>LR738715.1:767001860-767026570 GCA_902687465.1 Secale cereale
GGGGGGGGGGGAGGGACATTTTTTTCGCGAAATACGGTGGCCTGTCCGGTGGGTCCCAGCAGTCAGGGGGAAAACATTTTTTCGCCAAATACGGTGGCCCGTCCGGTGGGTCCCCACTGTCAGGTGGAGGTATAATTATTTTCCGCGTAATAAGGAGGCACTTCCTTGCGGCTGCCGTGGACCTAGCTGTCAGCCTCTCCACGTATAGTACTCTTCCGATGGAAGTCCGTCGTTGACCAGATTGACCACGTCGCGCCGAGAGCACCAGGGCGGTGGACGATGACGAGGCCTAGGAAGGGAGCGACACGGAGGCAGGGAAGACTCGACAGTTGTTTCCCACACGGACGGGAGTACGACTGTACGAGGGTTTACTGGTTCGTCTGCCGTCGCCGGAGAATAACATCATGTGTGGGTGAGTAGAGGGATGGCTAGGCCAGCGATGGAGTACGGTGGGGCGGTGAGGCCTGTGCGGCAGCACAGCCGGCCGCGTGGAGGAGGGAGCAGGCAGTTCCGCCGGCACTTGTTTGAGCGGCTGGAGCAGGAAGAGCAGAGATTGAAGAAGCACGACGGCCGTTGGATGGACATCCAGCAATCACTGCTTGTGCATCAACCTTTTTTTAGGAAGGCCTCAAATATGTGGAAAACATCATACAGCCCATCTGCCATTATTTCTAATAATTTACAGCCCATTTGCTAATTCTTAAGGTTTTTTTGGAGCCCATATTCTTTTTGTTAGCATTACAGCCCATATTGTGGCCACGGTTAAAAAATTATACGAATTTTTTCATATTTCGGTGCGGTCCGAACTGTTTTTAATCCAGAAATTTCGAGTCACAATCAAACTGATTTTAAAAATAAATGCATATCAATATAAAAATCCAACAAATTGTCCACGCATAAAAATCAATGCAATTTAAAATCTCGAAATAAAAAAAATATATTTGAAACTAATTGCCGGTTTGATGTGTTTCAAAAATGTAAGCCCATTTCTCATTACCGATAGGCCATTTTCTCGGCCAGCCCAATGAAGCTCTCCTCGTCTTGAAAGATTTGCAGCCCAACATGCGTGGCAAAGCGACTTATTTGGCAAATCACAAAAAAAACTGGGCTGTGGCCGTGGACCCAGCCGTCAGCCTCTCCATGTACAGTACTCTTCCGATGGAAGTCGGCCGTTGACCAGATTGACCACGCCGCGCTGAGAGCACCAAGGCGGTGACGACGACGAGGCCTAGGAAGGGGACGACACGGAGCCGGGGAAGACGCGGCAGTGGATGGCCACGCGTAGAGGAGTATGAGGGTTCATTGGTTCGCTGCGGTGTGAGGCTGCCATCGCCGCAGAATAACAGGGGGTGTGGGTGAGTAGAGGGATGGCCTGGCCGGCGGTGGGAGTAGTAGGGGCGGTGAGGCCTCCGCAGCATCACAGCCGGCCACAGGAGGCAGGAGCACGTGGCACGACCGGTGCTGCTTTGGGCCACTGGCGCAAAAAGACCAGAGGTTGAAGACGCACTACGGCCGCTGGATGGACATTGTATGGTCACTGCAGCTAGAATCGTTTATATTGACTAAGTTGACAAAGCCCTTGGTACGCGTCAAATTAGTAGGCCCACAGGTCAGCCTCCGAAACGGTGCGCCCCAGATGCCAGGGGGAGGAATCATTTTTTGGGCGGCTGACGCAAGAATATCCGAGATTGAAGAAGAAGCACGACATTCGTTGGATGGACATCCAACGGCCACAACTGCTAGAACCGTGTGTTGTTGACAAAGCCTTGCATACGCGTCAACCTAGTTTTTTTAGGGGACGCATCAACTTAGAAGGCCCACAAGTGTGTGGTAGAGAACACATAGCCCATTTGCGATTTGTAAGAATGTACAACCCATTTTTTAATTCTAATGGAATTTACTACAACCCATTTATAGTTTATTAAAAGTACCACCCATTTTCTAGCTAGGACAACGATTAATAATTTCAACCAACCGCTCAAAACAGAATAAAAAAACCCACATTTTTATGGGATCCGAAATATTTTTATCCAAAATTTCTAGTCGGATTAAATATAACTTCAAAATAAAGTTGTATTACGTTAAAATCCAACGAAATATTGCGCGCATAACAAGTAATCAAATTAAAATTTTCAAATTCCGAAAATAATATATTTTTTAAACTAATTACGCGTTTGGTGCAATTTTTTATAATTACTGCCTAGTTATTATAATTACATCCCATTTATTGTTTGTTAAAGTCCATTTTCTTGGTCCATTTTCTTGTTAAGCCTAATGCATACCTCCTAGGAAAGTTTGCAGCCCAGCGGGGCGAAGAATAACAAGTTGACCCGGATATTGTGTACAACTGTTGGCCAGTTGCATTGCTGATGTTGAAAAAAGGCCTATGTAGTACAGTACAACCTAACATGGCTACTCAGCCCACATTTAGCGACGCCGGAAAGGCCCAAACAAGGCTTCTGTACAACTTTTTGAAGTCACTGAACTCAATTAATAACATAAGAAAAAAGTTACTCCCTCTGTAAACTAATATAAGAGTGTTTAGATCACTATTTTAGTATTCTAAACACTCTTATATTAGTTTGCAGATGGAGTAGATTACAGTGGAACCTAATTAAAAGCTGTCACGAGCAAAGAAATAATTCAACGGGTCCCACTTATGCGTCTGTGTGTGTGCGTGTGTGTGTGTGTGTGTGAGAGAGAGAGAGAGACCCATCGGTCGATGCTCGTAAATACATCTTTCAGCCATATGCATTGCTGATGCTCAGTAAAAACATATATAGTTGACACAATCATATAGAACATCATAGCACACTGAACTTGCATACAAAAATATCACGCAGGCGGCACAATCAGGATGGAAGCCGTGGATCACTACAGGTAGGGCTATGTTGAAACCAAGGAACTCGTACATAACGGTTCATCGTCTTTATCAATGACATGGAAATATCTTGAATGCTGTTCAAAGAAAATAGACTAACAACACAATAAGTCCTGCTAGCACATTAAGTTGACGTACATCCCTTTCTAAAAAAAGTTCAGGTACAAAATTAGAACAGGTCACAATCAAATGTACTGCCACATCAATGCTTCACATCCATAGCTCAGATTTAACTAGTATCTGACAAGATTCAGTTGTTACCTCAAATTAGATCACATCCAGGCACCCAGCCCTGCCTCTTCTCCCAAAGAAGCAGTGCCCCCCCCCCGCGCGATGGAGTAGGCCCCATGCCATCCATCGTTCCGAGCAACACGGGGAAAGTCTGATGGTGACTCCTGTAATGGACGTCGTCGACGGACCCTGGCACCAGTGGCGACAGGACTTCCATTGATGGATTCACCACTTCTTCGATATGCACGAACACTCGATATAGGTACAGCCCTAACGTGGTCCGCGGCGGCCTCGGTGGTGACGAATAGTACAACCCCAGTTCCTGCACCGGTATCTCAACACCAATCACCTTCGGTATGGTGGACGGCTTCTTCATCCATGCCATAACCGTCAGAGCCCAACTGTCTGGAGGAACAAACATACTTACGAGCTCACCTCCAAGGTCGTTGATAAGCTCATTCATGGACTCGCTGTTCCAAGCACGTCGAGGCATGCCATGGAAGGTAATCTTTGTTAAAAACACAAGCTCAGAGGGCACCAAGCCCCATCCTGGGTGCCACCGATCAAAGCTCACCAGCGCGCCATTGCAGAACAAACGCCGGGAAGATTCGAACACACGACTGCAGTCGAAAGTTGTTCGGAACCTGACGAATAAATCAGCTGGTGGCGGACAGACTTCGACGAGCAAGTCACTTATTTGGATGCCATGCGCAATGCCAAGAGCTTTGACAAGGTCGTCCGGCAAGACGGGAGGTCGGTCGCCGTTGATGGTTACCATCAGCACTTTGCCGGCAAACTGGTCGTCAAGTGCCGCCATGCCACTTTTGAGCGCCAGCACGGAGCGACCGAAGGCATGACGGACCTCTGGATCTCCGGCTCGGAGATCCACATTGACCGGCGACATGATAGTAAGCTTGAGTAACGGGAGTAAAGGAGGGGGATTTAGGGGAACTGGAGTAGGAATCGAGATTCCATAGGTGGGGGAGGGGCGGGAGATTGGGGATGAAAAGGTAGCTTGAATTTCGAACGCACGCCAATATGCTCTCTGCACGCAAGCGCAGGAAAACACCGGTGGCGCCCACTGCTACTTCTCGTGCTTGCGTTGTATTCCCTCGAAGAGGAAAGGGAGATGCAACACAGTAGCATAAGAATTTCCCTCAGTTTTTGAGAACCAAGGTATCAATCCAGTAGGAGACCATGCGCGAGTCCCTCGCACCTGCACAAACAAATAAGAACTTCGCAGCCAACGCGATAAAAGTAAAGTAGATGTAGATTGATATGTTGAGAATAGACCCGAGGGCCATAGTGTTCTCTACTGGCTTCTCTCATGATAGCGATATTCTACGGCAGGTAAACAAATTACTGTCGAGCAATTGATAGAAAAGTGAATAATTATGAGACTATCTAGGCATGATCATTGTATATAGGCATCACGTCCGAGACAAGTAGACCGACTCCTGCCTGCATCTACTACTATTACTCCACACATCGACCGCTATCCAGCATGCATCTAGTGTATTGAGTTCATAAGAACAGAGTAACGCCTTAAGCAAGATGACATGATGTAGAGGGATAAACTCAAGCAATATGATATAAACCCCATCTTTTTATCCTCGATGGCAACAATACAATACGTGCCTTGCTGCTCCTGCTGTCACTGGGAAAGGACACCGCAAGATTGAACCCAAAGCCAAGCACTTCTCCCATTGCAAGAACCATAGATCTAGTAGGCCAAACCAAACCAATAATTTGAAGAGACTTGCAAGGATATTATGAGCACACATAAAAATTTCAGAGAAGAACCAAATATTTCTCGTAAATAATCTTGATCATAAACTCACAATTCATCGGATCTCTACAAACACACCGCAAAAAGAGATTACATCGAATAGATCTCCTCGAAGACCGATGAGAACTTTTTATTGAAATCCAGAGAGAGAGAGAAGAAGCCATCTAGATACTAGCTATGGACCCAAAGGTCTATGGTAAACTACTCACAACTCATGGTGAGGGCGATGATGATGATGATGATGATGAACTCCGTGATGGATCCCTCTCCGGTGGAGCTCCGGAACAGGCTCCAAGATGGGAGCTCACAGGAATAGAAGGTTACGCTGGTGGAATTAGGGTTTTCTCTCTGTTGCTGATGGTTTCGGGGTACGTAGACTTATATAGGAGGAAGGAGGACACCGAGGGGTTCTCGAGGGGCCCACGAGGTAGGGGGCGCCCCCCCCACCCTCGTGGACACCCCGAGGCTCCCCTGACGTGGTTCTCAAGTCCCCCGTGCGTGATTTTCTCCAAAAATATCTCTCGCAAAGGTTTCATTCCGTTTGGACTCCGTTTGATATTCTTTTTCTGCAAAACCCTGAAACAGGCGAAAAATAGCAATCTGGACTGGGCCTTTGGGTTAGTAGGTTAGTCCCAAAAATGATATAAAAGTGAAAGATAAAGCCCATTAAACATGCAAGACTTCATAAATAATAGCAGGGAACAATGAAAAATTATAGATACGTTGGAGACGTATCAAGCATCCCCAAGCTTAATTCCTGCTCGTCCTCGAGTAGGTAAATGATAAAGATTTTTTTTGATGTGGAATGCTAACCAACATAGTTTTTCAATGTAATTCTCTTAATTTTGGCATGAATGTTCAGATCTGAAAGATTCAAGATAAAAGTCTATATTGACATAAGAAATAATAATACTTCAAACATACTAACAAAGCAATCATGTCTTCTCAAAATACTATGGCTAAAGAAAGTTATCCCTACAAAATCATATAGTCTGGCTATGCTCCCTCTTCATCACACAAAATATTCATATCATGCACAACCCTGATTTCAGCCAAGCACTTGTTTTCATACTCTATCTTTTCAAACCTTTCAACTTTCACGCAATACATGAGCGTGAGCCATGGACATAGCACTATGGGTGGAATAGAGGTGGTTGTGGAGAAGACAAAAAGGAGGGAGATAGTATCACATCGACTAGACGTATCAACAGGCTATGGAGATGCCCATCAATAGATATCAATGTGAGCGAGTAGGGATTGCCATGCAACGGATGCACTAGAGCTAAATATGTATGAAAGCTCAACAAAAGAAACTAGTGGGTGTGCATCCAACTTGCTTGCTCACGAAGACCTAGGGCATTTGAGGAAGCCCATCGTTGGAATATACAAGCCAAGTTCTATAATGAAAATTCCCACTAGTATATGAAAGTGACTAAACATGAGACTCTCTACAATGAAGAACATGGTGCTACTTTGAAGCACAAGTGTGGAAAAAAGTAGCAATTGTCCCTTTTTTTGGGCCTTCTTTTTTCTTTGGCCTTTTTTCTTCTTTTTTCTTTTTTTGCGGATGGGCTTTATTGATTTAGCCTTTCCTCCCATGGGACAATGCTCTAATAATGATGATCATCACACTTTCATTACAACTCGATATTATAACTCGATACTACAACAAAGTATGACTCTATATGAATGCCTCCGGCGGTGTACCGGTATGTGCAATGAAACAAGAGTGACATGTATGAAAGGTTATGCATGGTGGCTTTGCCACAAATACGATGTTAACTACATGATCATGCATGGCAATATGACAATATGATGCGTGTTGTCACATCCCTAGTTAGCACTTGCATTAGGGTTAGTTAGTGTGTGCATCATGTTTACTTTTCAAAGAAACTTGAAATGGGAATGACAGAAACCCTAGCACCCCTCTCCTAACAACTAGGGTTTGTTAAAATATTTTCCAATGTACCCAAAATGCCCTTCAAAAATGTTCATCATTTCTGCCTTGGTCTTAAACCTCTGCCAAATATGGTGCACAATTTTCTAGGACATCAAAGGCCTTTGGATTAAATCATATGTTATTTGAATTTGGGCATTTAAATGCTATAAAATATTTTAAATGCTCAAATAATCATAAACTATAATGTTTCCTACTGTTCATATTATATACAGTGGGCATGACAAGTTTCATGAGTTATAAAAATGCTCTAGCATTTTTATTAATTGAACAAAGCTGCAAAAGAATTGAAACAGAAAGTAAATAGAAAGAAATAGGAAGAAGCAAACTTACCTGAGCCCACTTACCTGCTGGCCCACACGGCCCAGCCCACCAGGGGCATCCCCGTCTTCTTCGCCGTGCCAGCGCACGAAGCAGCTCGGTGGCGAGCGCCGCCGACGCGCCGGCCACCTTCTGCCTGCCTGGCTGGCCCTTCGACCCTCTGGATGGACCTGGACGACGCCACGCAGACCCCTCGACCGTTTCCCCTCTCCCCTGTGTCTTTCCCCCTCCTCTTTCCCCTCCGCCGAGCTCCACCGAGCGAGCTCGTCGCCGTCGATCGCTGCCACTGCGCCCTACGCCACTCCCTCGCCTTCCCGACGCACCACTAGCTCCGCCGCATCGCCCCGAAGCTCCCTACCGACGCACACGACGCCAGAAGCCCCGCAACGCCCTCCCCGCCGTCGTCTTCAACCTTCGGCACCGGAGATCGCCGCCGCCCGTATGCCGCCGTCCGACCTTCCCCGAGCTCGCTTCGACGCCCTCTGCGACCGCTGTGAGCTCACGCTTCGAACCCCTCTCTCCACGGGCTCGATTATGCCTTGTAGCCGCCGCCCCCTTGCTGGCCGAAGATCACCGCCACCGGCCAACTCGCCGCTGTGGCCATAGGCATCGTGCCTCGTGGCTGAGCACGCCATTAGGATCAGTAGATCACCAGCAAGCTAATGCCAACTTTAACTCCTCCTACCGTGCACCACAACACCATCCCGGCCAATTCCGTGCGAGCACCGCCGCGGACGAGCTCGTCGCCGTCGACTCCGGCGACCTTTCGACCAACCAGTGGCACCGTTGGATGCGGTGCATCACCAGGAGCACACAGAGCCCATCCGCGCGGCAAATGGCTGCCGGAACAAGGATTCCGACGAGTCACCGCCGTGCGAAATGGTCGCCGCCGGCCAAACTCCGGCGGGCTAGCGTGGCCTGTTATTTAGGAGCTAACAGTAATTAGATTAATCACCACAGTCACTGACAGTGGGCCCCTTTGTTTAGTCAAACCCAGTCAACCCTAGTTTTGACCGGAATTAGCTCCTGAGACATTGACATGAGGGACCCACCGGTCAGGTTTGACTTGGACTAGTCCTGTTGACTGACTGACATCAGCATGATGTCATGCTGACGCAGTAAACGATTTTCTGGGATTTTTAGATTTAAAAATAATTCAGGAAATTCCAGAAAATACCCAAAACTTCTAAAAATCATATAAAATCAACCATAGCTCAGATGGAAAAGATTTATATATGAAAAGTGATCAGAAAAATCCAATCTTTCCAATGGCACTGGTTTCATGCATGTTTGAACAAGTTAACTTGCTGTATACATCAAAAACATGATAATGCACTTATTTAAATAATAGTTTGAACTCCAATTTGAATCTTTGATTCAAATAGGTTCAAACCCTTCTGGTTTTAGTTGCATTAGCAAACACACATGCATCTTGCCATGTCATGAGCATGCATCATATTGTTGCATTTGTTTGTTAATGATTGTATCGCCGGTATTCTCTGTGTTAGGTCCTGCTCCCGAGGATACTGCTGCGTATCCAGTTGAAGAGCAGTACCCGACAACCACTTTGTCAGGCAAGCAATCATTGATCATTACGATACAAACCCAATCTTCTCGCTCCTGCTCTCTTTTACTGCATTAAGGCAACAGCGTGTGAACTGCTACTTGATGCGGTAGTTGAACCCTATTCCCTTGCATGACCTGTCATTGCCACAGTAAATAGTTGAAACCCACTAGCATGTGTAGGAGTTGATTGAGCCATGTGATGTGTGATCCACCATGCTATTTGTTTATGTTGCCTGCTATGCTTAGAGTTGTGTCTGGTCTGGTTCATCTGGGTGATGGATCAGAGTGAAATGATCTTACCGGTAAAGAGAAGGAAGTGTGGAACACGCTTGGTAAAGGTATCGATGAAAGGCCATGTAGGAGTACATGGTGGGTTGTTTCATTGGAATCGTCCATAGGACCAGAGATCTGTATGTGTGGTTCAAGTTACAGCTACTACCACACATTGGGATCCTTAATTGACCCTCTCGGCTTATTAATTACCCTTGATCTCTGTCCAGGAGTTGCAACTAGTTTCTGGTGTTTGTAGCTTACTGGAGGTCGTGCACTACGCTGACCCTCGGGGTGGGTTGTGATGCGACAGGTACGTGGCACGGTGTACCGGTTGCCCGTTTGGTGACTCGGGAACCCTGTACACATCGTTTGGGGCCGTGAGCGACACCCTGGCCGGATCTCCCCACGGATGGAACCCAAATAGGCGATAAACCTGGACGAGAGACTTGAGTAGTTAGTCAGATCATGGCCGACACCCCCGCTGGGCTTCCGCTTGAAGGTTGCCGAGTACACGCCGAGTAAACGGCGATAAGTGGTGGAAGCGTGTGTGAAGAAGTACACCCCTGCAGGGTTATCAATCTATTCGAATAGTCGTTGTTCGCGGTACGGACTACTTGGTTACTCTTACAGTTCATAGACAAGTTGATGGATACTACTAAAACCCTCAAGATAAGTGTGAGTGCCGTGGATGGCCCTTCCGTAGGATGACGGAAGAGGATCCTCGGTAGTGTATTGATGTGGTGAGTAGTGGACTCGTGTTCGTAATAACATCTTGCAATCTGTTGAGAGTTGTAGTATAGGTTAGCCAAGGTCAAAGCTGGCATTCTGCTATGAACTCCACTACCCCCTTTGATAATGTTGCATGTATGATAGGTTCTGTGGTAAGACTTGTGAGTACCTTTGTACTCATGTTTGCTTAATAACTGTTGCAGAGGAGAACCCTGCCCCTGCTGATGGGTTCTACATAGACGTTGACGTCGACGAGTAGCTTGACACCCAGACGGAGATCTGGAGCTTGTGAAGGGCCTTGTAGATAGTCAGGCTACACCAAGCCTGTTTTATTTTCTAAGTTGTCTGTACTCAGACATGTAGCTTCCGCTTGTGTTTGTATGACTGTATGACTTGAGTGTTGGGTCATGTGACCCCTACCTGCATGGATATGTTATGTATGGCTCTTGGAGCCTTTTAAATAAAGTACTTTGAGTCATAGAGTTCTGTTGTGATGCAATGTTGTATTTGCACATATTGAGCATATTGCGTGTATGATTGAAATGCTTGGTATGTGTGGGATCCGACACCTAGTTGTTTTCCTTTGGTAGCCTACCTTACAGGGAAATGCCTCCTAGTGATTCCAATGAGCCTTGGTAGCTTGCTACTGCTCGGAACACGTAGGCTGGCCGGCATGTGTCCTTCTTCGTTCCTGTGTCTGTCCCTTAGGGGAAATGTCACGCGTTGTTCCTTTAAGTCCATGTAGCTTGCTACAACTTGGGTTCATACGTTGATGACCGACACGTTCGTTGCTGGGTCATGGATGTCTGTCTCTATAATTTAGTGCCACTTTTGGTTTATAACTAGCCATGTCGGCCCGGGTTCTCTGTCATATGGATGCTAGCGACACTGTCATATACGTGTGCCAAAATGCGCAAACGGTCCCGAGCCAGGTAAGTGGCACCCGTGGGGTTACCGTGCGTGAGGCCGCAAAGTTATATTACGTGTTACAGCTAGATCGGTGTGACTTAGGATCGGGGTCGTGACAGCGTTGGCATCAGAGCTGGACTGCCTGTAGGTTTCTCAAGCCAAACTGGTCGATGTTGAGTCTAGAAAAATTCTTAGTTATATGTAGGGGAATTGATTGTGGAAGGGAACGTAAGGCTCTTTTTACTCCTTTACCTTATGCCCTTCTGATCTGAGTCAGTCTATTCTTTCTACGGGGATTTAGGACTAGGCCTCTTATCCTTACTAGGTTCACGTGTTACTAATCCGTAGACTCTTAGGATTGTTGGTTTCAAGCCTCAGTTCAGTTTCTATCCTTTTAGTATGATGATTGTTGGACCCGGAACCTTGATATGGAATTGTTGAGTGGCTATGCTATCATTTGTATGATGTCTCAAATCTTTGTTTGAGCATTTACAGTTGTTATGCTGCCCGATTTCTTCCAGAAACACTAATGCCTTTGCATTATTTCGTGTTTCAGATGTCTGGCCGCATCCCTCACCAAGTGGTTCGTTTGACTCGGTGCATTAATGTGCCCGGTCACACGGCCATGCTAGTCCGTGTGCTGACTGAGACCGGTTATCGCTGGTATCCTGAATACACTGTGGAGGAACAGTACCGGGACTTCAACCAGAGTCAGTATTTCTGCACAGTCCGGATATACCCCTCATATCCCGGAGCTAACGATCCCATCCATTGGTCTTATGGACTCGGGATTACCATCGAGATGGCAGTGCAGGATGCCGCTTATTCGATGATGACCATTCTCCGTGCTAGGCATGCCCTGTTGCTGAACACTGAGTTCTGTTACATGCCAGCCTCACTTCCCGGAGAGGAAGGCTACTACACTGGTCTATATACTGTTCAGATGTTGGAGGATAGGGACTGTGAGGTCCGTGCCCTCCGAATGGAGCTGTATAACACTCAAGCTGCTCATTGGACTACTTTGACACGGCTTGCACCTGCTGTGCACGCCGGATATCTGGACATGCGGGATTTGTACCCCGTGCGGACCCGTCAGCCTGATCGCATGGATTGGCGTGACGTTGGGGGTATTACACCTCCACGTGGGCGTCGGTTACCACCAGCATCGGGACCGAGGCCACACCCATGCCCTTATGGTCCACAACCTTCGAGTGCTCGTGAGTTTCAAGATCCATCTGTTCCACTTCCAGGATACAGTGGTAATCTTTACGAGGATTACTACGCGAATGTCTAAGCTAGGCCGTGGTTGTAGTAGTATTGTAGTAGTTGTATTTCCACAGTCCTGCGCGTCTTGTGGAATATGACTTAGTGTGTACTGAGTTCCGGAGGTGTAGCTAAATAATGTATTGGAGCTTGGAATGCCTCTGATGGGATGTATCGTCTTTCACCGCAGTTGTACTTTAGCCTTGGCTTGTACTAAACTTTGTATGGTGTGTATGACCACTGGTGTATATATAGCAGTTCCTATATTACCATGTCGTACGGATGAACATCTTTGCATTCCGTGTCATCCAATACATTCTGCACTTCTATGTCAAAATTTTCCCATCCTTGTCTAAACCGCAGTTTTGTTTTCCTAGGATGGTCAACACTCGCAACACTCCTGCTGCTCAGGAGCAGGGTGAGGCTAGTGGGGCTAGAGATGGGAATCTGCCCCAGCCACCCTCATTGGCGGAAGTTATGCTCGAAGCAGAACGGAACAAGAGAGAGACCAACCGTCTGCTGGAACGCATAGAGTAGAACACTGGGTTCCGTGAGAGGAATGACGTGGTGTCAATCCACGATTTTATCAAGATGTGTCCACCAAAGTTCCATCACTCCACTGAACCTCTGGATGCTGATGACTGGCTACGTAGTATTACCCACAAGCTACACTCTGCCCGTGTGGCCGAAGCTGACAAGGTTATCTACGCCGCCTACCATCTTGAGGGCCCTGCCAGTCTTTGGTGGGAAAACTTTGAAGCTATGCGTCCTGCTGGCCAAGTCACTACCTGGGTTGAGTTCAGTGAGGCATTCCGTGAACACCACATTCCGGAAGGTCTCATGGATCGCAAGCGGGAGGAATTCTGCAATTTCACCCAGGGCCGTTTAACTGTGGATGGCTATAGCCGCGAGTTTGGTAACCTGGCACGCTATGCACCTGAAGAAGTATCCACCGATGCCAAGAAGCAGGCGAGGTTCCGCAAGGGACTCAGCCCTGAACTTCGCCGAGATCTACGTCTGCATGAGTGCACTTCCTTCCAGAAGTTGGTTAACAAGGCTATCAGTGCTGAAACAGGCCAGACCAACTTCGAGGCCACCCGCAAGCATACTCGAGACTTTGGTTCCTCATCCGGCTCTGGCTCTCACAAGCGCCGTGTGTGGGTTCCTAACACTGCTCTGCCACCCATGTACACACCGAGGCCATCCTATGAGGCGCCTCGCCCAACTCAACAGTTTGCACCTGCCAAGACCTATGGAGGACCACCTTCCAACTTTGCTCCACGCACCACCACTGTGACATGTTTCAAGTGTGGATAACTGGGGCACTACATGCGTGAGTGTCCTCAGAACCAACCAGGAAAACCCGTTGGCCGTGGTAAACCAACCGGCAAGGTGAATTATGTCAAGCCAATCCCCACTACACGTGGTCATGTCAACTATGTCTCTGCCGAGGAAGCTTACGAGGATCCTAACGTCGTCCTTGGTACGCTTCTCGTAAACTGCCATCCGACATCTGTTCTTTTCGATACTGGAGCATCCCATTCATTCATATCTGCGAGCTATGCTCGATTGCACAACATGACTTTTTGTGACATGCCTACTTCCATGGTTATTCAAACTCCTGGTTCAAAGTGACAAACCTCTAGGTTAAGCCATGGAAATGAAATCCTTGTCGATAGACTTGTTTTCCTAGCATCTTTAATCGCTCTCAAGTCCTCGGACATAAACATCATTTTGGGTATGGATTGGATGACAACTCATTACGCCAAAATTGATTGCTATACTAGGACCGTTCAACTTACACATCCATCCGGCAAGATAGTCAATGTCTTGGCCCGAATGGCTGAACGTCAGCTCTACTCTCTTAATGCCAGCCCTCTACCAGAACTCGAAGATATCCCGGTAGTCCATGACTTCCCGGATGTTTTTCCAGAAGAACTGCCAGGAATTCCACCTGATAGAGATGTCGAGTTCGTGATAGATCTTATCCCTGGAACTGTCCCAATCTCTAGGAGACCTTATAAGATGGCACCACTAGAATTAGCTGAGCTAAAGAAACAACTCGATGAGTCCTTGCAAAAGGGTTTCATCCGTCCTAGTTCTTCCCCTTGGGCTTGCCCCGTCCTCTTCGTCAAGAAGAAGGATGGAACGGAGCGGATGGTTGTAGATTACCGACATGTCAATCTGGTCACCATAAAGAATAAGTATCCGCTTCCCAGGATCAACGACCTGTATGATCAGCTCGCTGGATCCTCAGTCTTCTCTAAGCTGGATTTGAGGTTGGGCACCATCAAATCAAAATCAAGAACGGGGACATTCCTAAAACGGCTTTTGTTTCTCGTTATGGCCAATATGAGTACACCGTTATGTCCTTAGGATTAACCAATGCCCCAGCTACCTTTTCTCGGTTAATGAATTCTATATTCATGGAGTATTTGGATAAATTCGTCGTGGTATACCTCGATGATATACTCATCTATTCCAAGAACAAGGAAGATCATGCCGAGCATTTAAGGCTGGTATTGACGAAACTTCGAGAGCACCGCCTTTATGCCAAATTCTCTAAATGTGAATTTTGGTTGCCAGAAGTAACCTATCTAGGTCATGTGATCTCTGGCAAGGGTATCGCTGTCAATCCCGAGCGAGTTCAAGCCGTCCTTGATTGGACTCCCCCTGAATCAGTCAAGCAAGTTAGGAGTTTTCTTGGCTTAGCAAGCTATTGCCGACGCTTCGTCGAGAATTTCTCCAAGGTTGCCAAACCTCTAACCGAACTCCTGAAGAAAGATAAAAAGTTTAAGTGGACCCCACAGTGCGAGTCCAGTTTTCAGGAACTGAAAAGACGCCTGACATCTGCACCTGTACTGGTACCACCAGATTTTTCCAAGGATTTTATAATCTATTGCGACGCCTCGCGACAAGGACTAGGTTGCATTCTCATGCAAGATCGTCAAGTGATTGCATACGCATCTCGACAGTTGCGTCCACACGAGGATAACTATCCTACTCATGATCTAGAGCTTGCAGCTGTAGTCCATGCACTCAAAACATGGTGACATTACCTCCTTGGTAATCGCTGTGAAATCTTCACTGATCATCAAAGTTTGAAGTATATCTTCACCCAACCGGATTTGAATCTCAGTCAAAGACGTTGGGTTGAGTTGCTCACAGACTACGACTTAGGAATCACCTACACTCCTGGAAAGGCCAATGTCATGGCTGATGCACTAAGTCGTAAGTCATATTGTAACAATTTAATGTTACAACAAGGTCAACCACTTCTCCACGAGGAATTTCGTAAGCTTAACCTTCACATTGTTCCTCGAGGATTCCTTTCCACCTTGGTGGCGAAACCTACCCTTATGGATCAAATCATAGTTGCCCAGCGGTATGATAAAGGCATATCTCGAATCAAGGAGAACATTGCTAGCGGAGTTGCTAGAAGTTTCTCTATGGATGATCGAGGTGTAGTGTACTTCGAAAACCGCTTGGTTGTACCCAAGAAACCACAACTACGACAAATGATCCTTAAGGAGGCTCATGAATCTCCTCTCACGATTCATCCCGGTAGTACTAAAATGTATCAAGATCTACGTCAGAGATTCTGGTGGACTAGGATGAAGAGAGAAATCGCTCAATTCATTACTAACTGCGACGTTTGTCGTCGAGTCAAAGCAGAGCATCAACGGCCTGCTGGCACCCTTCAACCTTAGCTATTCCTGAATGGAAATGGGATAAATTCGGTATGGACTTCATTACCGGGTTTCCCAGGTCCAGGAAAGGGAATAATTCTATCTTCGTCGTTATCGACCATCTCTCTAAAGTAGCTCATTTCCTGCCTGTTCGCGAGAGTATTACCGCTAGCCAGCTAGCAGACTTATATGTCTCTCGAATAGTATCACTTCATGGTGTGCCGTTGGAGATTAACTCGGACCGTGGAAGTCTTTTCACTTCACGATTTTGGGAAAGTTTCCAGAATGCTATGGGAACCTATCTCTCCTTCAGTACTGCCTTCCATCCGCAGTCAAGTGGTCAAGTGGAACGAGTCAATCAAATTCTGGAAGACATGCTTCGAGCCTCTGTCATTTCTTTCGGTATGGAGTGGGAAAAGTGTCTTCCATTTGCCGAATTCGCTTATAACAATAGTTATCAAGCCAGCTTAGGTAAAGCTCCCTTTGAAGTTCTATATGGACGAAGGTGTCGAACACCTCTTAGTTGGTCGGAGACCGGGGACAGATAATTCTTTGGCCCGGATATGATTCAGGAAGCAGAAGAGCAAGTTCGCATCGTTCGTGAGAGATTGAAAACTGCCCAGTCTCGCCAAAAGAGCCAATATGATAGTCATCATAAGGCTATGACTTTTGAAGTCGGCGATAAGGCTTACCTTCGGGTTACTCCTCTTAAGGGAACCCATCGCTTCGGTATCAAAGGCAAATTGGCCCCTCGTTATATCGGTCCTTTTCGCATTCTTGCCAAACGAGGAGAAGTTGCCTACCAACTGGAACTACCTCCGCACCTCTCCAGAGTTCATGACGTGTTCCATGTTTCTCAACTCAGGCGTTGCTTCTCGGATCCTATCCGCGGAGTGTACCACGAAACGCTTGATCTCCAGGACAATCTCACATATCGAGAATACCCCGTTCGTATTCTTGATCAAACCGAGCACACCACTCGATGCCACAATATCAAATTTCTCAAGGTTCAATGGTCACATCATTCCGAGAGTGAAGCTCTTGGGAAAGGGAGCATCGTCTTCGACTTGAGTACCCACCCTCTTTCCGGAGGAACCCGAATCTCGGGACGCGATTCTTTTAAGTGGGGGTGAGTTGTCACATCCCTAGTTAGCACTTGCATTAGGGTTAGTTAGTGTGTGCATCATGTTTACTTTTCAAAGAAACTTGAAATGGGAATGACAGAAACCCCAGCACCCCTCTTCTAACAACTAGGGTTTGTTAAACTATTTTCCAATGTACCCAAAATGCCCTTCAAAAATGTTCATCATTTCTGCCTTGGTCTTAAACCTCTGCCAAAAATGGTGCGCAATTTTCTAGGACATCAAAGGCCTTTGGATTAAATCATATGTTATTTGAATTTGGGCATTTAAATGCGATAAAATATTTTAAATGCTCAAATAATCATAAACTATAATGTTTCCTACTGTTCATATTATATACAGTGGGCATGACAAGTTTCATGAGTTATAAAAATGCTCTAGCATTTTTATTAATTGAACAAAGTTGCAAAAGAATTGAAACAGAAAGTAAATAGAAAAAAATAGGAAGAAGTAGACTTACCTGAGCCCACTTACCTGCTGGCCCAGACGGCCCAACCCACCAGGGGCATCCCCGTCTTCTTCGCCGTGCCAGCGCACGAAGCAGCTAAGTGGCGAGCGCCGCAGACGCGCCGGCCACCTCCTGCCTGCCTGGATGACCCATCGACCCTCTGGATGGACCTGGACGACGCCACGCAGACCCCTCGACCATTTCCCCTCTCCCCCGTGTCTTTCCCCCTCCTCTCTCCCCTCCGCCGAGCTCCACCGAGCGAGCTCGTCACCGTCGATCGCTGCCACCGCGCCCTACGCCACTCCCTCGCCTTCCCGACGCACCACTAGCTCCGCCGCATCGCCCCGAAGCTCCCCACCGATGCACACGACGCCAGAAGCTCCGCAACGCCCTCCCCGCTGTCGTCATCAACCTTCGGCACCGGAGATCGCCGCCGCCCGTACGCCGCCGTCCGATCTTCCCCGAGCTCGCTTCGACGCCCTCTGCGACCGCTGTGAGCTCACGCTTCGAACCCCTCTCTCCACGGGCTCGATTATGCCTTGTAGCCGCCGCCCCCTTGCTGTCCGAAGATCACCGCCGCCGGCCAACTCGCCGCCGTGGCCACAGGCACCGTGCCTCGTGGCTGAGCACGCCATTAGGATCAGTAGATCACCAGCAAGCTAATGCCAGCTTTAACTCCTCCTACCGTGCACCACAACACTATCCCGGCCAACTCCGTGCGAGCACCGCCGCGGACGAGCTCGTCGCCGTCGACTCCGGCGACCTTTCGACCAACCAGTGGCACCGTTGGATGCGGTGCATCACCAGGAGCACACAGAGCCCATCCGCGCGGCAAATGGCTGCCGGAACAAGGATTCCAACGAGTCACCGCCGTGCGAAATGGTCGCCGCCGGCCAAACTCCGGCGGGCTGACGTGGCCTGTTATTTAGGAGCTAACAGTAATTAGATTAATCACCACAGTCACTGACAGTGGGCCCCTTTGTTTAGTCAAACCCAGTCAACCCTAGTTTTGACCGGAATTAGCTCCTGAGACACTGACATGAGGGACCCACCGGTCAGGTTTGACTTGGACTAGTCCTGTTGACTGACTGACGTCAACATGATGTCATGCTGACGCAGTAAAGGATTTTCTGGGATTTTTAGATTTAAAAATAATTCAGGAAATTCCAGAAAATACCCAAAACTTCTAAAAATCATATAAAATCAACCATAGCTCAGATGGAAAAGATTTATATATAAAAAATGATCAGAAAAATCCAATCTTTCCAATGGCACTGGTTTCATGCATGTTTGAACAAGTTAATTTGCTGTATACATCAAAAACATGATAATGCACTTATTTAAATAATAGTTTGAACTCCAATTTGAATCTTTGATTCAAATAGGTTCAAACCCTTCTGGTTTTCGTTGCATTAGCAAACACACATGCATCTTGCCATGTCATGAGCATGCATCATATTGTTGCATTTGTTTGTTAATGATTGTATCGCCGGTATTCTCTGTGGTAGGTCCTGCTCCCGAGGATACTGCTGCGTATCCAGTTGAAGAGCAGTACCCGACAACCACTTTGTCAGGCAAGCAATCATTGATCATTCCGATACAAACCCAATCTTCTCGCTCCTGCTCTCTTTTACTGCATTAAGGCAACAACGTGTGAACTGCTACTTGCTGCGGTAGTTGAACCCTATTCCCTTGCATGACCTGTCATTGCCATAGTAAATAGTTGAAACCCACTAGCATGTGTAGGAGTTGATTGAGCCATGTGATGTGTGATCCACCATGCTATTTGTTTATGTTGCCTGCTATGCTTAGAGTTGTGTCTGGTCTGGTTCATCTGGGTGATGGATCAGAGTGAAATGATCTTACCGGTAAAGAGAAGGAAGTGTGGAACACGCTTGGTAAAGGTATCGATGAAAGGCCATGTAGGAGTACATGGTGGGTTGTTTCATTGGAATCGTCCATAGGACCCGAGATCTGTATGTGTGGTTCAAGTTACAGCTACTACCACACATTGGGATCCTTAATTGACCCTCTCGGCTTATTAATTACCCTTGATCTCTGTCCAGGAGTTGCAACTAGTTTCTGGTGTTTATAGCTTACTGGAGGTCGTGCACAACGCTGACCCTCGGGGTGGGTTGTGATGCGACAGGTACGTGGCACGGTGTACCGGTTGCCCGTTTGGTGACTCGGGAACCCTATACACATCGTTTGGGGCCGTGAGCGACACCCCGGCCGGATCTCCCCACGGATGGAACCCAAATAGGCGATAAACCTGGACGAGAGACTTGAGTAGTTAGTCAGGTCATGGCCGACACCCCCGCTGGGCTTCCTCTTGAAGGTTGCCGAGTACACGCCGAGTAAACGGCGATAAGTGGTGGAAGCGTGTGTGAAGAAGTACACCCCTGCAGGGTTATCAATCTACTCGAATAGCCGTTGTTCGTGGTACGGACTACTTGGTTGCTCTTACAGTTCATAGACAAGTTGATGGATACTACTAAAAGCCTCAAGATAAGTGTGAGTGCCGTGGATGGCCCTTCCATAGGATGACGGAAGAGGATCCTCGGTAGTGTATTGATGTGGTGAGTAGTGGACTCGTGTTCGTAATAACATCTTGCAATCTGTTGAGAGTTGTAGTATAGGTTAGCCAAGGTCAAAGCTGGCATTCTGCTATGAACTCCACTACCCCCTTTGATAATGTTGCATGTATGATAGGTTCTGTGGTAAGACTTGCTAAGTACCTTTGTACTCATGTTTGCTTAATAACTGTTGCAGAGGAGAACCGTGCCCTTGCTGATGGGTTCTACATAGACGTTGACGTCGACGAGTAGCTTGACACCCAGACGGAGATCTGGAGCTTGTGAAGGGCCTTGTAGATAGTCAGGCTACACCAAGCTTGTTTTATTTTCTAAGTTGTCTGTACTCAGACATGTAGCTTCCGCTTGTGTTTGTATGACTGTATGACTTGAGTGTTGGGTCATGTGACCCCTACCTGTATGGATATGTTATGTATGGCTCTTGGAGCCTTTTAAATAAAGTACTTTGAGTCATAGAGTTCTGTTGTGATGCAATGTTGTATTTGCACATATTGAGCATATTGCGTGTATGATTGAAATGCTTGGTATGTGTGGGATCCGACACCTAGTTGTTTTCCTTTGGTAGCCTACCTTACAGGGAAATGCCTCCTAGTGATTCCAATGAGCCTTGGTAGCTTGCTACTGCTCGGAACACGTAGGTTGGCCGGCATGTGTCCTTCTTCGTTCCTGTGTCTGTCCCTTTGGGGAAATGTCACGCGTTGTTCCTTTAAGTCCATGTAGCTTGCTACGACTCGGGTTCATACGTTGATGACCGACACGTTCGTTGCTGGGTCATGGAAGCCTGTCTCTGTAATTTAGTGCCACTTTTGGTTTATAACTAGCCATGTCGGCTCGGGTTCTCTGTCATATGGATGCTAGCGACACTGTCATATACGTGTGCCAAAATGCGCAAACGGTCCCGGGCCAGGTAAGGTGGCACCCGTGGGGTTACCGTGTGTGAGGCCGCAAAGTGATATGACGTGTTACAGCTAGATCGGTGTGACTTAGGATCGGGGTCCTGACAGCGTCATATGAACGGAATGGTGGAAAGTTGCATGGCAATATATCTTGGAATGGCTATGGAAATGCCATGATAGGTAGGTATGGTGGCTGTTTTGAGGAATAATATGGTGGCTGTTTTGAGGAAGGATATATAGTGGGTTTACGGTACCGGCGAAAGTTGCGCGGACAAGAGAGGCTAGCAATGGTGGAAGGGTGAGAGTGTGCATAATCCATGGACTCAACATTAGTCATAAGAACTCATATACTTACTGCAAAAATCTACGAGTCATCAAAACAAAGCAATCAACGCATGCTCCTAGGGGGAGGTTGGTAGGAGTTAAACATCGCGCGCCCCCGACATCCACACAAAGGTTGACACTTTACAAATACCTCATGCTCTAACTTTGTCACATAGCGGTTCACCATACGTGCATGATACGGGAATCACTAACCTTAACACAAGTATTTCTCAGTTTCATAATAACTCCACTAGCATGACTCTAATATCACTATCCTCATATCTCAAAACAATTATCAAGCATCCAACATCTCATTCTATTCAATACACTTAGTGTGATTTTTTTACTACATTGATGTTGGATGTCTATCATGTGATGACTAGTTTTATTACCTAAAGACAGTACCATGCTGTTTTAATAGACTCTCAAATAGATATAAGTGAAGCATGAGAGTTCAACAATTTCTACAAAATATAACCACCACCGTGCTCTAAAAGATATAAGTGAAGCACTGGAGCAAAAACTATTCAACTCAAAAGATATAAGTGAAGCACATAGATTGTTCTAACAATTCCTAGACCATTTTTAACTCTCTCAAATAGGTGTGTCCAGCAAGGATTATTGTGACAAAGTAACAATCAAAGACTCAAATTATACAAGACGCTCCAAGAAAAACACATATCATGTGCTGAATAAAAATATAGCTCCAAGTATAGTTACCGATGGATGAAGACGAAAGAGGGGATGCCTTCCGTTGCATCCCCAAGCTTAGGCTTTTGATTATCCTTGAATTTTACTTGGGGTGCCATGGGCATCCCCAAGCTTAGGCCTTTGCTACTCTTTGTTCCATAGTCCATCAAAGCAATACTCAAAACTTGAAAACTTCACAACACAAAACTTAGACAAAAATTCTCGTGAGCTCCGTTAGTATAAGAAAACAAATCACTACTCAAAGGTACTGCAATGAATTCATTCTTTGTTTATATTGGTGTTAAAACTAATGTATTCCAAGTTATCTATGGTTCATACCTCCAAATATTACTCATAGATGCATTGAAATAAGCAAACAACACACGAAAAACAGAATTTGACAAAAACAGAACAATCTGTAGTAATTTGCAGGTTTCACATACTTCTGTAACTCCAAAAAATTCAAGCTAAATTGGTAAATGTGAGGAATTTTTCTATTAATCATCTGCAAAAAGAATCAACTAAATAGCACGCTCCAGTAAATCTGACAACCATTCTAGCGAGCGCTAACGATTCTGTTTTTCACAGGAAGATCACATAAACTTCACACACATCTTCCCAAAGGTTCTACTTGGCACAAACACTAAACAAAACTTGAAACCACATCTAAGCAGAGGCTAGATGCAATATTTATTCCCTAACGCCAACAAAAACAAAAAATATAAAATTGGGTTGCCTCCCAACATGCTCTTTCTTTATAGCTTCAGATTTCAATGATGCTCACATGAAAGATAAGAATTGAAACGCAAAGAGAGCACCATAAAGCATGTGAAAATCACATCTAAGTCTAACATACTTCCTATGCATAGGCATTTTATACCCAAAAACATTATCAAGGCAATCAATTTCTAGCATATGCAAGGAAGAAGAAAGAAACAAGATCAATCTCAACATGAAGAGAGGTAATTTAGTAACATGAAGATTTATACAACCATATTTTCCTCTCTCATAATAATTGCATGTAGGATCATGAGCAAATTCAACAATATAGCTTTCACAAAACATATCTTCAACATGATCCACATGCATATGAAGTTGACAGTCTTCCAAAATAGTGGGATTAACATTAACTAAAGTCATGACCTCTCCAAACCCACTTTTAATATTATTGCAAACATTATTATCAATCTTACGTTCATCATGAGGATTAAATAAATTTTGAAGATCGTAAGAAGCATCACCCCAATCATGATCATAGCAACAAGTGGTGGACATAAAAATACTAGCATCCCCAAGCTTAGGGTTTTGCATGTTATTAACACAATTGACATTAATAGAATTTACAATAACATCATTGCAATCATGCTTTTTTATTTAACAAGCTATCATGAATCACTTTTTCTTTTAGCAATTCCTCACAATTTCCAGATTCATAAATTTCAAGCAAAACCCCATAAAGATAATCTAGTGCACGCAGCTCACTAGCAATAGATTCAACATAATTGGATCTCTTAAAGAGATTAGCAAGTGGATGCGGATCCATACTTTAGCAAGCGAAGATGCAAGCTAATTGAGGGCACATAGCAACACAACCAAACAAGAAGCAAGCGAACGATAAACACACGGCAGAAGAAGGGCAAATAAAACGGCAAGGGTGAAGTGAGGGAGAGGAAAACGAGAGGCAAAAAATGTAATGCGAAGGATAAGGGTTTGTGGCAGGTACTTGGTATATAACTTTTGCGTAAGCCTCCCCGGCAACGGCGCCAGAAATTCTTCTTGCTACTTCTCGAGCTTGCGTTGTATTCTCTCGAAGAGGAAAGGGAGATGCAGCACAGTAGCGTAAGTATTTCCCTCAGTTTTTGAGAACCAATGTATCAATCCAGTAGGATCCCATGCGCGAGTCCCTCGCACCTGCACAAACAAATAAGAACTTTGCAGCCAACGCGATAAGGGGTTGTCAATCCATTTACGGTCACTTACGAAAGTGAGATCTGATAGAGATGATAGTATATATTTTTGATATTTTTGTTTATAAGAACAGGAAATAAAAGCGATAAAAGTAAAGTAGATGTAGATTGATATGTTGAGAATCGACCCGGGGGCCATAGTGTTCTCTAGTGGCTTCTCTCATGATAGCGATATTCTACGACGGGAAACAAATTACTGTCGAGCAATTGATAGAAAAGTGAATAATTATGAGAATATCTAGGCATGATCATTGTATATAGGCATCACGTCCGAGACAAGTAGACCGACTCCTGCCTGCATCTACTACTATTACTCCACACATCGACCGCTATCCAGCATGCATCTAGTGTATTGAGTTCCTAAGAACAGAGTAACGCCTTAAGAAAGATGACATGATGTAGAGGGATAAACTCAAGCAATATGATATAAACCCCATCTTTTTATCCTCGATGGCAACAATACAATACGTGCCTTGCTGCCCCTACTGTCACTGGGAAAGGACACCGCAAGATTGAACCCAAGGCCAATCACTTCTCCCATTGCAAGAACTATACATCTAGTAGGCCAAACCAAACCAATAATTCGAAGAGACTTGCAAGGATATTATGAGCACACATAAAAAGTTCAGAGAAGAACCAAGTATTTCTCGTAAATAATCTTGATCATAAACTCACAATTCATCGGATCTCGACAAACACACCGCAAAAAGAGATTACATCGAATAGATCTCCTCGAAGACCGAGAGAACTTTGTATTGTGATCCAGAGAGAGAGAGAGAGAAGAAGCCATCTAGATGCTAGGTATGGACCCGAAGGTCTGTGGTAAACTACTCACAACTCATGGTGAGGGCGATGATGATGATGATGAAGAACTCCGTGATGGATCCCCCTTTGGTGGAGCTCCGGAACAGGCTCCAAGATGGGATCTCACGGGAACAGAAGGTTACGGCAGTGGAATTAGGGTTTTCTCTCTGTTGCTGATGGTTTCGGGTTACGTAGACTTATATAGGAGGAAGGAGGACATCGGGGGGGGGGGGGGGG
>LR738715.1:767026603-767053225 GCA_902687465.1 Secale cereale
TCGAGGGGCCCACGAGGCAGGGGGGCGCGCACTGGGAACGGGGGCGCGCCCCCACCCTCGTGGACACCCGGAGGCTCCCCTGACGTGGTTCTCAAGTCCCCCGTGTGTGATTTTCTCCAAAAATATCTCTCGCGAAGGTTTCATTCCGTTTGGACTCCGTTTGATATTCTTTTCCTGCAAAACCCTGAAACAGGCAAAAAACAGCAATCTGGACTGGGCCTTATGGTTAGTAGGTTAGTCCCAAAATGATATAAAAGTGAAAGATAAAGCTCATTAAACATCCAAGATTTCAAAAATAATAGCATGGAATAATAAAAAATTATAGATACGTTTGAGACGTATCACCCACATGTCGGCCTAAGAGTCCTTATCCAATCTTTTTTGGAGAGCCCGGCCTTTTTTTGAGGATCTTTTGAGAGCCCGGCCTGAGAGTCATAATTGACCTGTTTAGCATTACGTTACTACTCGGCCCATATTCAACGACACCTCACTGGCCCAAACAAGTGTACATCATTGAAAAGGCACCGAGCTCAGATTATATAACATGAAAAAAGGAGATACACTCTCAACACTGGAGAATGGTGATGCCTTAATTTAGCCCACCAGTAGTTCGAGACAATAAACAGTTCGAAACAACGATATATACAACATTCAAGCACTGACTAGTGACTACTACTGACATAAACAGCAAGACATGATAGTTCATAAGAAGCCTTGCTACACCACCAAAACGCACCCATCTGCAGCGCTCAGACTCTTGTGATCCAGACGAGAATGACATTCTAAACAGAGCCAACTATTACATAGTAAGAGTGACACAGACGAGGATGACCAAATGACAAGGAATATGCATAACAAAAGAAAGAACTACCTATCCAGAACAAGCAGCAAAGACAACAAAGTCATTCAAAGAGATGATCCAACACCATCATAATTTGCAGCCCCGCTTCAGCGACCAATGATCTGGAGACACCAGTACTACACCCTTTCGACGCAACAGCCCAATTACATATCAATCTGAAGGCTTGAACCACATCACTGCCTGTCGTAATTGAGACATCCAAGGATCAAAGTTAATCCGGATGCCTTTGTCATTCTCACCTTCTTTTGGCTGCAGGCTGTATCATTGACAATCAGGGGAGTTTGCTCCCGAACTCCTAGGGCTCGCCATGTAGACACTGTTTTCCATAGCAAATAGAGCCTCTTTGCCATCAAGGTCCTTGCCAACGGTGATTTCCTGGTTAATCGGATAATTGAGTCCGAGAAACAGAGAGTGTGTACCAAGGCTGTTTACCCGCCTCCAACTAAAAAAAATCCTGAAGGCCCCAACAAGCTGGTATCCTGCTCATAGACATAACAGCCACTGTCCAGATACTCACATATTTCATGGTGCTTGTATACAGTGGGGGGTTTTGCAATATAACTTTTCCGGCTCATGTGTCCGAATGATCATCAGTCTTTTGCCGTCATCTGATCGAGCGAGGAACCAGTTGTGCTTCCCTGTTTTTGGCAAAGGTGGTGTGATTACAAAGGGCAGTAACTGTAGGGACACTGCATCATATCAAAAAGGACAGGCATTGTTAATTTAAGACCAGCATTGTTCAGAGTATGAGTAGGATAATTCAAGAAACAACATTGATATGTCCCTGTTGGAACTGGGAGGAAAATACAGGGAAATGTATACTTGGTTCTAAAATATAGAAGTGCCATGCATGGTTATACTCATGTTATCTCGCAATCGATTCTTCACAGGAAACTACCATGTCATGCACGTTATGGAATCATGTTCCGTCCTCACAAACAAATTCTTCAAGGTAACTAACAGACCAAGCATTGTTATATACTCGTGTTCTATGGGCAAATTTTTTGTGAGGATATTATTCTAGCCATTGATTGCTGAAGGGCGAATATAGGTATTGTCGGGGAAACTGATCCACCCGCTAACACCTCTGGGGACGGAGCCCCTTTTCGGTACGACAGGGGGCGGAGATTGCACAAAGAGCAGATCGAGGCGAGGCACACGAGCAGTTTACCCAGGTTCGGGCCGCACGGATGCGTAAAACCCTACTCCTGCTTTGGTTTGTATTGAGTTCTTGGCTCGGGAGCGCTGGAAGCTAGAGTACTCCTCAGCGGCTAACGAGACCGAGCGTGAGAGTGTTCGAATGTCTAACCCCCCTCTACGTTGCGCATGGGCCTTCTTTTATAAGCTCAAGGGGTCACCGACAGGTGGCAACGCAGTTGAGGGTAAAAATGGCAAAGGGGTGGTAGTTGGTACAGTGCTCCATACCTAACCCTGACGGCAGGGGACAAGGGCATTAAATGCCCATCGCCGTCGCCCAAATAGTGCAAAAAGGGCCATCAGGGGCGCCACCGTTCGCCACGATGGCTACCTTATCAGCACCGCTTGCCACCGCCTACCCCTGGCTACACAGCCGCCTGCCACGTGCGTCTGGAAGGGTCCCAGAGCGACATGTGGGTGGATGCGCTGGAGCGCGGGTACTGAGTGGAAGCTTGCCGCAGCAAGCGCCTTGCCGCGGTCGCTATCTTGTCGCTTCCGGGAGCTTGTCGCTCACCGGGCCTTGCCGGGGCGCGTGGCGCGTCGCGGCAAGTTTCTTGAGATGCCTTAGTTGGCCTTCCTGGCAAGCACCTCTTGCCAGGGTCTTGCGCTTTGAGTGGCCTTGTGCCTTGAGTGGCCTTCCCGGCAAGCTCCTCTTGCCGGGGCCTTGTCTCCTTGGCTTGGATACTTTGTTCTTGAATGGCTCCAAAGGAACCATGGAGGACCTTGGCGATCACCCGACAAACCTTGCCGCGGGACGCTGCGACTGCCCGTGCACAAGTTCGGGATATTAAGGGTACCCCTACTTTAGTACACCGACAGGAGCCCCCGGGCCTGGGCCATACACGGTGCCGAGCGCCGTTGGGCTAGGCCCAAAACAGTGCACGGGCACGCGCGGCCTGGTTCTCGCCGTATCTTTCTCCGTATCTGCCGCGCCCTCCCCTAACGGCACGCGTCGATTGCGGCGTCGTGGGAGAGATCGTGGGCTGTTTCTTTATTCGGAAATGCGGAACGTCCATCCCCTTCCCCCTTATAAGCAGGGGAAACAGGGGCAGTTCGTCTATCCGCCCGTTGCTACTCCTCGAAAACCTCCGCCGCTCCCCTTCCTCCCAAAGCTTGAGCGAGAGCAGCGCTCCGCCCCCCGTCGCCACTAGCACCACCAGCGCCGTCGACCTCACTCACCGCTTCCGCCATGGATCCAAAAGGCGAGAAGGGGAAGACCGCGAAGTTGGCCGAGGCGCTGCGGCTCGGGGCGCTGCGAAAGAAGCGGGCTGTCACCCCCCAAGCTTGCCGCGAGGAAGCTGAGGGAGAACTTCTACCTCTTCTGGTCAGGGGAGACGCGGGCGCATCCGCGCACCAAGGTACTCCCAGCCATTGCTTGTGAAACGGCTCCGAACGGATATGCGTTCTTCGCCTTGTTCTTCTACTGCGGGCTCTGCCTGCCTTTCTCTGAATTCTTCTGCGACATCATGAACACCTACGGGTTCCACCTCCTTGACTTCACCCCCAACGCCGTTCTGACCATGGCAGTTTTCGCACATCTCTGCGAAAACTTTGTCGGAGTCCATCCCAATGTTGCCCTCTTCCGCCACTACTTCACGCCCCGAGTTGAGAGAGGAGAGCCGTTATCCGGCGGGGTCTCCTGGATCTCGAGGACGCACAAGAAGGAAGCTTATCTGGAGGGAGAGCTCCGCGGCAAATGGGATGAATGGAGAGCAGACTGATGCTGGATTGTAGAGGAGAACCCGCAGCCATTCACCACCCGGCGCCAAGCCCCAGTAGTAAGCGGCAACGATTGGAGCGACCTGGCCCCGGAAGACAGTAGACTGAAGATTGCCACTGCCCGGATCCTTCGCCTCAGGCTTGCCGGGCTAACTGTAGGCGCAGTTGGCGCAGACTTTCTTCGCCGCCGCATCGCCCCCCTGGAGGAGAGGAAGAGGCCCGCCTGGGAGTTTGAGAACGCGGCAGATATCATGAGGCTGCGCCCGGGCCTCAACTTCAACTTCACTGTCCTGGAGCTTAACGGGATGCTCCAGGAGCTGTTCAAGTATGACCCCGATCATCCCGAAGTGTTCAGGTTGCCGAGGGGGGTCGTCCCGCTATGCAATAACTCCGCGCTCAGCCGCATCCGCGCAATGATGCCGCTGTGCGACTCTCATGGGATTGACCCAACTTGGCAAGAGCCTACCGACGAAGCCGTGCAGGAGTTCTTCGACAACTTGGAAGAAACGCCGATTTGCTCCGACGAGAAGAAGGGCCTCACCCGCGACACCACCGACAAGGAGATGGCGTACATCACCACCAGGCTGGAAGAGGCGGCGGCAGCCGCGGCCGCGGGCAGTTCGGATACACCGTGGAGGAGGCGGAGGCAGCGGAGGCGGCAAGCCTTGCCGAGTGGGAGGACTTTCTTGGCGCGGGAGAGCCTGCCGGGCAAGATGCCGAGCCGAGCGAGCCCGCCGAGCAGGGTGATCAGTCGAGCGAGCCCGCCAAGGATACTGGCGGCTCGCTGGGGATCGAATCTTCCTCCTCCTCGTCCTCAGGCAGCTCGCCACCACCAGCAGAGCCTCCAGCCCCACCAAGAAGGCGTCTCCGCAAGGCCGGGGTCGTAACGGAGCAGCAGACGGGTCAACAGCCGTCGCGCCGCTCGACGTGCTCCACCGCGGCAAGCAAGGTTGCCGCGGCAGCGCCTCGTGCTTCCGCGGCAACTAGAGCGGGGTCTTCCCGGACCGCCGCTTCTGCCCCTGCCGCTCCCCACGCCACGGCGACAGCCGGAGCGGGGTCGTCTCAGACCACCGCCGCTGCGGCCGCCAAGCGGCCAAGGGAGCCTACTCCTCCGCCTCCTCGCGCCAGGACGCGTGAGCCAGACTTCGACTTCTCCGCGCTCAGCTCCGACGAGGAAGAAGAAGAGTAAGATTTTGTTGTTCTTGTATTTCTTCAATTTTTGCTGTTTGGTCTTGTATATCTTTTGCCTCACTCTGAACCTATTCCTTTTTTCAGAACTCTGGACCAGAGGGCGGCAAAGAGGGCCGAGGTCCCGGTGATTGTCATCGAGGACGAGCCCGCCGTGCCAGCAGGGGGGCGCTTCAGACAACCTTGCCGGACCCGGCAACTGATCTTCAGAGCAGCCCCCAGCGCAGCCCCCAGCGTAAGTGTATGGTTTACTTTCTGCTGTTAGGCGTGCGTGGGGGTTCTACCTTTGCTGACGTCTTGTTCGTTGATTTGTGTAGGAGCAGAGCAGACACTCCAGGAGCGCCCGGAGACTGCCCCCGAAGCGCCACCCGCTACAACTACGCCGCCAAGGGAAAGTTCCCCGACAAGGGTCTCCCCGGCAAGGGAGAGTTCTCCACCAAGGGCGAGTTCTCCGGCGAGGGGCAGCACCAGCGGCCCTTCGCCGGCGGAGACTACGACTACGCCGCCAAGGGGGAGTTCCTCGGCATGGGACACTGCCGAGGAGCCGGTTCGCGCAGGTAATCTTCTTGCTTCAAACTTCCCTTGGGCTTTTCTTCTTTTGATTCTTCTTTTTTTGGATATTTGCTTGACTGTTTTCTCCCCTTCCCTACCGTCAGATCCATCTGCTGCGGAGCCTATGGAGACGGAGGCTGCTGTTGAGGAGGATACGCGCGGCAACACCGACGACGCCGCTGCCACCGAAGGAGCGGCCGGTGCTAACGATCCCGCCGGCGAGGGGTCCGGCGATCGCACTGATGGCCCTGAGGCCGCAGGAGCGCCTGGCGCTACGCCGACCGCCGATCCCTCCGCTGCTGCCGCAGCCCCAGGCTCCGAGGAGCCCGAGCCAGGCGCCTACTTGAAGGCCGGCGACGGGGTCTTCATCAAGCTCCCCTGGGCGTCGAGCTCCAGGACGCCGGTCGAAGGAGAAGCCTTTGAAGGGGAAGTGCTCGCCTCTGCCGGGCTGACGCTTGTCGACGCGCCGAGCAGCGGAAGTGGCGAGCCTGAAGAGGAGCGGAAGCTGCTCTTGCTCTACCGCGCCCGGCAGGCCAAGCTGGAGTCCCGCGAAGCGCTGGCCGCCAAGGCGGGAGTCGACATTGAGAAGCGCGCGGAGGAGCTCCGGGCCCTCAACCAGGCAGCTCTCCGGTCCTTGGCAGAGGAGCGGGAACAACTTGCCGAACAGCAGACGGCCTTCTTCCTCGAGAAGGCCGAAGTCAAAGAGCAGCAGCGGCTTGCCGCTGAGAGGCTATCCACGCGAGAGGGCGAGCTCGCGCAGCGGAAGGTCAACCTCGACAGCCACGAGGAAGAGCTTGCCGGGCGCGAGCAATCACTTGGCGGGGCCCTCCAGGAAGCGAAGGACGCTGCCGCAACCGCCGAGGCCGCCAAGAAGGAGCTGGAGGCGAAGGTGGCGCAGCTGGAGGCCGATCTCCAGGCGAGAGGCGAAGAGATCGCCGCGCTCAAGCTTGAGCGGGAGAAGGACGCTCACAGCCACTCAGAGCTGCAGGTGCGTCTCGCCGAGAAGGGCAAAGAGCTTTCCGCTGCCAAGGACTCCAATGCTGATCTCGAGTTGACGCTAGCCACCTTGACCAAGACGCTGGACGGCGCCAAGGAGCGGGAAGCGGCCCTAAAGGAGGACGTCAGGGCCGAGAAGGCACTGCTGGCGAGCGCTGCTGTCACTCAGAACAACTTCAGGGCGATCGTCGAGCACTGGACGGAGGGTCTTGTGAACGCTGCCGTGGATATCGACAGGGAGCTGGCGCAGCTGGGGGCGGAGTATCTCGGGTATTCCTCCGACGAGAACCTCCACCCCAGCGCCAAGCTCACCCTATTCTTCAGAGGCGTGGCGACGGCCCTCCAGTAGCTCCGGGAAAGGATCCCAAAGCAACTGGCGGACGAGTCGCGCAAGCTTTGCGCGGGAGCCCTTCAAAAGGTGCTGATGAAGGTGGCCTTCCGCAACCCTGGTCTCAACCTCACCAACGTCCTCAGGAGCTTGCCATCGGACGCTGATCTGGAGGTGCTCAAGGCCCTTGTCGCACCCATTGTGGACAAGGTGAGCGGTATCAAGAGGGTCGAGGGCGACCGCGCGAACTAGGCTCGCCCATTTTCTTCTTTTCTTGTCGCTGCTTATTATGTTAAGAGAACAATCTATTAGAGTTGCGACAGGCTATCTTGTAATATAACTCTAATTTGGGTAGTCATTGCAATGTTATTTCCTTTACTTGATCTCTTGCTTTGTATGTTTTTGCCATACGCTTTTAGGGAACTTGCCGGCGCGGGCACCTTAGCCGCGAGCGCTGAGTGCGGAACTTCAACAGCCTGCTGGCGGTGCCGCTACCGGCAAGAAACCTTGTCGCAACTAGTTGCAGCACACTTAAGTTGTTCAGTGTGCCAGAAAACAAAGTAAGGGCGCGACACTACTCGCAGCACACTTAAGTCGTTGAGCGGACTCGAAACAAAGTAAGGGTGCAACTAGCTACGAGTAGGTTCCTCCGCGCACAGGTTTTCCATACAAAGCGCGGTCGTTCAAGGAAGATAACTTAAAAATTAAAAAATCTGATTGCTCAAACTTCGGCAACTTAGCTTTTGTGTTGTTCTCTTCCCGGCAAGGCGGAACTTTTTTGAACGGTGCTTGGTCCATACCACTTTCTTCTTGGTCCATACCACCTTCTTCTCCTCCCCCCCGGCAAACTTGTGCGTGAGGGAACCTTCCTTTCCTTGAGAAAAAAGAAAGAAGAGAAAATACAGATATGGAGCCTTTGGGCTCGTTATGGCTTACCGGGGGTAGGCGCTGCACAAAGTGTCAGATAATACATGCATGAAATAAAAAGCACGAAATTGACAAGATGTGCAGAGCACATGAGCTTTACTGATGCACGGGGACTGCGCCCGGCTTTGTACAAAGGATTACATGCAACAGCGTGTAATGCCCAGGATGGGACTATACCTCCTACGTGTCGAGGCACGACTTAAAGGTATAAGCCCATCCTAGAATGATCTCAAGTTTGGTATCTTTGCACGACTCATGTAAAAGAGGGATTAAATTGCAAAAGAAGATAGTTGGCTTACACTTGCCACTTCACACAATACATTACATAAGCAACACATCATTCAAAACATCACAACCCGACTACGGGTGAAGATCCAAAAGAAAGATACCAAAACAACATAAAGCCACATGTCAGGATCGAATCCTAGTAGTAACCACTACTGATCGACGAAACGTCACAAGCAAACGGACACACTCTTCATCGAACTCCCGGATAAGAACATTGATGGAAAAGAATGAAGAAACATCACATGAATAAAATGGATATTTCATTTGAGAATTCCAGCTCCATAAAGAAAAGGGAGGGAGGGTGGGTAAACAAAGACAACTTGGGATGAATGAAACAGGCAAATCGTCAGATTTCCCAACGGCGTCCGTATGGAATAACTTGAAGAGAAGGCACACCGGTTGAAAGGATTAACATGACAATCTTGATGGTCAAGAAGAATTAGCACTCCCATAAAAATATGAGAACACCGATTAGGAAAGGTATGGAATCAACATTTGACATCGAAGCAACTCGAATACCAGAATCAAAACAAAAACAACGGATAGATATGCAACATGATCTTCACAATATCATCCGAACAGAGAATTGAACGAATGAATTCCGTAGGTACATCAACTTGTCGAGAAGCCACTTGGGAGAACAAAAGGTAAATAAAAAGGAACAAGGAACAGATAGAACAAATACAAGATAGAAGCTTCGTTCGACATCTTCGTGCTGAAAGCTCATGGAACGTGTTACAAAAGGGTTTTGCAATCCCCGGATCAGCATAGCCAAGGACCCTTTAAGATGCAACTCCCGATCGGAACAAGCCCATAAAACCACTTCACTCAATGTAGAACCCCAAACTTCATATCGTGCATCCGTTGGAAGAATGCCTAGAACTACTAGATGAACCCACCTATTAATTTCCGAAAGTTTCCAGTTATGCAATCAGGTGTTGGGGATACAGGGGAAGCACCGCGCACTCAACTCTAATCCTACATCCAACTGTATCCATCCTTCAACACATAACCAGTCTTTCTCGGAAACCGTTTACCTCGGACCTTCAAAACGCATCCACTATACAAGCTATGTCAATACTCTCGAACTACCTCCCCAGTACTGGGTGATGTCGGGGTTATCTTGCCACTAACCGCATAGGAGAGTTTTCGATGTCGGCCGTCTTAAGTATTCTAGTACTGCCGCGATGGATTTGTGATGACAACACCTCGGAGCTCAACTCCCCGGGACACTGCCACAACCCCTAATGACAGGAGGCATCGAGAACAATGTTCTCGTCACAAAGACATCGAAACAATCCAAACAATACTCGCGAGATCCTAAAAAAATTTGGTGCAATTTTTGAAAGTAGAAGAGTCAAGAGTAATCGTCAGGAGTCCTCACCAGAATGAAAATAGATGAGGAGCAAAGAAATCCTACTCTCCGATATAAATATAGGACTCAAAACATTTTCAGTGTGTGCCTAAACTCAACCGTCAACGATTCGATCAATTAGTGGGGGCTTCTAGGTCGGAGAAGGCTCTGAAAACCAACTTGTAATGCCCAGGATGGGACTATACCTCCTACGTGTCGAGGCACGACTTAAAGGTATAAGCCCATCCTAGAATGATCTCAAGTTTGGTATCTTTGCACGACTTTTGTAAAAGAGGGATTAAATTGCAAAAGAAGATAGTTGGCTTACACTCGCCACTTCACACAATACATTACATAAGCAACACATCATTCAAAACATCACAACCCGACTACGGGTGAAGATCCACAAGAAAGATACCAAAACAACATAAAGCCACAGGTCAGGATTGAATCCTAGTAGAAACCACTACTGATCGACGAAACGTCACAAGCAAACGGACACACTCTTCATCGAACTCCCGGAGAAGAACTTGAACCAGCTCCTGCATCGAACTCGGCTGAACCTGCATCTGGTGTTGTAGTATCTGTGAGCCACGAGGACTCAGCAATCCCATAACCATGGGTAACAAGACTAGCAAAGCTTTATGGGTAGGAAGAGGTAAAGTGGTGAGGTTGCAGCAGCGGCTAAGCATAATATGGTGGCTAACTTACGAGTACCAGAATAAGATGAGCATCTACGCAAACGGTCGCAAAAGTAGTGATCGCTAAAGATCCTGAACTACATACGAGTCAAACATAACCCCACCGTGTTCTCTTCTCAAAGTGAAAAGAGACAGTCACGGTTACTCACACAGTTGTGTGTTTTACTTCGGATCCTCTGTCAAGTTTTCTACAACCGGACATTAACAAATTCCAATCTGCCACATAACCGCGGGCACGGTTTTCGAAAGATCATAACCCTGCAGGGGTGTCCCAACTTAGCCCATCACAAGCTCTCACGATTAGCTGAAGTGATAAATATAATATCATCACCCCTTATCTTAGGGAAATCCGATCAGGCTCGGCATCCCGGTAGCACAAGACATTTCGACAATGGTAAAACAAGTCCAGCAAGACCTCCCGGCGTGCTGCCACCCTGATAGTAGCCGCGCGTATCTCGTCTCAGGCCACAACCGGATGGGCGATCCTACGGGAGCCAAACCTCGAGTTTCCCCGTGGTGTCCCCGCATAACCCCCGTTTGGGACCAACACCATCAGCACTGGCCCCCCCTGCTATGTAGAATTAAGAATCCTCGGGTAGCGCTAACTCCCTATGCAATTTAATTAATTAATTAAGTATTTGTTATGAGCAAATTAAAACCAATGCTGGGCCTTGCTGGAGGAGTTTTATTCAAAGTCGAACTGTCAAGGGGTCCCCATCCACCCATCGTGTAAGGAACGCAAAATCAAGGAACATAATGCCGGTTTATCGGCGCCTAAGGTGGCATGAGTGAAACAAAACACCGAGCAAAAGGCCAAGCCTTCCACCCATGCCCAGTATATAGGTGTGTTAATAAAAATTATAGATATTGTGATATAACAACAACAAGTACCCTCCTGGAACGGATCTTCATCTTCACCTGCAACTAACAACGCTATAAGAGGGGCTGAGCAAGCGGGTAACATAGCCAAACAGTGGTTTTGTTAGGAAGGTTTCAAATGTTAGAGGTTTCATGGCAACAGGGAGAGGCTGACATAAAAGATGGGTAGCGTGACATGTAACGATAGCATCGAGACAACTAAGCATGGCAATGGTAGTAAAGGTATCCAAGGGTATGATCATCTTGCCTGGGATTCCACAAGGGAGAAGAACGGATCCAAGAAGAAGACGGAGCAACAGTCGAGCGAACCCTCACAACTCCGGAACGAAACCGAAGCTAACAAGAGAAGCAACCGGAAAGAAGCAAACAACACGGTAAACACACATATCATAAACATGGCATACGATGCACATCCAAGCATGATGCATGTCCGGTTTAAATATGCATGGCATGGCAAAGTGCACAAACAATACTACAAGTTAAGTGGAGCTCAATATGCAACGAGTTGCATATTGACGAAACACCACATTTAATTATTTAGTTGACTCCCGTTTATCTACAAGACAAGATTAAATGTTTTAACATGGCAATAGGTGAAGTATAAAGAAACTACACTATTTAGGCAATTTAAATGAGGCCGGAAAATAACAGCAACATATCCGGAAAATCCCCATAAGCATGTTTAGTAATTTTAAGCAACAACAATTCACACATTTTAATGTTGTTAACATGATGCGGATGACATGATCAAATTTTATGCAAGTTTTATTAAAAGATGACATGAAGAAGATATGGAGCATTGTCACCGTGGTGGAAGGAAAGGTGCCACGGCAACGATCCGAAAATGATGCAACGCAACATCTCGGTTCCCGTAACTCGTTGAGAGACCGGTGCAAAAGCAAAGGTGGCGAGCGAGTCGAACAAGAAGAAAGGTGGGTGATCCCGTCACCGGGTTCCCACGAGTCGGCGACGAGGCAACCGAGGAACATGACAAAAGGGCGAAACGGGCACGGTGCACACACGGGAAACATTTCATACAACCACAAGCATTCCACGGTCATCGTCTCGGGGTTATACCTTCGGACGTTCGTTTCGGGGCGGTTCGAGTCGTCGAGGGACGTAGTGGTACATGGGTCGTAGAGGAAGAAGTCGTTCACGTTCGAAGAGGAAGTAGCCGTTCACGAGGTCGCCAACGAGTAGTCGTTCCGTAGAGGGAAGTAGTGGTACACGGGGCGACGGTAGACGTTCGGGCGTCGAGTTCGTAGATGTACTTGGCGCATCCATCGTCTCCGGGGCAACGGTAGTGGAAGTAGTGGTACTTGGCGATTCATCGTGTAGTTGTTCCCGTTCGTAGTTGTACTTGTCATCGGAGGGGTACTTGACGATTCCGAAGACCGCGGTCGTCGGGGTACTTGGTCGTGGTACTTGGCGTCGGTCTCGTACACGGTTCGTAGACGTTCTCGTTACGTAGTGGTACTTGCTGCTCCATGGTTATTTGAGAAAAACAATAACAGCAACAAAACTAAACAAAAGGAAAAAGGCTGCGGGTCGGCGACGAGGCAGAAGCCTAGCTTGGTGCTGGCTGGACGAGGGAAGGGCGCCATGGCGCAGCGGCGACCTGGCCGGACAGAGCCGCGGCAGCTTGGCGACGGGAAAAAAAAGGTGGAGGCGCTGACGGTTCAGCTGCCCCTGGCGCGCGGGATGGAGGCAGCAGGGCCTGCGCTGCGGCGGCCGGCAGTGGCCTGAGGGGCGCGAGTGGCTCGGCTGCGGCCCTGGGGTCGAGGAGGCAGCAGGACGGGCGGCCGACGCGACGAAGGAGGAGGCGCACGGGGGCGAGCAGCTCGTGCCAGAGGAGGACGGGAGATCCTGGCGCGCGGGACTGGCGCAGGAGAGCGGCGAGGGAGGCCACGGGCCAGGGAGGAAGGGCCAATGCGGCGGCCCTGGCCTGGCGATGCGGATCTGGACGCCCGGAGGGAGGCGCCGTTTGAAGAGGGGCGCGGACGAGTCGCTGGAGGCGCTCCTCTCCTGGCGATGTGGCGGCCTGACGAGGGGATCGAGGCTCTGCAGCCTGGCTCGCGGGACTGAGGGAGGCGAAGGGGAGATCGATGGGGGCGCTGCGAGGGCGGAGAGGGACCGAGCAAGAGATGCGGGACTGAGTTCTGGACTCGAGCGAACGAGCTGGCGGCGGGCGAGGGGAAAACGAGGAGCGATGGCTGCGAGGGATCAGGCTGGAGGAGCAAGGAGCGAAGGGAGAGGGATCGGGCACGGGGCTCGCGTGCTACCTGGCGGCGTAGGAAGGAAACGAGGGAAAGGGTCGCGCGACGCTGCGCTAGGCTAGGGTTAGAGGAGGTGTTGGGCCAATGGGCCAGGAGGGAGGAGGAGGCCCAAGAGGGAATCGGGCCGGCTGGCCTAGAAGCCTGAGGCAAGCTGGCCTCTTCCTTTAATTTATATTTACCAAAGGCAAAAATATAGAAGAAAGAAGAGAGAAATAGGGAAACAATTTGAGTATGCAGATAATTTTCCTGGACTCACAACAAAGTGCTTGTTCCAATAAAATGGAGTAGGCATGAGTTGTGAAGTTGATTCCAAACTCGTTTGAATTAAATTCAAATGAGTGTGAGAAGTAAGTGGCAAACGGTAGATCCAAAAATGCTCGGATTTTTAGAGGAGCCTCGATAAAAGGAAAAAGAATTATTGGCAAGGTTTTGAAGGTGAAACTCGAAGTGAAAAAGACATGGGGATTTTGCAAGTGTGTTAGTTAATTCCAAACAACTAGAATATTTAATATAGCTCCCTTAATATTGAGAGGCTTTTATATGTTATAAAGAGAAGTCATCCTTCCCTCGATTTAAATGGACCAAAGGTCCACACAATTTATTTAAGTTGAGATGCAAAGATTAATGACATGATGGCATGATGACATGATGCAATGCAAAAATAAAAACACAAGCAAAATAAAACACACGGGAGAACCCGGAACATCTGGAATCTTCTGGAATCTTCTGGGACGTCGGTCTTCGGGCGTCACACAGCGGCAAGACTTGTACAAAAGGTGGTTGCCAGAGCGGGTCACGGCAACCGCGCCTTACGGGTAAAAATTACGAAGATTCTCGATGTTTCAGGAGTTGCTCACCGGAAAGCCATCTTCGGTCTCAAGGCGGACAGCGCCGGGCCTAATGACTCGTTTCACTCGGTAAGGGCCTTCCCACTTCGGCGTCAACTTGTTGGAATTCTTGGCGGACTGAACGCGCCGAAGAACAAGGTCGCCTTCCTCGAGACTTCTGGCGTTAACTTTGCGGCTATGGTAGCGACACAAAGCTTGCAGGTATCGAGCAGCTCGTACAACAGCCTGAAGACGGTCTTCCTCAAGGAGCAGCGCGTCATCTTTTCGCAGCTGCTCTTGCTCGAGCTCATCATAAGCGAGCACTCGAGGTGACCCGTATACGAGTTCCGTGGGGAGAACTGCCTCTGCTCCATAGACTAGAGCGAAAGGTGTCTGTCCAGTGGCTTGATTTGGCGTCGTCCTGATCGACCAAAGAACCACCAGTAGCTCCTCGATCCAGTTTCTTCCGCACTTGTGCAGCCTGTCGAAATTTCTAGTCTTGAGTCCACGCAGCACTTCAGCATTTGCCCTCTCCGCTTGACCGTTGCTTCTCGGCTGAGCAATAGAAGCGAAGCAGACCTTGGCGCCAAGATCTTGGACGTACTGCATGAAGGTGCGGCTCGTGAATTGCGTACCGTTGTCGGTGATGATCCTGTTAGGGATCCCGAAACGGCAAACAATCGACCTGAAGAACTTGACTGCTGACTGTGCGGTCACCTTTCTCACTGGTTCCACTTCCGGCCACTTTGTGAACTTGTCGATTGCAACGTACAAGTACTCAAAGCCCCCGGCTGCGCGGGGAAAGGGGCCGAGGATGTCGAGCCCCCAGACCGAAAATGGCCAGGATAAAGGGATCATCTGGAGAGCTTGAGCTGGCTGGTGTATCTGCTTGGAATGGAACTGGCACGCTTCACACTTGGTTACTTGTGCAGTTGCATCTTGGAGGGCTTCTGGCCAAAAGAAACCTTGCCGGAATGCTTTGCCGGAAAGTGCTCTTGCGCCAATGTGGTGACCACATATAACTCCATGTATCTCTGCCAACAGCTTTTGTCCATCTTCCCGGGAAATACACTTCAATTTCAGACCGTTGAGTCCTCTTCTGTACAGTGTGTTGTCAACAAACTGGTACATACTTGACTGCCGGGCTACTCTTTCCGCTTCTTCTTGTTCTTTGGGAAGTTCTCCTGTCTGAAGGAAACGGACAATCTGATGCGCCCATGCTGGAGCTTGAGGCTCGACAGCAAGGGCTAAAGGCATATCTGCTGCTGCGGGAACGTCCGCTTCTACGGCAAGAACCTGCGGCTCAGCCGGAGCTTGACATTCCCCGGCAAGCTTGCCGGAGCAAAACTTGTCAGGAGCGTTTGCTTCAACGGAACAAACCCTAGGGCTTGCCGGAGCAGACTGCTCCTCAGCAATCTTGGTGTTGATCTTGGGGACCTTCTTGGCGGCGGATTCGGGAAGCTCTGCCAGAAAATAGTCGCCAGAAATCAACTTCCTCTTCTTGCTCTGTCCAGTTGATGGTGTTACGGATGGTTGAGTCATCTTGAGCACAAAAATCATTGGTTCCACAGGTAACATAAGTGCGGCGCACTTTGACAGGCCGTCAGCAATGTCGTTCTGAGCTCTTGGGATGTGCTCCATCTGTAGGCCGTCAAAGTGCTCTTCAAGCTTCCTCACTTCATCGATGTAAGCTTCCATCAACGGACTCTGATAACTCTTGTTCACTTGGCGGACGACAAGCTGCGAGTCACCCCTAACAATCAGCTTCTTGATCCCAAGGTCTGCCGCGATCCTGAGACCGGCAAGCAAACCTTCATACTCTGCAGTATTGTTTGTTGCTTGCTCCTTGGGAAAGTGCATCTGGACTACGTACTTGAGGTGCTCTCCGGTGGATGCGACAAGCAGCACGCCAGCCCCGGCGCCTTGCAGCGAAAAGGCACCATCAAAGTACATCAGCCACTCTTTGCTTGCTTCCTGACGGGGATGCTTGTTTCTGGAATCTCTTCGTCTGGTGTTGGCGTCCACTCTGCTATGAATTATGCCAATGCTCTGCTTTGGATAGTCGAAGTACTTTCAAACTTGAGGCCAAAGCTTGACAGTTCCAGTGCCCACTCAACAATCCTGCCTGTTGCTTCCAGATTCTGTAGTATCCTCTTCAGCAGAAAGCGAGTGACAAGTGTGATCTCATGTGCCTGGAAGTAATGGCGCAGCTTTCTCGAGGCCATGAGAAGGCCGAAAAGCAATTTCTGCACACCAGAGTACCTTGACCTAGCCCCCTGCAGAAGGGAGCTGACAAAGTACACTGGGCGCTGCACCATTTTCTTCCGTACCTCCTCTTGCGCCTACATAGATCCATCTTTGTCGGGACCAGAGCTTGTCGGGGAAGCCCCCTGCTTGTCGCTGGATGCGCTTGCCGCGGTTGCTGGCTCGTCGTCTGCCGCCCTCTCCGCTATTAACGCAACACTAACCACTTGATTGGTTGCCGCTAGGTACAGCAGCAACTTGTCTTGTGGCTTAGGTGCGACAAGTATTGGAGTAGAGGACATGTATCTCTTCAAGTCTTGCAGCGCAGCCTCCGCTTCCAGAGTCCATTTCATTGGACCTGCCTTTTTCAAAATTTTGGAAAATGGTAGGGCGCGCTCAGCTGACTTAGAGATAAACCTGCTGAGAGCAGCCACGCAACCGGCAAGTCTTCGCACATCCTTGACGCACTTGGGTGCTTCAATCTGCTCGATGGCCTTGATCTTGTCGGGATTGGCTTCAATCCCCCTCTGAGACACGAAGAACCCGAGAAGCTTGCCGGAAGGGACTCCAAACACACACTTCTCGGGGTTGAGCTTGAGCTGGATCTTGCGCAGATTTGCAAAGGTCTCTTCTAAATCTTGAACCAGGGTCGCCCTCTCCTTGCTCTTGAACACTATGTCATCCATGTATGCTTCTACATTTCTGTGAATTTGTGGCTCAAAAGCTGTATGGACCACCCTTGCAAATATTGAACCAGCATTCTTCAAACCAAAAGGCATCCGTATGAAACAGTATGTGCCACATGGAGTGATGAATGCAGTCTTCTCCTCATCCTCTTCTGCCATGAAGATTTGATGGTATCCTGAGTATGTGTCAAGAAATGAAAGCAGGTCACATCCGGCCGTGGAGTCAACAATCTAGTCAATGCGCGGCAAGGGAAATTGGTCTTTTGGACAAGCTTTATTCACATCGATGAAATCGATACAAAGCCTCCATTTCCTGTTTGCCTTGCGTACGACTACAGGATTGGCCAACCATGTAGGATGGAGCACTCCTCTGACAAGGCCTGCTGCTTCCAACTTCTTGATTTCTTCTGCGATAAATTCTTGGCGCTCCACCGCTTGTTTTCTGACTTTCTGCTTGACGGGCCGCGCATGAGGGCAGACAGCAAGCTTGTGCTCAATCACTTTCCTAGGAACATCGGGGATATCAGACGGTTGCCATGCAAACACATCGACGTTCGCCCGCAGGAAAGCAACGAGCGCGCTTTCAATTTAGGGTCAAGCGTGGCACTGATGGTGAAGGTACCACCAGTGCCGTCCTCCTTGGCGGACACCTTCTTGGTCTCTGGCGGAGCTGCCATCGTCTTCTTACACTTGCCGGTGGAGCTCGATGGTGCGTCCTCGACGGCAGCGCAGCACTCCGAAGAGGTGCGCTTGCCGGAGTGGGCCCCAGAGCTCTCGCCGGACTTGGTCTTCTTCTTCCCCCCGAGAGCTTCAGCGGCGAGTGTCTTGCTATCTGTTGCGGCTGCTGCTTCCCGGTAGATCTTGTCGGCGCAGATAAGGGCATCTTTCTTGTCGCCAGGGACATAGATGACGCTTATCGGGCCGGGCATCTTCAACATATTGTATGCATAGTGAGAGGCTGCCATGAACTTGGCGAGTGCTGGACGGCCAAGTATCCCATTGTAAGGCAATGGAAAATCGGCAACGTCAAAAGTGACCCTCTCAGTCCTGAAGTTTAGCTTGCCGACAAATGTCACTCGCAGTGTGATCTTTCCCTTCGGCTTGCTCCTTCCCGGGTTGATTCCTTGGAATGTACCGGTCTCTTCGAGCTCGCTGTCAGGGATCTGGAGCTTCTGGAGTACAGTGGAGGAGATCAAGTTCAAGCCGGCCCCGCTGTCAACTAACATCTTAGTGACCTTGAGGTTGCGGATAGTTGGTGAAACCAACATCGGCAAGCACCCGACGGCAGTTGTGCGATCAGGGTGGTCCTCAATATTAAGGATGATAGGCGTGCTGGACCACTTCAGAAGCTTGCGCGATTCGACCGGTGGTTCTGCTGCATTAACTTCCTGCACCCACTGTTTGAGTTGGCGGTGAGAAGTATGCAGAGAAGCACCGCCGTCAACGCACAAGACCTCTGTGCCTTTCTGGAACTCCTGCTCACTGGTCTCAGCGTCCTCCATGTCTTCGTCGTCGTCGTCATCTTCATCCTTGTCGCGGCCGCGGGGAGGTCTGTCTCCTTGCCGCTGCTTGGCCTTGCCGCGACGTCCTCCCCGGCCGGCGAATGTCCGCTTCTTACCGGATCCTCCATCACCTCCTTGGGCCTTCTCCTTGTCGCGTCGCTTGTACTCAGCCTTCTGCTGCTCGACGAGTTGTTTGACCCTCTTGCAGTTCTGGAGGTCATGGCCCTTTGTGCGGTGGATCTTGCAGTACTGCTTGTCGGTACCGTCCTGCTTGTCAGCGGCCGCCACGGCCTGGCAGTTGGTGCATGCGGCAGTCTCCTTGCCAGAGCTACCAACTTTGGCCTTGTCGGCGCCACCTCCGTTGCCGGACTACTCGACGACTAGCACCTCTTTGTTTTTCTTCTTCCTATTGTTCCGCCGCCGGTTTTTCTTTGCCGGGGCAGCATCCTCACTGTCAGATCCTCCTGCTCCTGTATCTTCTCCGGAGAGTTTCCTCCCTTCTTCAGCACGTGCACACTTGTCGGCCAGGGCATACAGCTCACTGACGTCCCTGATCTTGCACATTGTCATCTCCTCCCTCATCCTGCGGTTACGCACGTTCTGATGGAACACGCTGATAACCGCGGCAGGGTGGACGTCTGGGATGTTATGCTGTACGCGGCTGAATCTCTGGATATACTTGCGCAGGGGTTCTCCTTCCTTCTGGGCGAGCAGGTGAAGGTCACTTTCTTGGCCATGGGGTTTGTGGCCGCCTGTAAAGGCGCCGACAAACTGATGGCACAAGTCTGCCCAGGAGGATATGGAGTTGTCCGACAAGTGCATGAGCCAGGACCTGACGTTGGGTTTGAGTACCAGAGGGAAGTAGTTGGCAAGGATCTTGTCGTCCCGCCCCCCGGCAGCTTGCACCGCGATGGTGTAGATGCTGAGGAACTCCGACGGATGCGTCTTGCCGTCGTACTTCTCTGGTACGTCTGGTTTGAAATTCTTCATGCTGGGCCACTGGACTTGCCGCAGCTCACAAGTGAACGCAGGACAACCTACCGCGTACGGCAAGTCGCTTGGTCCCTCTGGCGCATGCATGTCGACAGCGGGCCCAGCGCGCTGGTCAGATTGACGCCGCACTTCTCTTCGGCGCTCGATGTGAGTACGAGCATCCTCTTGCTGTCGTTCGTGGAGAACTTGGCGCTGGTCGCGACGAGCTCGCGAATCTGATGATGCAGTGGAGTCGTTGTCGATGTTGATCCGGCGAGTCGGCGATTTTGGCCTTCGGGGCGGAGAGTGCACGGTGGTTGCACCCCCACCGGTCTTGTCGCCATCGGCCCGCGCCTGGCTGACTTGCCACGGCTGCGATGTGCTCGGTTGCCGCGGAGTATCACCATTGCTGAAGGCGATGAGACTCTGGATGGTGGCCCTCCAGTCGTCGGCCTTTTCTGCCGCTGGAAGGAAGTCTAGAAGCAGTTGAGCTCGTGCCAGAGCTTCTGCTGGAGTGGCGGGTAGCGGTGGCAAACGGTGCAAGGAGCGGGATATGCTCGGACTTCTAACTACGTTAGAAGGAGGAGTATCCCGTCCAGGCGACCGTGCCTTGCTCGTGCCAGCATGTTGGCGTGCATGCTGGTCTTGAGCGTTCCGGGACCCACCGGCTTGACCTTGGCCCAGCAAACGTATGGTACCGTGGGTACCATGACGCTGTCGGTCCCGCGCCTCCTGAGATGGGAACAGTGCATGCACGGATGCCGAGGTCTTGGAGTGCGCCCGGTCGTTGTGGGAGTCGACCACGCCGCCGACGGGCAGCGCAGCCTTGTCCTTGGACTTGGCGGCACCGTGAGCTCCCTCGTCGACGTCCGTTCTTCCGCCGGCATCTACCCCACCAGCCGTTGGCTCCGGCGGTGGTGGGATTGACGCGGACAGACCAGCTGCCTCCGAAGCCTTCTTCTTCGGTGGCATGCTGATGAAGATGATGAAGATCTAGCCCGTGTGGACGCCGGATCAGGTTCACACAACCTCGACGCACCCCAACCTGGCGCGCCAAAGATGTCGGGGAAACTGATCCACCCACGAACACCTATGGGGACAGAGCCCCTTTTCGGTACGGCAGGGGGCGGAGATTGCACAAAGAGCAGATCGAGGCGAGGCACACGAGCAGTTTACCCAGATTCGGGCCGCACGGATGCGTAAAACCCTACTCCTGCTTTGGTTTGTAATGAGTTCTTGGCTCGGGAGCGCTGGAAGCTACAGTACTCCTCAGCGGCTAACGAGACCGAGCGTGAGAGTGTTCGAATGTCTAACCCCCCCTCTACGTTGCGCATGGGCCTCCTTTTATAAGCTCAAGGGGTCACCGACAGGTGGCAACACAGTTGAGGGTAAAAATGGCAAAGGGGTGGTAGTTGGTACAGTGCTCCATACCTAACCCTGACGGCAGGGGACAAGGGCATTAAATGCCCATCGCCGTCGCCCAAATAGTGCAAAAAGGGCCGTGAGGGGCGCCACCGTTCGCCACGATGGCTACCTTGTCAGCACCGCTTGCCACCGCGTACCCCTGGCTGCACAGCCGCCCGCCACGTGCGTCTGGAAGGGTCCCAGAGCGACACGTGGGTGGATGTGCTGGAGCGCGGGTACTGAGTGGAAGCTTGCCGTGGTCGCTATCTTGTCGCTTCCGGGAGCTTGTCGCTCACCGGGCCTTGCCGGGACGCGTGGCGCGTCGCGGGAAGTTTCTTGAGATGCCTTAGTTGGCCTTCCCGGCAAGCTCCTCTTGCCAGGGTCTTGCGCTTTGAGTGGCCTTCCCGGCAAGCTCCTCTTGCCGGGGCCTTGTCTCCTTGGCTTGGATACTTTGTTCTTGAATGGCTCCAAAGGAACCACGGAGGACCTTGGCGATCACCCGGCAAACCTTGCCGCGGGACGCTGCGACTGCCCGTGCACAAGTTCGGGATACTAAGGGTACCCCTACTTTAGTACACCGACAGGTATGTACACATGGTAAGCATTACATGATTTCACTACTTCCAAATATAGAGTTCTCCATATGCACATTTACTCCCCTAATGTATGGTTAGATGAAACCAACAGTGTGGTGCATGTTTCTTCATCATGAAAATGAGGAAACTAACATGGCCATTGATACACACTCATATTTAGTAGTAGTATATAGATTACTGTAAAATAAGGAGAATATACATATATTCCTAACCGTTTGATTATTCAGGGGTACAAATTGGCTGTAATGACATGATCACAATCGCATGAATTAACTCATTCCAAATATAGCCGATTTACGACGTCTCTAATAAATTGCCATAGTTCTACTCAAATTTCGCTCAAACTGGGATATGCAAATCATCACAAAAACTTCAAATAGTGTCATGGCATCATCATTAACATGAGACGGAAACAACTTACACGCGCCATCCCAGCAATACGTTGTGCCATCTGCTTTGTGGATCACGTAGACGACGCCATTGTGTTCAATAGCATCACAGAAGTGTGTATCAGCTTTGACGATGATCCACTGCGAGCTGAGTTGTCGCCAGCTAAAGACCGCACCGGCGTAAAGATAGGCGAGTCCGCGGTCGAACAAGGCAATTAGCTTGAAGTTTACATAATTCGCATGTCGTGTGGGCACTTGGCAGATTACAATCTTCTGCAAAACAAGGTCAGTCCAACTGATGTGGTAATCTAGATGACTAGGACCGCGATGGTAAAACTCTATATAATCCAACGGAGGAAGGATAATCTCATGGGAGGTCTGGAAGTTCACGAGCACCAACGTATTGCCGTCTTATCTGAAGGCAGCCATCCAGTGGGAGTTCATGCCGACCCAGTACATACCTGCCAAGAAGTTTCGGGCGATGGTGATCGGATCGAAGTCGAGGGAAATGATGTACGGCGACCCACTACATACCTGCAAAAAAGTTTCGGCTAATGGAGATCCGATTGAAGTCGAGGGGCATCACGTACGCCTCCGTATCATGGTGAGCCAATCTCGCAAGACCAGATAGCAGCAAGCATGGTGTCTTGAAAAGCTTTGGCCTCGCTTTGATGATGGCCATGTGAATGCCCCTCGAGCATGCAGCCAACCGCAGGGCGCTCAACATATCCATACACTAACAACAGAGGTCGAGGACGTCACTGGGGAGATTGCTCCAATCGCGACTTATATGGATCCTGCACGGTTCGCGTTCGGCCATGGTGGAGTTTGGAAGGTAGGGTTTTGGGTGGCTTGATTTACAGGGGAGAAGGCTGTCGGTGCTGGAGCGGCTAGCGAGGGAATAGTGGTACTGGGGGAGGCGAGTGAGGCGAGGGTATGGGGGGGCACAGTGAGATAATGAAGAGTGACCTCGGGATCTCCGGCGAGATGGAGATGGAGATGGAGTGGTGCTAGGGGAGAGGGAGACGAGGCGAGGCATGCTATACAGCGGCGGTGACAGTGACTGCACAGTGCACAAGGTGAGGCTGACTTTGGTAACCCGGACATGCTGCCTGGACTGGTGTCACCTCGGGCGCAGGGTCTTGTCACTTCACTGTGAGGACCGGATGAATAATAGTATTTTGACCATCAAGTGTACCACAGTTGTACTACTACTACTAGTAGGAGTAGTAAGAACATAAGTAGTAATCCCGTTCTAGCATGCCTCTGGGTTCACTTCATCCTCCAGGTATCATCCATATTGCGAGCAGAACCAAATTCTAGTTTGCATAGGTCCCACCTGTCAGGAAGGGTGCAAAAATGAAAAGGAATCATAAAATGTCTCGCCACGGTGATTGGAAAGAGTGACCTCAACTAGCCAGTGGCAGATGTAGCGCTGGAAGGTTGGGCACGTACAGGGACAGGCCCCACTCCTCAGCCTACCCGCGTAGCCTTCTCGTTTAGTCTACCTAGCCGTCTAATCAACTGCCTGCAGGCGACTTCTACCATTTACTTCTCCATCGGGAACCAATTTTCCTCGGCTTCTTCACTACTCCTGGATCTTCATTTGCATCCAAACCACACTGCATTCACATTGTTTTAACCTCTTCACATCCTCCTGGAGTAATTCCGAAGCCCCTATAAATAATCATCTTCTTCAGTTAGACTGGCCATCTAATCCTAATTGTCCAAACCATAGCCCTCCGGTCGAGCGGTTCCAAATGGCGAAAGAGATCGAGATGCAGGTTTTTAGCGTCCAACATGTGCTCGCCGAAGGCTCGTTGAGCATAGTTGCCATAGTCACCGACCTCCCAAGGGTTGTTCGGAAGTGGATCAACAATGTATCCAACTCCCTCCAAAAGGTGGAGATGAATGTCATCGGTCTCGATGTAGAGTACACGGAGCGTGCCACTGGGAAGATTCAACGCGCCGCCGTCCTTCAGCTGTGCCTCGAAGATGATGTTTTGGTGTACCACATGATACACGCGCCCTCGATACCAGGTGAGCTTCATGATTTCTTGTCTCGGGAGGACATATACTTCTGTGGGGCAGCCATCGCAGGGGACATATACAGAAGTTGGAGCCGTACAACCTTGATTTGAATAGCATCGCTAACCTACAAACCAAAATAAAAATTCATGTAGAAGATTGTGATAAACCGACACCATCCCTATTCGACGTAGAAAATTTTGTGCTAGGAAAAATTCTTCAGAAAGGTGACGAGACTCTGGCATTAAGGTCGTTTGGATGGGAGAATTATCCCTTGACGTACGAGTCGATAAAATATGCTGCCCTCGATGCCCGTGTGAATTTCGAGATAGCTGCAAGGTCCAGAGAGCTTGTTGCGAAGCCGTCTCCCACAGAAAATGAGAAGAATAAGAAGAAGAAGATGTTGCACCAGCAGCAGGGCCTTATGGATGGATGAACTATTTCCTCTCTTGTAAAAAATATATTCCCACTCTATGTATATTGATATAGATGGACTATTTCGATGGTGTGCATGTCTTTGGAACAAGTAGTAGCGTGGGTCCGCTTGACTATAAGGAACAATTTATCCGCCTAGCTTTCTCTACTACTCTTTCCAGTGATCGGTATGCAATGCATGTGTCCGTAGACATGACATCTTGTCCATGGAAGTTCAACTACGGCGACCATCACGTTTCATCCACTGCCACTCGCGATTCCCACGACGCCATTCCAACCCACGGCACCACGTCCCCGACGTGCACCTCACCCCTCTCGGCAGCACCGCCCCTCTGCCTTTGTGTGCATGACATGTGGGCCACCTTAAATGCGGCGAGCATCAAGTTTCTACCACAGCCACACGCGATTCCCACGACACCGCACAAACCCATGACACCACACATCGCGCACCATCGATTTTTCATCCAGCGGCTGTGACACATTTCGTCCCGGGCATCAATCCTCAGCTGGAGTGCTTCTGCACTACAGGTAGTACCCGCCGGTGTGGCCATCTACGCCTCGTAACGCCCCGACGCCCAGCTGTGGCACCCTCGCCACGGCCACGCCACCACCGGTCGGTTCATCTCAAACTAGTGAGTCGCGAACCACACCACCACCATGAGAATGACATGTGGGCCAGCTGCATTTAATGACTGCATGTCATTGACTCATAGGCCGGGCACTAAGCCACTAAAGTTCGGTCTCGTGGGCCCCGAGAGGGAAATGTAACTCCTGCGGCAGGCCTTGTGGTGCTCCGCTGTACGAGCTCGTGCCAAACTCAGAATTTGTTTCTTACTACTACCAACTAGTACGTACTAGTAAGGTACACGAGCATTGCACGCATGAGATTCTGGTGGTTTGTGCATTATGCTTCTACATGTGGAGTCTTCTAGATTCTACATGTGGCAGAATCTGGTGGAATGTACAGATGATATCCAACGGCCAGTAGTGCTCAGATTTGTCATCTTTGTACCGTCGGATTGGCTTCATCCAACGACCAACTTTCAAAGTTATTCACACACTATATAGGGGGTATAGATATAGATGTGTCGGCCCCTTGTAATGGATCCAAAGTATATCTTTTTAGTGGAGTGCACTAAAAACAAATTATCTATTTATTTTTCTCTAACCTTTCGTAGCCATGCAACCAAGCCACATAAGCTTCATGGGTGCCCCCCACATCATATTATTCATACTACGTTGACAGAAAAAAAGATAAATCACCCAAAACAAGATCTTCCTGTTTTTTTGTTCCTACGATGCTGTGCCGTGCACGTACCTACTAGTTGTATAGTGGTAGTACTAGTTCTATAGTGGTACTAGTAGGAGTAGAGTAGTACGGAATGCTCCTACTCTATCAATGAGCCCCATATGATATAAGCTATGTGTCGTGTCGGACGGGCCATGGAGTACTACCGATTCCCGGGCGTGTGGGGGTGGGGGGGGGGAGTGTGACGCGAACGCGGCAGGCCTTTTCCTTTTACTAGCAATGTCCCCGTGCGTTGCGACAGATCCAAAGTAGTAGAATAGTAGTACTTGTTCACAAACTTGAAAGAAATCACTCTTGTTTTGATATACTCCTAATATATTACTCCCTCCGTTCCTAAATATTTGACTTTTTAGAGATTTTGAATGGACTATCACATACAGATTATATAGACATTTTTGAAGTGTAGATTCACTCATTTTGCTCCGTATGTAGTCACATGTTGAAATCTCTGGAAAGAAAAATATTTAGGAACGGAGGGAGTACTTTTCACTCAAAATATATTTCTCAAGCTGTTTTTATGAGGTGAGGGAGGGATATGGTTGCTTTCAAGAAAATAAGGGATTTTCTGCAAATTGAAGCAGAGAAGTGGGCTATTGTTGCAAAAATGCCACAACTTACCTCACAGCCGTTAGATGCAGATCTAATGGTCAGAAACGACGGATGGCAGACACACCACCATCACCAACTGAGTCTATTATAGGAGTATATATATATTTCTCAGCCTGTTTTGATGAGGTAAGGAAGGGATGAGGTTGCTTTCAAGATAATAAGGGGTTTTCTACAAATTGGAGCAGAGAAGTGGGCTACTGTTGCAAAAATGCCACAACTTACCTCACAGCCGTTAGATGCAGATCTAATGGTCAGAAACGACAGATGGCAGACACACCACCATCACCAACTGAGTCTTTTATAGGAGTATATATATATTTCGCATGCTGTTTTGATGAGGTGATGGAGGGATGT
>LR738715.1:767053404-767149795 GCA_902687465.1 Secale cereale
CGGATGGCAGACACACCACCATCACCAACTAAGTCTTTTATAGGAGTATATATATATATATATATATATATATATTTCTCACGCTATTTTGACGAGGTGAGGGAGGGATGTGGTTACTTTCAAGATAATAAGGGGTTTTCTGCAAATTGGAGCAGAGAAGTGGGCTATTGTTGCAAAAATGCCACAACTTACGTCACACTCGTTAGATGCAGATCTAATGGTCAGAAACAACGGATGGCAGACACACCACCATCACCAACTGAGTCTCTTATAGGAGTATATAGGAGTGGAGAAACATGTATAAGTTGTAACATTTTGGCTCTGCTCCTTGCACGATCGATAGATAGAAATAACAATTGGAAATGCTAGGGCGGGGCTATTTCCGCCAGATAAGCAGGCTACGTAGTAGCTAGGTTGGCGCATCGTCAGTTTGGTCACACGTGGTCCGACATGTTCTAGTGTTTCTAGGATGATGCCTGCGCATTGCACGAAGTTTATGGAAAAGGTAAGCACAACTTATAAATTGACGGATGGAGTATTAGTTACAGTGATGCATATAATTAAGAAAAGGGATCGCACATGTCGGTATTGACTGGAACGAGAATGTGACGACACAATAACAATTAAGGCCACGATGATGATGCGATCGCAGTGGTGGTTACAGAAGGCAAGAAGAAAGATGCATCCATCAACGTACGACCTCCTCCTCCTAAACTTAGTGCGCCGGGCCACCGACCGGCGGCTTTTTGTGGCGAGGTCGAGGTGCTTCTCACCAAAGGCATCCAAGGCTTCCAGCCGGTTGAGGAAGGCCAACGTCGTAGCGTCCTTGCTAGCCTTGTAGATACCTATGTACACGATTTGCTCGTACATGTGGATGTGTAGTTCGACGAATTCTTGCAGGGCGAGGCACCTCGCCGCGAGCGCGACCTCCAGGTGGACATTCTTTGTGGTGTCGGCGGGCAGTCGCAGGGCCACCAGTGCTTCAAAGAGGTTCCGGCCATGGAGGCCGATTAGGGTGGCAGGCAATGAGGAGCCCGGGCACGTGGGCTGGAGGAGTACGGCGATGTTGTCCATGAGCTTCTTGTGGACGGTGATCTTGTTGGTGGTGGCAAGGATCATCTGGTCCAATTGAGAGTCGTAGTTGGCGTCGACGGCGGCCATCCACCAGTCGGTCTGCAACACCGTCTGGAGACGAACCTCGGCACCCTGCCGCAGGCCGACGTCGTGGATCATCTGGCACAGCCGCTGGCCACTCGCTCGCATCGCCGCCATGGGCCTGGAGTGAGCGCTTTTGCGCTTAGTTTAGGTGCATAGGCAAATGGTTAGGTACGCACGATGTGGTAGACGCATTGGAATGGAGGGGTGCCTTTATATGAGGGCAAACTGCGTTGCATTCACATCGTGCAGCCTCTTTTCCCGGTCCTCCTCCCATTACTTCCCTCATGCATTAATTGAAGGAGGATGCATTGACCGTTCAACATTTTGGGAACCGCTACTCCCTCCCTCGTCTGCATTAAAGCCGTATCGAGAACTGCACCGCCCGCTATCAAATCGCATAGTACTGCGCCGCCCGCTGCAAGCCCGGCTGAACACGCCTCCTCGCTGTGGCACCCCGGATCAGAGCGACCGGTTTACCTTGCATTGCCAGCCCAGAGACCTTGTCTTCTGGCAACACACAACATCTTGGTATAGAAAACAACCGCTTTATTGATACTAGCGCACCATAGTTTTACATTACAATAGTTAGCGAGGCCGAGCGGCACACACAGTGCGGCTGGACAATATGTACATTATTTAATGAACATAAAAGGGCCTCGGGCATAAACTACGCAGTAGCGGAACGACGTCGTAGCGGAACTCCATCTCACAGGGACACCGATGTGGATACGGACTAGACTCAGACGGCACTCCTTTCCAGCGGAACTTTCCTGAAATCTGGCATGACACGCCAGGTCAGTACTTTGAATGTACTTGCAAGCTTACAGCAAAACAAAATCATAATGACAAACAATATCATGATAATTAATCAATATTAAATATGCAACAACAAACTTAGATGAATATTCACCAACATGCTGGGCTCATGCTTTTGCATAAATGAAATTTCGGTCTATCTTACTCATGATAATTTATTATAACTACAAACTTATTCATTTCAACAAGATAAAAATCGTGACCGTTCCGGTGATCACAAACCTGTCCATATTGGGTCTCAAAACATCTCGGTGGCTTTTCCACCAATTTATTATAGCACCAAAATTTTAGAACTTAGTGAGCAAAATTTTATTATCTGTTGACCCATGGTGTGACCTACTTTCGAGCGTGTCCGTGACCGTGGACTCGGCTATCGATAGATTTATTACACTCTGCAGAGGTAGTGCCCTGTACCCACACCACGGAACCCATGGCCTCGTTTTCCCATTCGGGTGGACCAACGGCGTTCCGACGAGACCCGTCCATTGCCATGACACTCCTCCAGCCACTCCGACACATTTCCCAATGGAACAGTCCTGAATGGCCCTGTGCATACCAAAGGCACACCGACCACCGTCGTGGCCAAACAAAAATTGTCCCAAACAAGAACTCGGTACCAAAAAAATTAACAATGGTCACACAAGGTTATGTCTGCATACCGGGCCAGGGTACTGCAAGCCCATAACCTTCCCTATCTGGAGGTACCGACAGGAGGCATGTCAATGGACAGAATCAAGACCTTCCCATAAAGGTAAATGTGGTTGCACTGGGAAAGACTTGATTCAGTGGCACCATGACCCGGTCAACAATTTATTCAAGTTGAGATATTACCAGTCTGAACATAAAGAAGAAATAACCGGTGTCATATAATGCCATGCAGTAAACTGAAATGCAACACATAAGCAAATACAATACCATACAAAAGTATAACTGGTCGAACTTTACTTCTAACTAAACTATCATTCTGGTTATGCTTGACTTTCAATTCACAACAAAATTTTATCTTAGCAAAATTTTATCATAATTACTTATGTAAAAGAAAGTAATTCACATATGTATGTCCATAATCATTCTCAATATCCCAACTTTATTTTTAGCCATCTTAATAACTTAAACCAAACTCCAACTTTTTGTAAAGTAAATGAAACCAATAACTACAGCAACCAAAAGAAATTATTTAACAAAATAATTAATATGCATAATATAAATCATTCATTCAAGTTGGAAAAATCACAAATATTGAAATGGCACTATGAAAATGTTGTTGTGGCTTGCCTTAGTTCAAATGAGGCTCACAAGCCTCCTCGTGATCCTCAAGACAAGTTTCTTCTTCCGAAAATAAATAAAAGTTCAAAAAGAAACTATCAAGAATCATTCAAAAATTGACCAGAAAATCTACGCAACACCAAATAGTTTCATTTTCGGTGTGCTGCAAGATTTCTTTGCAAAGAACACAATGCAAAAAGAATCAATTCATTTGGACTTATGGTTAAAAAGTTATTGCAGTTTGAAGTTCTCTGGAATTTATTTAAATTCAGAAATTTAGATAAATAGAAAAAGGGGGGGTGACGTCGAAGGCGTAAACGCCCAGAGCGCCACCACTCATACCGCTTCGCGCGGGTGTGGAGAGGCTGACTAGCGGGCCCCGCTAGTCAGGTGGGAGGGGAGAGGGAGATGAGCAGAGGCGGCCGCGGCTTCGCCGGAGCGCACGTCGGCGACGCTGTCCCTTGGCTCAAACAAAAAGGATAGATCGACGGAGGGGTTCGAGGCGCACCTGGCCGTACCCGTAGGGTAGCTGGAGGTGGACGGACGGCGTCAGAATGGAGCTCGGAGGCGTAGGCAGAACAGAGGGATCGCCGGAGTTGAAGAAGACGACGAGCTACGACGCCTGCAGCAGCTCCAGCTAGGTGAAGAGGCTCCACCAGAGAGTGGCGGGGGCTCTAGTGAAGTCGCCTTGGACGGAGAGGGCTTGGAGCTACCTTGGCGACCTGAGGGGGATCGCCGGTGAGCTCGGGCTTTGGAATGGTGGCCTTAGGCCTGCCCGGCCGGGCCACGAGGTTCTACTCTATCTGTGGTCGTGTGGGAGTGGAGCTGGGTGCTCGGAGCGGCTGGGAGAGGGTCTATTTATAGGCGAGCGACAGGGAGGGAAACGGGCTCTGCCGGCAACACCTGGTCGTGCCCAGTGACAAAATGGCGTCAATGAGAGGGGGAAGAAGAAGACGGAGTCACGCGGGAGCTGTGGCCGAGCGGGGATGAGCACAGGGGCGCTGGATGTGGCGACGAGCACAGTGCGCAGCACACTGTGCCTTGGCCGGACCGCGCCCGTGCTCGCTGTGACGAGCTCCAGCGTCGGCGAGCGCCAAGGGTGGACTGTGGAGATGAAGGCGATGATGGTGGCGAGGTTTGGCGCGCTTGGGCAGGCGCGGAAGCGAGCACGCGCTCTACAGAGCGCTTGGCGGCATCCAGAGCGCGCCGACTGACTGCCATGGCATGGAGTACATGCGTGGTCACTGCGCAAACTCTGCCTGCAGGATGACTTGGTGCCAAAATTCGTGTCTGGCGTGTTGTATGTGGTTGATAGGTGAGTTACCCGTGGTTGGTTTATCTCCAGAAGCAGTAGGATGAAAGTAACTAGCCTGGTAAGTTTCTGGACAGAAACTTTGAGGGCTTACTGAGGTAAAATGGTGAATATTTGGAGGCTATGCTTTGGAGGCTAGTCAAGAGTTACCAAGGTGAAGATGCACAAGGAGTTTCAGAAGAAGTGGAGCAAGTAAAATGGTAGTTGCCGTAGAAACTACCATTTCTGTCCAGAATAGAAAAGATTTTCTGTAGCAAAAATATTCCAAAAAGTAGTGAAATATTTTTGCTCAGGAATGTGCTGTAGGGTCCGAAGAATATTTAGGAATTTCCTCAGAATTTTATGAGCCAGAAAACTTGGGGTTTCTTTGGAGCACAAAGAATTTAACTAGGGTTTTGGGGGAGTAAAATGAATATTTTTCAAATAAGAAAAATATTCCATGAAGTATATTGGGGTGGTCCAGAGGTATATGATAGTTTGAAATGGATAGGAAGCAGTTGGGTGAAAGTCAAGGGTACCCAAGTGTTTTAAGTCCATATGAAATGATTTAAAAATCCCAAAGTTTGAACTAAATTCAAATAAAGCTTTGGCAAATAAAGAGGACAAAAATCAGGCTGTCACAAACCTCCCCCACTTAGAATGAATCTCGTCCTCGAAATTTGGTTGCTTGGGAAAACCATTCCGGATAATATGTCTGTAGGAACTCTTCTTGTTCCCAGGTAGATTCTGACTCGGTGTGATGCTCCGACTGGACTTTATAAAACATCCGTACTTTACTACGGGTGACTCTTTCCATCTGATCTATAATTTTGAACAGCCTTTCTTCGTACCTTAGATCCTCTTCCAATTCTATGTCGGTTATAGCAGTCTTTTTCTCAGGCGGGGATATGCATCGCCTCAACTATGAGACGTGAAACACGTTGTGCACATCAGACAATTCCGGGGGTAATTCCAACTGATAAGCAACAGTGCCCACTCAAGAAATAATTGGGAAGGGGCCAATAAATCTGGGTGCCAACTTCCCGCGAGTTTGGAATCTCTTGACTCCTTTCATAGGAGTGACTCACAGGTATACGTGCTCTCCAGGTTCAAAATTGATCTGTCGGTGCTTCGCATCGTAATAACTCTTTTGTCGAGACTTGGCCAATTGTAATCTGTCTCTGATTTCCTTGACTTGTTTCTCAGCTTCCATCATGAGGTCCGTCCCGAAAATACGGCTTTCTCCTGTCTGAGACCAGTTTAGCGGGGTACGGCATTTGCATCCATATAAAGCCTCGTATGGTGACATCTTTAGGCTGGTTTGGAAGCTGTTATTGTAGGAAAACTTGGCGTAAGGTAGACAATCTTCCCATTTAGATCCATGGGCCAAGATGCAAGCTCACAGCATATCTTCCAGTATTTGGTTCACCCGCTCTGTCTGCCCATCTGTTTGAGGGTGATAGGCTGTACTATATTTTAGGGCTGTCCCCGAACCTTGATGGAGACGTGTCCAGAAAGCGGAGGTAAATAGTGAACCTCGGTCAGAAGTGATGGTTCGAGGTACTCCATGCAGACTGACTATTCTGGACACATATAGTTGTGCAAGTTGGTCTGCTCGATAGGTGGTCCTGACCGGAATAAAATGGGCTACCTTGGTCAGAGTATCCACGATGACCCATATTGCATTATTGCCTCGCTGAGTCTTGGGTAATCCCGTGATGAAATCCATGCAAACACCATCCCATTTCCATTTTGAAACTGGAAGTGGTTGGAGAAGTCCGGCTGGCTTCTGGTGTTCTGCCTTTACCTTGTTGCATATGTCACAACAAGCCACAAAATAGGCAATATCCTTCTTCATTCCATCCCACTAGAATATTTGTCGAAGGTCTTCATACATTTTTGTTCCCCCAGGAAGAATAGAATATAAGGACTCGTGGGCTTCTGACAAGATTTTCCTTTTTAGGTCTGACTGATTTGGTACACAAATCCTTCCGCGGAATCGGAGAGTCCCAAGGTGATCTTTTGAGAAGTCCGGTGCACGCTTTGCCTGCATATTTTGGGCATGCTTCTGTAGGATAGGATCATCTAGCTAGGCCTTACGGATTTCCTCTTCAAGTGTGGGGGTAACTTCCAATGTGTTAGCGAGACCAGCCTTGACGATGTTCAAGTGGAGTTGAGCAATCTCTTCTTGAAGTTCAACGGCCAAAGAATTTAATATGGCAGCTAAACTGACCGGCTTTCGACTGAGTGCGTCAGCTACCACGTTGACTTTACCCGGGTGGTAGTTTATTCCCAAATCATAATCTTTAACCAGCTCAAGCCACCTTCGCTGACGGAGATTCAAATCGGGCTGAGTGAAGATATACTTGAGACTTTTGTGGTCTGTAAAAATTTGGCACTTCTTCCCAATGAGATAATGCCTCCATATTTTGAGAGCATGTACTACTGCGGCCAATTCCAGATCATGTGTAGGGTAATTTCCTTCGTGCGGTTGCAACTGTCGTGATGCATAGGCCACCACCTTGCCGTCTTGCATGAGTACGCAGCCAATCCTTTGTCTGGATGCGTCACATTAGACATCAAAACTGTGATAGATGTCTCGAAGAGTTAATACAGGTGCAGTGGTCAGACGTTTCTTTACCTCACTAAAACTTTGATCATAGTCTCGTGTCCATTCAAACTTCTTGTCCTTTTTGAGTAGCTCGGTCATGGGCTTGGCAATCTTGGAGAATCCTTCAATGAAGCGACGGTAATATCCCGCAAGTCGAAGGAAGCTTCTGATATGAGATACGGTTGTGGGTGGCAACCAATTGAGCACATCCTTTACCTTGCTGGGGTCTGCGGCTATACCTTCGGCGGATAACACGTGTCCAAGAAATCCGACTTGTTTAAGCCAAAACTCACATTTCCTGAACTTGGCGTAAAGCTGATGGTCTCATAGTCGCTGTAACACTGCTCTGAGATGTCCCTTGTGATCTTCTTCACTTTTTGAATATATGAGTATGTCATCGATAAAGACCACCACGAACTTATCGAGGAAGTGCATGACTACTTTATTCGTATTGTGCATGAAGAAGGCAGGGGCATTGGTGAGACCAAAAGACATAATTGTATATTCGTAAAGACCGTATCGAGTAGTGAATGCGGTCTTAGGAATATCTTCCTTTTTAATCTTGAGCTTATGATATCCGATCTGTAAGTCGCTTTTGGAGAACCTTGGCACCACTGAGCTGATCGAACAAATCATCAATCCTTGGTAGCGGGTATTTATTTTTTCATAGTGACATCATTCAGCTGCCGATAATCTATACACATGCAGAGGCTGCCATCTTTTTTGCTTACAAAGAGTGCAGGCGATCCCCATGGTGAGGACTAGGACGGATATACCCTTTCTGGAGCATTTCATCAAGCTGCTTCTTTAATTCCACTAACTCTGATGAGGGCATCCTGTAATACTTCTTGAATAATGGTGCGGTTCCGGGTACCAGATCTATTGCAAACTCAAGTTCTCGGTCTGGCGGCATGCCTGGTAGTTCTTCAGGAAATACATCAGGAAATTCACTAACCACAGGAATTAATTCCAACTCAGCCACGGCGGTGAATATCATCCCCTTGTTTGGTATGCTTTTGCGCGAGTAGAACTTTGTAACTTGCCCTTCTTGATTGATCAAAGTGACTTCTCGGGTTGCACAGTTTATACATACTTGGTATTGAGTCTGCCAATTCATGCCCAAAATAACATCCAACTGTGCTGACTTGATGAGTATCAAAGAGGTTGGAAAGCTTATTCCGTTGATATTGATTTCCAAGGCACGGCAGACCAGACTGCTCTTGATTAAAGATCCCGGGGTTGGTACCAGCATATTTTTTCCCAAGAGAGAACAAGAAAAAATGTTTTGGGCAACAAAACTCCGAGAAATAAAAGAGTGGGAAGCCCCTGAGTCAAATAAAATTACTGCAGGTATGCTATTAATAGAAAACATACCGATGACTACTTCGGGGTTTTCCTGGGCTTCATCTGCGGAGAGGTGATTGACGTGCCCGGTGATCTTTTGCTGCTCCGGGTATGACCCCATGAAGTTGACTTGTGGCTGGAATAAGGCATTCACCTTGCTGTTCTTGGGACACTGACGGGCATAATGTCCACTTTGCCCGCAACTGAAGCAAGAATTATTGCGCTGACGCTCCTCATGCACTGGGTTGGTGACAACATTCTTGACTTGGGTAGTAGTCTTGTTAACATTTTGTTTCCAATTGGGCTTGTATTCTACCCGAGTTTGCTGCCAGGTGCGAGCCTTCTGCACCGATGGTCCTTCTTTTCTTGGTTCAAACTTGTGTTTGTGCTCGTTATTAGCGGGCCGGTTGTCCAGTACGAGCTTGTGTTCTCTTTCCGTAATAAAAGCTTTATTCACCAAAGTTTGGAAATTTGGAAAATCAAGCATGTTGAGAGTGCACCTGAGTTGTGAGTTTAATCCTCCAAGAAACCTGTCATTTTTTCTCTCTTCTGTGGCCACGTCATATAGGGAATAACGAGTCAGATGGTTGAATTGTTGCAAATATTCTCCCACAGATAGATTTCCTTGGGCGAGGGCAAGAAACTCACGCTGCTTGGTCTTCATTACTCCAGTAGGGATGTAATATTTTTGGAACTGATCCTTGAATTTGGTCCATGTGAGTGCATCATCAGCATGCCACATGGCTTTTGTATTTTCCAACCATACTGCAGCAGCGCCTTCAAGATAGTGGGTTGCATATGGAACCTACTGTACGGGCAATCTCAAGCTTCCTCTCAATGGTTCGCAACCAATCATCGGCATCCAACGGGTCAACTGCCTAACTGAAACTGGGAGGTTGAGTTCGCTGAAATCTGATAGCTTGGAATAATGACCGTTCTGCTGTCCATTCTGGCCAATCATAGCTTGAACACTTTTTAATACTTCCAGCAGATCATTATTTCTTCTTTCCTCAAACATACGCAGGATTTATTCAGTGGTAGGCGGATGTGGCGGTGGAGGCGATGGTATGAATGGCTCGGGGGAGTGTCCTGCATGTCGGGCGGAGCGACGAACAGGAACATCCTCGTGAGCGCTTTTACTGTTGCCTCCCCGCGTCATCCTATTATGGATTTTCCCAAGACAACGCAATCGAGATGAGAAGCATTCAAAAGCAAAAATAGGTGTGGAAAGCCAGCGAAAAAATCGAGGGAAAAAGAGAATTGCGAAGAAAAACAGCGAGTAGAAGATACATAACTTCAGCATAATTATACAAGGACGCATACATGAAAAGAAAATTAACATGCCCGATTACACTACTCTCATACATAAAACATCACGACTCATACATCGCACACCAGCCTGACAACTGCTAATACTCTGGAGCTCTACTGCTCTGCGGGTGCTGCGGGGTGCTCTCCTGATGTTGACTCGGATCCAGAACTGACGAGATTAACGGAAACCTCAGGGTTAAAGGTAACACGGCGACGCTGCCTCGGAGGCTCTCCTTCCGGGGCGGAGTAGGGTGGATCATAGGAGCTACAGGGGTGGTGAGGAGTGAGATCCACTCAGCAAGGGCACTAAGGGGAGTTATGGTCGAGGTGCCCGAGCTACTATGAGGGGTTACTGGGGAAGTAGGGGAAACGAAACTGGGGACGTAAGAGGTGAATCCCAAGGAAGCGGGAATGGTGACAGAACTACTAGCGGCTAAGGCAATACGAGCGTGGGTCAACTCGTGTGCTAGCTCATGGATCATGATGTAACTAGCAGTGATATAACGGGAAAGATGGCTAGCAATGCTATCAGACTCCGAATGAATTTTAGGGAAATAAATACGACTGTTCTCGTGCAAAGAAGGGTAGTATTGGAAACCTGGGTGATCCTTCATGCGGCCCTTGCTGTGACGGAGCTCAACAAGGTTCTCGAATGCAGCAAATTGGACGACTAGGGAAGCGGTAGAAGCGTGACCGCTTCGAGAGGTACGAGTATAGGAGCTGGAGTTAGAACGGACGCGCAGAGTCACCACTGCCTGATATTCATAAATTGAGTCAGCTAGGCCCTCCCGGTACACACGATAAACTGGTTCGTCTCCATGAGGGTACAACCAACACCACACGTTGCGAAGGAATTGTGGTGATGTGTACGGCATCAGCTGCAACTAGCACGGATACGGCACCGGAGCCATCTACACTCGCAAACCATTAGTGGGTTAGCATAAAAATAATAATTCAAGTATAGATAAATCAATATCCAACTAGACAGACTATCGGCACTCAACCTAGACGTGTATCTAGTGTTTAAATAGCTCGTCTTAGTCTAACACATCATACAGTCAGCGCGGCTTTGATACCAAGTGTTGTGGCACCCTGGATCAGAGCGACCGGTTTACCTTGAATTGCCAGCCCAGAGACCTTGTCTTCTGGCAACACAGAACATCTTGGTACAGAAAACAACCGCTTTATTGATACTAGCGGACCATAGTGTTACATTACAACAGTTAGCAAGGCCGAGCGGCACACACAGTGCAGCTGGACAATATGTACATTATTTAATGAACATAAAAGAGCCTCGGGCATAAACTACGCAGCAGCGGAACGACTTCGTAGCGGAACTCCATCTCACAGGGACACCGATGTGGATATGGACTAGACTCAGACGGCACTCCTTTCCAGCGGAACTTTCCTGAAATCTGGCATGACACGCCAGGTCAGTACTTTGAATGTACTTGAAAGCTTACAACAAAACAAATCACAATGACAAACAATATCATGATAATTAATCAATATTAAATATGCAGCAACAAACTTAGACGAATATTCACAAGTAAGCTGGGCTCATGCTTTTGCATAAATGAAATTTCAGTCTATCTTACTCATGATATTTTATTATAACTACAAACTTATTCATTTCAACAAGATATAAATCGTGACCGGTCCGGTGATCACAAACCTGTCCATACTGGGTCTCAAAACATCTCGGTGGCTCTTCCACCAATTCATTATAAAACTAAAATTTTAGAACTTAGTGAGGAAAATTGTATTATCTGTTGACCCATGGCGTGACCTACTTTCGAGCGTGTCCGTGACTGTGGACTCGGCTATCGATAGATTTATTACACTCTGCAGAGGTAGTGCACTGTACCCACACCACGGAACCCATGTCCTCATTTTCCCATTCGGGTGGACCAACGGCGTTACGACGAGACCCATCCATTGCCATGACACTCCTCCAGCCACTCCGACTCATTTCCCAATGGAACAGTCCTGTGTGGCCCTGTGCCTACCAAAGGCACACCGACCACCGTCGTGGCCAAACAAAAATTGTCCCAAACGGGAACTCGGTTCCAGAAAAATTAACAACGGGCACACAAGGTTATGTTTGCTTACCGGGCCAGGGTACTGCATGTCCATAACCTTCCCTATCTAGAGGAACCGACAGGAGGCATGTCAATGGACAGAATCAAGACCTTCCCATAAAGGTAAATGTGGTTGCACTGGGAAAGACTCGATTCAGTGGCACCATGACCCGGTCAACAATTTATTCAAGTTGAGATATTACCAGTTTCAACTTAAAGAAGAAATAAATAACCGGTGTCATACAATGCCATGCAGTAAACTGAAATGCAACACATAAGCAAATACAATACCATACAAAAGTATAACTGGGCCAACTTTACTTCTAACTACACTATTATTCTGGTTATGCTTGACTTTCAATTCACAACAAAATTTTATCATAATTACTTATGTAAAATAAAGTACTTCACATATGTATGTCCATAATCATTCTCAATATCCCAACTTTATTTTTAGCTATCTTAATAACTTAAACCAAACTCCAACTTTCTGTAAAGTAAATGAAACCAAGAACTACAGCAACCAGAATAAATTATTTAACAAAATAATTAACATGCATAATATAAATCATTCATTCAAGTTGGAAAAATCACAAATATTTAAATGGCACTATGAAAATAAATCAAAGTTCAAATAAGGCTCACAAGCCTCCTGGTGATCCTCAAGACAAGTTTCTTCTTCTGAAAATAAATCAAAGTTCAAAAAGAAACTATCAATAATCATTCAAAAATTGACCAGAAAATCTACACAGCACCAAATAGTTTCATTTTTGGTGTGCTGCAAGATTTCTTTACAAAGAACACAATGCAAAAAGAATCAATTCATTTGGACTTATGGTTAAAAAGTTATTGCAGTTTGAAGTTCTATGTAATTTATTTAAATCCAGAAATTTAGATAAATTGAAAAAGGGGGGGGGGTGACGTCGAAGGCGTAAACGCCCAGAGCGCCACCACTCATACCGCTTCGCACGGGTGTGGAGAGGCTGACTAGCGGGCCCCGCTAGTCAGGTGGGAGGGGGAGAGGGAGATGAGGAGAGGCGGCCGCGGCTTCGCCGGAGCGCAGGCCGGCGAATCTGCCCCTTGGCTCAAACAAAATGGATAGATCGACGGAGGGGTTCGAGGCGCACCTGCCCGTACCCATAGGGTAGCTGGAGGTGGCGGACGGCGTCAGAATGGAGCTCGGAGGCGGAGGCAGAACAGAGGGCTCACCGGAGTTGAAGAAGACGACGAGCTACGACACCTCCAACAGCTCCAGCTAGGTGAAGAGGCTCCACCAGAGAGTGGCGGGGGCTCTCGTGAGGTCGCCTTGGACGGAGAGGGCTTGGTGCTACCTTGGCGACCCAAGGGGGATCGCCGGTGATGTCGGGCTCGGGAACGGTGGCCTGAGGCCTGCCCGGCCGGGCCACGGGGTTCTACTCTATCTTTGGTCATGTGGGAGTGGAGCTGGGTGCTCGGAGCGGCTGGGAGAGGGTCTATTTATAGGCTAGCGAGAGGGGGGGGAAACGGGCTCCACCGACGACACCTGGCCGTGCCCGGCGACGAAATGGCATCAGTGAGAGGGGGAAGAAGAAGGCGGAGTCACGCGGGAGCTGTGGCCGAGCGGGGAAGAGCACAGGGGCGCTGGAGGTGGCGACAAGCACAGTGTGCACCGCACTCTGCCTTGGCCGGACCGCGCCCGTGCTCGTTGCGACGAGCTCTGGCGTCGGCGAGCGCCAGGGGTGGACTGTGGAGATGAAGACGACGATGGTGGCGAGGTTTGGCACGCTTGGGCAGGCGCGGAAGCGAGCACGCGCTCTACAGAGCGCTCGGCGGCATCCAGAGCGCGCCGACTGACTACCATGGCATGGAGTACACGCGTGGTCACCGCGCGAACTCTGCCTGCAGGATGACTTGGTTCCAAAATTCGTGTCTGGTGTGTTGTTCGTGTTAGATAGGTGAGTTACCCGTGGTTAGTTTATCTCCAGAAGCAGTAGGATGAAGGTAACTAGCCTGGTAAGTTTCTGGACAGAAACTTTGAGGGCTTACTGAGGTAAAATGGTGAATATTTGGAGGCTGGGATTTGGAGGCTAGTCAAGAGTTACCAAGGTGAAGATGTACAAGGAGTTTCAGAAGAAGTGGAGCAAGTAAAATGGTAGTTGATGTAGAAACTACCAGTTTTGTCCAGAATAGAAAAGATTTTTTGTAGCCAAAATATTCCAAAAAGTAGTGCAATATTTTTGCTTAGGAATGTGTCTTAGGGTCCAAAGAATATTTAGGAATTTCCTCAGAATTCTATGAGCCAGAAAACTAGGGGTTGCTTTGGAGCACAAAGAATTTAACTAGGGTTTTTGGGAGTAAAATGAATATTTTTCAAATAAGAAAAATATTCCATGAAGTATATTGGGGTGGTCCAGGGTATATGATAGTTTGAGATGGATAGGAAGCACTTGGGTGAAAGTCAAGGGTACCCATGTGTTTTAAATCCGTATGAAATGATTCAAATATCCCAAAGTTTGAACTAAATTCAAATAAAGCTTTGGCAAATGAAGAGGGCAAAAATCAGGCTGACACACTTGCCCCCATCAAACCCCTCCGTTAAACCCGCGTGCAAATTGAGAAACCTACTCTGGCCACACGTTCATTCCTGAGCGGGCCGGAATTAAATGCAACACCGGCCGAGCTCCTCCCGTCCGTCCTCAGTTTAAGAGCAAGTGTAAGGCCCTGTTCGGGACGAAGGAATTTTACGAGAATTGTGGTGGTTTCCTTTCCTTCGGTATTTTTTTCTTTAGGAGCGTTCGGTACAAAGGAAACTACCCAGACGATTTCAAAGGATATGCTTCTTAACCTGAGCTTTCACGGGAACTGAAACATCTGCTGGAAGCTCATTTTTCGTGTAGGCCCGAGGCAAACTGGCCCAGTGCAGGAGCACTGGATTTGACATGTCTGACTCCAGAAGTGGCGTATACCTGGCTTACATGGACCATGCATGGACCTGTGTTGCTAAAACGGTGGTGGTGTATATGGTCTATGTTCACATGTAGCAACGATTCACCGAGTCGCATGCACAATAGGTTGCCCTTGATTTTTTTAATCCAGTCATAAGTGCATTCTATCTCCTGTACAGCTAGCATAGCTTCCTGCCTTCCGAGCACCACTAGTTAGAAAAATTCGTCCAATTTCAAATCTATAGGTTTTGACTTTGTCCTCTGCCCTATTCATACAGGGCCTAATTGGGTGATGTAAGCGGGCAGTAAGGATTCAAATATTGTATTATTGCTTAGTTGGAAGAGAGAGAAGAGCAGAGAGAGGGGAAGCGGGCTGTAGACTTACAGCCGGCTGTAGCACGAGGTCCAAGAAGCTTTGTGAGAGTGGAAGGTGGGCCATTTGTTGACATGGTGGAGTACTTTCTTAGGCTGCTCGTAAGAAAGTATCATGCATGCGAACTAAGCCATTTTGATGAGGTGGCATAGAATTAAATGAAGAAAGAGAGGCTTGAGTATCATATCATGATACACTATCATATTAAATGGTGTGCTACTTTGTGTCATGCATGGCAATAAATAAAGTCTTCTATGATACCAAGATATGATACTATGCATTACGGATGTTGTATCATATACTCCCTCCGTCCGGAAATACTTGTCATCAAAATGAATAAAAAGGGATGTATCTAGATGTATTTTAGTTTTAGATACATTTCTTTTTGTCCATTTTGATGACAAGTATTTTCGGACGGAGGAAGTATTAGTGTCATACATATGAGATATGACACATGATACTAGTATATGATACTTCCCATTACAACCAGCCTTATAGCCAACTATTACGTGTTAGCTATTACATTGGCTGTAAAATGACATGGCAACATGTTATAGCCAGCAGCTGGCTATATTATTAACCATGCTCTAAACGAGGCCAGACGTCAGCCAAGCTCCTACCGTCCACCCTCTATTTACACGAGGCCAGACAGACAGCGGGCAAGAATCGCACCCCTCCGCCGCTCCCCCATCTCCTCCTTCACCATTTTCTCCACTCTTCCAATGGCTTCCGAGGAGCCGTTCTCCGGCATATTACCCGACTGGGTGGCCCGCCGAGCCCTCCGGATACGGGAGAGGCTGCCCGGTGCTTCACCAACCTTGCTTGGCCTGACAGAGCCAGTTGCCGCCCCAATCACGCACGTGGTTCAGCAACTCGCCGCTCTAGTTCAGCTCGATGAGGAGTGGCGAGTTGCTCCACACCGGTACGGGAGTCGTCGCGGCCGCATCATACCGCGCCACCTGTTTCTGCGGTGCCGCGCCTCCCGTGTCTGTGGGCGTGCCTCCCGTGCCTGCGGCAGCGCCATGCAGGCAGAGACAGAAGCTGGGTGCGTGGAGAGCGCCAAGTCGGTGGCCAGCTTCTCCATGTCCGCCGCCATCATTGAGGAGAAGTAGAACATGGGAGGCCGCCGCCACTTGGGTCTCATGAAGGCCATCGCTGAGGCGACGACTGTGCATTCAGGTGGTTTCTTTGCTTCTTCGTCTCTTCCGAGGACCTTCGTCGACCCCGCAAAGTGTCTGCCCGACATGACGAAGACAAAGGGATCCGCAGGCGGCCATTTAGATTATGTACTCCCTCTCCATTTAGATTATGTACTCCCTCTCCAGCTGACGGAGGGAGTATTAATTATACCAACAAAGCCGGATTGGCACCGCTTAGTTCATGTAAATGTAATGAAATCCATCATGTTTACATGAAGATTCGGCTTTTTTATACCAACTTATATGAAATCAGTCCGTGTTTGCATGATTTCATCTCGTTGGTTAGAGTTGTGAAAATGTATGCCGCTGGCTTTTGATGTCGTCCTCCGCGGAAGGAAGCGGGAGGGAATTTGCCGGCTGCCGTTGGAGATGCTCTTATGCTGGAAATAATAGAGTGACATCAAATCCATTTGAGTTAATTGCGTGTATGATTGTCCCTCTATAAAAAGTTAATTGCATGTACGGTGTACACGTGACTTGCAGGGTGGCTACAGCTTCGTACAGAAAGTTAAAAAGAAACAAGTCCATCCTTAATCTTGTATTCTAAGTACTCTGTGGGTTCCACTGTCAGTACAGTAGCGAAAGAAGTATATATTAAATAAGTAATATAAAATATAAAATTCTAAAGTTAAAGACAAAATTCGAACTCATCTCATCGCGTTGCGAGCATCCGGCGCTAACCAGTCCAACACATTTTTGTTGTAGACCATGCTGGAGATATATCTCCATGTCTACTCTTATACTCCATCCGTTCCTAAATATTTGTCCTTTTCAGATTTCAAATGGACTACCACATATGGATGTGTATGTAGACATATTTTAGAGTGTAGATTCACTCATTTTGCTCCATATGTAGTCACTTGTTGAAATCTCTAAAAAGACAAATATTTAGGAACGGAGGGAGTAGAAAACACAGTTGGTGATGATAGTGTGCGTGCCATCCTGCAATATAGGCCGTCGGATTTATATCTAACGGATAGGAAGAAAACTATGGCAATTTTGCAAAAATATACCCACACCCCTCTCCACATTCGCAAATACGGCCTTCCCTCGTTCATCCGTTTCTCTCACAAGATAAACTACTCATACAAATGCATCTTGATGTTCTGTGCAACGCACGGGCATCTAGCTAGTTTCTTTTAAAATAGTTACTACGATAATTGGGTTGAAGTGATATATTTTATGTCTGCCCTGAATGATTTCAGATTCACTAGTAGTAACAAAGAAAAGGCTGCCTTGTTAATTAACAGAAAACAGGGTGAAAACTATCACATGAGGCCGGTACAAACGAGGCACACTGGGTTCAGCGTCATCGTCACTACAGCTGTGCGCGCGCGAGAAGTCTACATATCGAGGGGGCTACTGAGCGAGACACAGAGACACAATGTTCGAGAGAGAAACCAATTGACAGATTACGATCAGATCGAGTTGTCACCCTTCTACTGTCATTGTTGGGGGGGGGAGGGGGAGGGAGAGAAAGAAGTATCGAGAGTGTGTGCGGTAGGCACAGAGGCACAACTAGCGAGTGTGTGTGTATGTGTGTGTGTGTGTGTGTGTGTGTGTGTTTGAAAGAGTAGTAGATAGATTACTATCAAGATCGAGGTGCCGCCCTACTCCTTCGGTGTCGGGTAGCGTGTGTGTGCGTGCGTGTGTGTTTGCGAGAGAAGTCAGTCGATAGATTAGTATCAAGATTGAGGTGTCACCCTACTCCTTCGGTGTTGGGAAGTGTGTGTGTGTGGTTGTGTGGGTGTGGGTGTGTGTGTCGGGGGGGGGGGCAGTGACACTTACATATCCCTACTCTTATAAAAAACAGAGTTGATGATGATGGTGTTCCTGCCATCCTGCAATATAGGCCATCCAATTTATACCCTACGGATAGGAAGGAAACCGTGGCAATTTTGCAAAAAGATACCCACACCCCTCTCCGCATTTGCAAATAAGGCATTCCCTCGTTCATCCTTTTCTCCCACAAGATAAACTACTCATACAAATGCATCTTGATGTTCGGTGCAACGCATGAGCATCTTGCTAGTAGGGAGAAGGAGTTTGTGTGACCCATATCTAGCTATATTAAGGGATAGGCAGATAGCATTTGTGTGAGGCATACTTGAAGCATCACTAGGATAAACAAAATTGTGTGCATGCAAGTGCCGGAAAAAATGAAGCGAGAAACAATGTGTGTGTGTGTGTGCGCGCGTGTGTGTGAGAGAGAGAGGGAGAGAGCGAAATCTCAAAACAAAAGGTGCTCTGTTGGAATCCCACTGTATGTATTCATATGGTTTCGGAACTCGAGTTAACCTTAGGCATATGTGTGAGAGACATTATTATACTTTGAGACAATAGTGGCTGTGGGTGGGCGGAATTAAAGGGGTGGGCGTGTCCGACAGAGAGAGCGTGTGTGTTTCTATGTGAGAGACTTGTAGGACGGGGTAGAAAGACGAATACTAATGTTGACGGAGGGAGAGAAATACACGAAGTGCGCGTGTGTGATTCCGATGCCCACAGGGAAATGAGATATGTATGCGTGTGAGAGAGATTGCACAATTCATTCACGTATCACTATCTAGCGATCGTGGACGTGCATCGCTTGAACATAAATCAATATCTACTTCGTATCGTGGCCAAAGGTACAATATCGATTCAACGGTATAAAGATTGGACACTCACATATCACATTTTTTCTATTTAAATAAACCTTTTCAGTTGTGCATGCCAAAGTTACAGTGATGTTTCTTCAAACAACCAATGTAGCTATCATGTACATGCACCATTGTTACTATTGCATTCAAAATCATTAGTCTTGGATGATTTAAGGTTCTATTATGAAGTGACATATGTAATATTCATATATGAATTCAACGGGTAAGCATTTTATGAAATGGAGGCTATGTTATCATATGAGGTAACACTTTTAAGTAGCAGACTACAATATCCATTTCTTTTTGTGCGCCTCTACACTAACACGTCAATGCATTATGTTTAAAGTAAATAACCAATTGCACTAAATTATCTATTTACACAAGAAATACATAGGCTGGTCGTTTGATCCCTTTTTTGTGAACGCGCCACTACACCAGTACGATTGGCCGCGCCCGTGTGAACGTCCAAGTTATCAGCGGATCATCCCGAGTTATTGTCTTTTTTTCTGGGGTGGACTTCACACCAATTATTAACTGCTGACGCGTGCCCCGTGTACACAGTCTCGCATGACCTTCCTGCTAACACGGTCCAAAATTAGTTGAAACTGGATACGAACGATCCCGCGGGCGGCAAAATCTCCCGCCTCCTTCTAAAATTTCCGCCACCTTAGTCTTTAGCATGCGAAACTCCCCTTTTGTCCTTGGTGCACGGAGACCAACAGTTACAATACCACCCTCATCTACATAATAGGTCGGGGCTGCTTTGGTAACTTCCGGTTCCCCCCACTACGCGGCACCCCCATTTCCTCTCCCCCTCCCGCAAAAACGACTAACTCCACAGCACTAGAGCATCTCACATCACGCCGTCCGTGCTTCATCGGCCTTTCTCCCCTCCCCTCTCGAAACCCTAGACTGCTCATCCACCGGCGTACCAGAGCCCATTCACTGCCAGCGGCGTCCACCTCGCCGGATCTGCTTCTGCGGCCGCATCTACCCCTCCCACCTCCCCTAGAAACAGGTAGGCTTCTCATCCACCACTGTACCACAGCCCATTCAGTGCCGGCCTTGTCCACGACACTGGATCTGCTTCGCCGGTACTCTCATCAACCGCAGCGCATCTGCAGCGGCTCATTCGTACTCCCCACCGAAGACGCTTCGTCCACACCCCCTGGAGCCGCCCCACCGACGCCTCGGTCGACGGCCTCTGATCCTCTTCGCGGACACATTCCTCAACCCTACCCGAGCCGCTTCGCCAACACCATCGTCAACCCCACCGGAGTAGCTTCACCTATACCATTTTCAACCCTACCAAGGCTGCTTTGCCAACTCACAAGTCCACGGCCTCATATCCGCTTCCTCGCACCCTCATCCAACCTACCGGAGCAGCTTCTGACGCCCCGTCCACGATCGCAGATCCGCATCATCGACACCATCCTTAACCCAACCACCGGAGTAGCTTCACCTACGCCCTCGTCCATGGCCACAGATCCACTTTGCCCACACCGTAGTCCACCCTACCAGAGCCGCTCCACAAACACCCTACTCGACGGTTCTAGATCTCCTTACCGGACCCCGACAGCCAGCGCAGCGTCATCACCCTTGACATTTCTAACCTGATTCCCACCGTCTGGCAAGATGCCAAGCACCCACCACGGCCTAGGTACTTGTCACCTTTAAACCCGTCCAGCATTACCTGCCCGATGTACTTCAAATATACTAACAGGTCGCTGTTACCTGTTATGCAGCTGGCAAAAACTACAAGGACGATGTTTCTTCTGGATCTAATAGCTTGGCCAACCAAGATCCTGGACCGAGGAATTGCTATGATCTTGTAAGCATGTCTCTCTCTCTTGTATTGTTCTGTGCCTGCCAGCGTGCTTTGCTAGGATTTTCGACCAGTAATCCCTTTGTGTAGACAATGATTTCTACTATTGGCTGCTAAATTAGATATGTAGGTGTCATACATGATACTACCTCGTACCTCCATTTCTAAATATAAGTCTTTCCAGAGATTCCACTATAGGCTACATACGGAGCAAAATGAGTGAATCTACACTCGAAAATGCATCTATATATATCTGTATGTGGTCCATACTGGAATCTCTACATAGACATATATTTAGGAACAAAGGCAGTAGATTACACAAAATCGTAGGTGGCATGTAGGAATTCCAGTACACTACATTAGGCTCCCTTAGACTACCTGCTAGTCCAGCACACAGAGTCATGGCTAGTTTATGCTACACACACAATCATTAATTGGTGGTTTAAATATGCGCAAGGGATATGCAATGTATTATCATATAGAGATGTCTGAAATTAGCCATGTCAACTTGAAGATAGGGTTACATAATGAAAAAGTACAAGATGTATGTGGCAATTTCATGCAACATCACAAGAAAAGGAGAGCCAGCGGTGAGCCTATACAATGTGCTATGGTACATCACTCCTCCATTGCAATCATCGTGACATGTTATTTGTATGTCAGTTCTATTGGCCAAGTTTCTTAGGGACAGTAATTACGAGTTATCCTAAGAAAATAAGCACCTGTGAATATAAGCTCCATGTAATAAGCCAACCAGTTCTTTTCATTGCGTTTTCAGCTTATCTTTGGTATGATCAGTGAAAAGTCTAGATTGCATTATATTTTTTCATTTTGCTGCCCATATGAAAATTAATTTGACTTGCAAACATCACAAATTGAACCAAGTGCAGTAATTAATATGATAGGAAAACAGACCATCACTATTTTCTCAAAATGCAAATACATAGATACCATCTACCTGGCACAATCTACTTTGGTCAATGATTTCCATTGAGATCCCATTGCCTAATTTAAACAAAAACGCATCCCGTCACTGTTTGCTTTGATTACTTGATGTTCTTGACCTAACACTCTAACAGAGCTTCTCAACGATTTAAACACTAAGGGCTGCTGTAGTGGGGCCTTTTCTAACTCATAGGTGACATAAAGGTTTGGCTGTACACTAAAGTAGGCTCTCCAAGAGTACCTGGAGATCCAGTTCGAAGGTATGCCTAGTTTTACATAGTGCATACATAGTAAATGTTCATTTCATTGTGTGCAAGTGCAAGAGATGCGGCATGTTTCATTATGTGGTGTTGTTTTGTTATAATCTCATCCTTTTGTGTTCACTGACTGGAAAGTATTCATATTTATCTTCCAAGGAGACGAGTAACTAGTTTGTGTCACCTTGTAGAGGGGGTGCAATGAAGATAAGATTGAGGATTTCCAAGTACAAGATGTTAGGAAGGAGCCTTGCAAGAGAAGTAGGAGCTGCGCTGAGCCTCTTCGACATGTTAAAGTAAGTCACTATATCCAACTCAACAGTTCAATTCCTTTTTTGTTTCAGGCATAGTTAATTTGCTCTTTTCAATTGCTTTATTTGTCCTCAGTTAATGAGATGCCCAAAGAATGATGCCTGATGTTGGGTACTTGTATAACTATTAGTTGACATAATTAAGGGCCTTACCATTTAAATACTCTGCCGAAATGTGCCTGAAGCTTTGAAGTCTATTAACTAACTATTATTGAATGAGGCTCACAATCTAGTTTATACTAGGCTAATGATTGCATAGTGTTGCTTGCTGTAGTATGTTTGTATGAAATCATGTGCTGTTCATTATGCTCCTTAAGACTTTAATTGAGCTATAGAATGGTCAACTGCTTGCTTACTTCTACGCAACGTGCTGTCTAAATTTGTAACTTGTCTGTGTTTTGGATTGGTCCCCCAACATCATGCTCCTCTGGTGAGCTAAGCGAGATTTATGTATGCAGGCTGCACAGACTACCTTTTATATAATTTTTAAAATATCACCTACTTATGCTTCATGACGTGTAACATTATTGTTAGTCCTGTTTTGCCATGTACTCCCTCCGTTCCTAAATATAAGTCTTTTTAGACATTACAAATGGACTATAACATACATATGTATGTAGACATATTTTTAGAGCGTAGATTCACTCACTTGTTGAAGTCTCTAGAAAGACTTATATTTAGGAACGGAGGGAGTACAAAATAGTCTGTCTTGCTCGCTTCACTGTTGTAACTATATTTTTGCCTAGTCATTTGTACTTACAGAAACATTTCAGGATTAAGCGACATCAACACAAAGATCTGCGAGCAGTGCGGCATGGCCGTTACCGAATGATTATGGATTGGAATTGGAATGTGCCGATGTTCTCGAGCATCAACTAGAGGTGGCAAGACAACGTGTACATGATTCTGAACGTACAATCAACAAGTTGAGACTGGACATGCAGGTATTAGATGCAGGAGTAAAAAATGAAACAAGACACAGAGGTAACAATGAAGGAATTAGAGATTTTGCAAACTAAAATTTGTGCTATCTAAATCCGGCCAATCCTATTTTCTGAAGAGATTATAGTTCAAATAGTAAGTTATGTTGATGCGCGTCCATGATGTATGAGCTGTATTTGCCCAGTGTATCTAATTTGCTCTATGTGTATGCTTTATTATCACTGGTGCCGAACCATAATGCCCAGTGGGTATAATTGGCTGTAATTTCTTTATTATATAGTGTTGGATTATTCTATGTTTCTATGCCTTAGTCTCTTTATTGTATAGTGTATGATTTTTAGAGGTGATAGTATAGAGTAGGATAATTCTTTGAATATGCTATATCATTCAAACGGGGACCAAGTCGCCCAAACATTGTAGTGACCATGGCCCTCCACAGGCCGTATGATCCATGGGGCATCTACGGGACGGACGACCCATGTCCTTCTATGGCCGTCGGATCCGTGGGCCTTTTATGGGCTGTCAGATCCGTGGGCCTTCTATCGGCTGTCGGATCCATGGGCCTTTTATGGGCCAGCGGATCCATGGGCCGTCGGATCAATGGGCCTTCTATGGGCCGTCGGTTCAATGGGCCTTCTATGTGTCGTACGATCCATGGGCCTTCTATTGGCCGTCTCATCTATGGGTCGTATAAGGGGCCGTAAACGGACTAGAGTTGAAATCGTACGTTTTATGGGATGACCATAACGGGCCGTTAATAGGCTGAATTTGATGATGCTATGAAAATGGCCCAACCTATTAATGGGCCACAAACGGGCCGACTGTGACCACGGGCTGAATTTGACCTGAGAATAAATGGGCCTTGAGAATAAATGGGCCCTGAGAAGGCCAAAATATAACATGGGTTGCAAACGGCCCAACGGAATAATGGGCCGTTAATGGGTATAAAGTGATACACTGTTCATTACGGGCCAGTTTTACCACGAGGCGTTAATGGGCGACTGTTACTAAGGGCCTCATATGGGCCAAAAGACGGCATGGGCCATACATGGGCCGGAAGTTAAAACGGACTAGAATTATATTGGACGGCCTAGATGACGCTACTGGGCCTAATTCGGATAGGCCGTAAATGGGCCTTGGTTTAGCGGACTGTAAATGGGCTATAGGCGAACACGCTGTTTACAGGCTTGCCGTGGGCCGGCCCGCCACCTTTTGACCAAGTCGAACGGGCCGGCCTTTTCACAGGAATGGGCCTCTATTGGGCCATGCCACATGTCGACGTATCATAGGCGCTTTGGGTCTAATGAGTAGATGACGCTACTGGGCCTAATTCGGATAGGCCGTAAACAGGCCCTGGTTTAGCGGGCTATAAATGGGCTATATGCAAACAGGAGGTTAACAGGCTTGCCGTGGGCCGACCCGCCATCTTTTGACCAAGTCAAACGGGCCGGCCTTTTCACAGGAATGGTCCTCTGTTGGGTCGTGCCACGTGTCGACGTATCATAGGCGCTATGGGTCCAATGACTGGATGACATCTGTTCCAACGACGAGCCGACACGTGTTCCCTCCAGCCAATGATGATTTTACACGTGGAAAATCCCCGTTGGTCGGGGCTATTAACGGGTTATCAGATCCAAAACCGGACCCGATAGCTTAACGGCGTTCCGTTACGGTGGATTCCATGTGTCGGTCATGCTTGACGAAAGCACTTCTATGATGCGTGATTTATCGTCATGGAAGTGGACACTTCCGTGATGATAATTTTGGTAATGTCATGGAACACTTCTACGACAGCACAGGTATGACTATGCTGTCATAAAATCGCCATGGATGTACATGCATGACAGAAAACGTGACCTACTATGACAAACACGTATCACTACAAGAAATATGTCAACTTGTGACCCTCACTATTGGTCCCTGAAAGGTCATTGATTATCATTTGCGACCTTTTTTTGACCAAAAACAGATTGTCAAAAGCGGGCGGTCGTAAACTGAAATTAACGACCTTCTCTATGAGAAGGTCGTAGACGTTTACGACCAAAATATGCCTATTGTGTTGTTTTAGTCACTAGCAGCCTCCTCGGGCCACGTAGGCATCCGACGTGGCAATCTGATGTGGCACAAGAATCAGCCCGGTCCAATTCGATTTTCTACATGGGCCTAGCCCAACAACTCGGCCATTTTAATGTATTTTTTCCTATTAATTTTTGCTAGCTACATGGGCCTGGCCCAGCAATTCAGCCTTTTTATTTCTAGATGCGGCCTTTTACAGTGTATGATCTTTTATTTTTTGCCATTTTATTTTCCACTGTTTTACATTTGTCCCAAATATCATAATATCATACACTGGTCCCACACGTCGGAAATTTCAAATGTGCTCAAATTAGTTTGATAAGTGGGTCGCATGAGTCATGTTTCCATTGCACACATATTCAAATCACATACATAATTACTATTTCATATGAAACAGAAATAGTAATTCTGAAACATACATGAAATTCACAAACAGAGAGAAGATACATTAATTCACATACATAATTACTATTTCATTCACAAACAGAGAGAAGATACATTAAATTCCCAGATAACCCAGCTATTATTACATAACTTGCTATATAAGAATGTCTTGGAGCTTCTTTGAACATCTTTCGTCTTGAATTTACTCAAAATATCTGCCAACAAGAAAACAAAACAGCAAGGATAGGGTGAATAACAACAACGACAGGTGATGGGTGTTATTCCATCTAAACAAGAGACTGAACCCAACAAGCTATATTCATTCAGCATCATCAACAATTCAGTAAAGTACTGCAGTTTAGAACTGATGAGAAAAAACAACTACACGACTTCATAACTAAACATGTTCAAGTAAAAATTGTACAAGTTACATTCCAGTAAACAAACTGTACAAGTTGACGATTCCCTGCTGCATATACATATCACTTGTGTCATGTATTGGGGGTTCATAATGTACACAACATGTTTATGGTAGATGAACTGCAACTGCTAGGAATAGCAAAGCAAAGATGTACTGCCACTAATCAGCAAAAACATAACATTTTCTCAGAGTTAATGATAGGACATGGATAAAGATGGAAACAAAAAATATTTCTAATCTTGGAACCCAACATAGCAAATCAAAACGAGAGAGGGACAGAGGTGGCGTGGAGGAGAAAGGACCTTGAGCTGCTGCTCCTCTCCATGGTTGTGTGTCACCCTCCATCTCCTTCCCTGCATCCAGTGAGTTGAGTTCTTCTGCAGAGCACCAAAAAATCATAGCAAACAGAGAGGCGTGAGGAACATCACAAATACATATGTTAGGAAGGGCGTACTGGTGCAATGCTAGCAACTTTGCCTGTTTCAAACTTTGATTCAACTCTGAACACATACATTTGACAAGAAAGCTTTGACAGAAAAGACACATTGGAGCAGCAGAGCATCCTTCACACTGTAATGCTAGCAAATGTCCAAATTTCCTTTTGTTTGGTGTTTTATCAATCATCGCAACTGTGCTAGCGATCAAGTAGAAAATTAGTTGTGGAGCATGCGTGTATTATTAGCAACGAAAGCAAGGGTCTACACTAGTGAAAGAACAGACAGCAACAGAAACTTTTAGAATCGGAGGAGAATCAGAACGAACTGCTGCGTACCTTCTTCAGGTAACGATTCTTGGCGTCGGTCCTCGGGCTCAAGAGCTCCTTCCTATCAATTATCTGCGCACAAAGGTTCACACTCGTGGTATCAGTTACAGTTTTAAGAACTGAGAAAGCTAACAGCTAAGAAAGCACAACCATGTAAGTTGTAGTTTGAGAGCTAAAGAAAAAATATGTGGCTGTACTTAAGAAAAAGAAAGGTGCTCAAGTTCATGAAAGGTGCTCAACCATGTAAGCAAGCAAAATTTAAAAACGTGACACACATTGGTTGTTAAAATCCTAACACAGCAAGGGTAGTTCTTAAAAATGTTCTGTATCACATACTAGGAGCCTGTGGCTTTCTTGGCGCTGGTACTTCTTAATTAAGACATGAAAAGCAAAGTGCATTTCACTGGATCAGAGTACACTCTCAAAAAGATAGCAGCATGTCAAGTCACGGTGGAATAGGAAACCAAACTTTTTATTATAGTCCACATAAGAGTGAGGTTGCAGGCAGGCTAATTCTCGGCACACCATCAAACATGAAACGTTAAAAATATTCATCTAAATAACACGGAATCAAACATTCCCCTTATTTTCTTCATCAGTATGCAGACAACACGAAAGATAACTTATTCTGCTGGGGCTGAATGAAGACTCAACATATGTTTTCTGCTAATTGAAAAATACAGTCAACCGAAGCTGAACTTCAAGGCCAGTGCAATGTTTGACGCTTTAGATTAAGCTCAATTTATTAATGTAAACATACATTGATGTGAGTTGTGAATGTGGTCTCAGAGATCATTACGGTGGACAGTGTAGAATTGAAATCACTAAATGAGAGAAACAACTCTGAAAGCCCCGTCGTGGGAAACAATCCACTCTGCAACCCAAGAATCTACCGCGGGAACGCATCTTGGATGAGCAAGAATCGAACCGAAGCAAGCGGGCCAAGATCCAATCTTTCCCGGACCAGAGCATCGAGGGGGGAGGAGGGGCGGACGACGGACCTGCGGTTCTGGATGGTGTTGCAGGTGATGTCCTAGAGGTGGACGATGGCGCCTTGGCGGAGGGTGCCGGTCTTGACGAGGTGGTTGTGGTTGGTGGAGAGCATGGACTGCTGGGAGTGGACGCCGTTGGAGAGAAGCATGCAGTAGCACTCCGACTGGTGGCTGACGGGGTTCTTGGTGGTGACGGCGCGCAGGTCCGCCACGTGCAGCACTGGCTGGATGGACCCCGGCCCGTTCGGCAGCTCCCATATCTCCCTCACCGCCCCCGCCGTCAGTCGCGGCGGCCCCTCCATCCCCTCGCCGGCGAGGACGGACCGGATTGGATTGGGTTTGGACAGAGCAACACAGAGAGGGAGATGGTGTCCTGTAGCAGAGAGAGAGAAGCACGAGCGTCACGAACAGAGCAACAGGAGCCCCAAAACAAATCGGGTCAAACCACACACACACACACACACACACACACACACACACAGAGAGAGAGAGAGAGAGAGAGAGAGAGAGAGAGAGAGAGGAGACCTTATTGACGAGCACGATGGCGTCGGAGCATCCGAGCCGCAGCGAACTCTCTCCTCGCGCGGAAGAACCCGCACGGCCGCGTCGTCGCCCGAGAGAAAGGAATGCACAAGTAGCCGCCCTCTCTTCCCCTCCTGGCGCGCGAGCGATTGCGGGGCGGGAGCAGACGACCTCGAGCACCCTATCGCGTGTCGACGGTGCCAGATTGGATCTGGTAGCGTCGGGGCGGATCTGGCAGCCGCCTGACGTGCTGCTCGATCTGGGAGGGAGAGGAGGAGGGTGAAGGGTTTCACGGCGACGGTGGGGGATAGGGCGGAGCGGTGATGGCTTTTCGCCCCTCGTTGGATACCCCAAGTGGAAGGTTTGAGATGTAGCGTAGTGGTAGTTTTCCCTTGGCAAAGATACCAAGCATCAAATCCCGTAAGACTCCGAGGGTCGACAAGAAGGTGTCAATAGCGCCAGAGACTTTGGCTTGACAGGACCTGCACACAGATACAAATAACTTTGCTCCCAACGAGTACAGTGAGGTTGTCAATCCCTCCGGCCTTGTCGTTTACAAAGGATCAAACGCAAGAGATAATAGTGATAGGTATGACTGCAACTAGTAAATAAGAACAGGAAGTAAATAACGGGTGTGATCAGTGATGGTAATATGGACCGGGGTCCCATGATGTTCACTAGTGATGTCTCTCTCCAAAAAGACGATAAAACAGCTAAGCGAGGTAAACGAATTACAGCTGGGCAATTGACAGGATTATGTGTGCAAACCAATGCTAACTATGCTGCAAGAAAGGTAGAGGCTCAAAAGCATGGGCGGTACGCCAAGGCAAGTAGACCGAAATCCATCTGCATCTACTACTAATCATCCACCTTGAGATATCTATCCAGAACATCTCGCTGGTATTAAGTTGCGAGTCCCACCCATAGTGTGGACTCAAAGCAACAGACAACTGCTTTAAAAGAACTTTGCGTAAAGTAAACAATCCTTGCACCCGCAAGTACAAGCACCGTTGTTTTCCCCCTTGTGGCAACAGCACATCCCCTAGACTCATGTTTTTGTCACTGAAGCTAGTCATCGAGGGGCATGAACCCACAATCAAGCATAACGTTCCCCCTTGGAGTTACTACCTACTACTTGGCCAAAGCAATAAATAGCAACGGAGATCATGCAAGAATTACTCAAGAACATAAATATAAAAGAGGTGAATGAAATATATAACTCACACACAATCTGAACATAATCTCATAATCTATCGGATCCCAGCAAACTCATCATAGCAACAGCATAAGGATTACATATGTGCCTCGATCATGTAGGGCAGCTCACGAGGTCTAATCGATGAAGAACAAAGAGGGGAGGAGAACATCACATCGCTACTGGTCATGGACCCATGGTCCAAGGGGGACTACTCACAACTCATCCGGGAGGCGTCCATGGTGGTGGAGAAGCTCCCGGTGGTGGTTCTCCCCTCCGGCAGGGTGCCGGGAAGAGTTCTCCTGGTGCTCCCGATCTTGGAAGCGCGGCGGCGGCGGAATAGAGATGAGATCGCAAAAAAGGGTTCCGTCCTCGAGGGTTTCGGGACGCGATGTAAATATATGCCAAAGGGCGTCACCAGAGGAGGTAAGGGGGGCCCAGGCCCCCCCCCGGCGCGGCCAGGAGGGGGGCCGCGTGGGCAGGCCGCCTGGGCTGCCCCTGGCTCCCTTCTGACCCCACTTCTGGCGCGTGGAAGCTTCTGGAGCGCTGATTTTTTATATATTTTTCCCGGAATTTTTCTGGCAATTTAAGTAATGGGAAAACCTGAAATACAAAAACAGCAGAAAACAGAAACTGGCACTGGGGTGCACTGAGTTAATAGGTTCGTCCAAATATGATCAAAAGTGTATGGAAGTGAATAAATATCATAGCAATATCACACAAAGGAGGCATGGAGCAAGCAGAAATTATAGATACGTTTTGGACGTATCAACATCCCCAAGCTTAATTCCTGCTCGTCCTCGAGTAGGTAAATGATAACAAGCATAATTTCTGTGGTGACATGCTATCAACCATATAAGAACTTTTAAGTAAAGCAATCAAGGCATGTAATCTAATTCAAGTCATAACAAGCAAGAGTCTATATTAGCATTGTAACAAGTAACATAAGAACATAAAGGTGCAAGAGCTCTCGCTGTCCGTGACTCGAATGTCTCCAAATGGTGTTTGCGTGCAAGAAAGGGGATAGGGATATAAGAGAGAGTAAAATATAGTTTTTGTATTGTGAGAACTTAATCTACTAAAGTTTCACACTTGGTCTTCTTTGGAATCTTATCTTGACTCATCCCCTGACCGTTAGCCAGGTACAAGTCAAAATGATCCACTCCCTTTCGATATTTTGAGCACTCATGCAATGGATGAGCGTAAGCAAGAAAGTCGACACTTAGGATGGCAAAGAGAGAAATGATAGAGGGGGAAGACAAAAAGGGTGTGAAAGGCTCACATCAATGAGGACAATCATCGGCGAGAGAAAGCCAAATGATAGATATGATGCGAGGAGTAGGGATTGCCATGCAACGGATGCACATATGAGCTAAGGTAAGCTCTCCAGTGGAACTAGTGGGGGTGCATCCAACTTGCTTGCTCAAGAAGACCTAGAGCTCTTTTGAGGAGGCTCATCATTGGAATATACAAGCCAAGTTCTATAGTGTAAAGGTCCCCACATAGCTATATGCATAAATGATAATCTCTATGGAGTACAAGGTATAAGATGGAGTACGAGTGTGGATCTCTCAAAAGAAATAGTAGTGCGCCCCCTTCTCTCTTTTTAATTCTTTTTCTCTTTTTTTCTCTTTTTTTTATTTTTTTGTGGCCTTAATGGCTCTTTCTATTTATCTCTCATTTGTCCTCTTTGGTATCTTTTTATTTTGTCCTCTTTGGGATCTTTTGATTTGTCCTCTTTGGGATCTTTTCCTCACTTAAGGGGCAACACTCTATGTATTACAAGAAGTATAGAAGATCTTTCACACTTTACAAAAGTACTCAACATAAAGAAAATGAAACTATCATGATGTATGCAAATGTATGCCTCTGCCAGTGTAGCAGGATATGCAATGATACTAGCGCGTCATGTAGCAATGATTAGGTCAAGGCCCAACTAGCATGCGGCTCATCGATCAAGCAAAAAGCATGTATGACATGAAGATCAAGTCATGAGAGGATGGATGTTGCATGGCAATGTATCTCGGAAAGGCTATGGAAATGCCTTAATAGGTAGGTATGGTGGCTGTTTTGAGGAAGGATATAATGAGGTTTATGATGACAGAGCGTATCATGCCAAGGATTTGGATGCACCGGCGAAGTATGCGCCAACTCTAGAGGTGAGAAAGGGCAATGCACGGTACCGAAGAGGCTAGAAAAATATGGGTAGGTGGAAGTGTCAACCTTCGAATACTCACATTAGTCCGAAGAACTCATGCACTTATTATCGGTAACTCTCAATCTAATTAGGAGGTTCACAAAGAGACAAGTACCCCGAGGAGGTGTGTATGGGGGTTTGGTTACCCTTGCTCATCCTCGACCCATGGTACGTGAGTGTACTCTAATATTCGATCCCTCCAAAGATTAGTGATCCATTTAGTAGCTAAAGTTCTCAACTATTTTGTAGGTTTTCGAAAATAAACACAGATTGCCCAAAATACGACATCTATCACTAATAGGCTAAAGCTCTTGACACCAAAAGTTCAAACATTACTCATGGCAATACCTCAAAACTATTGCAAGTTACTACTAAAATCAAATAGCAACCTCAATTACCTACTTTAAGTTAAGACACACAACTCAGTGCAACAGACAAACTCTCTTAACAAGATAGACATGAAAACTCAAGAGAGTTCAGCAACCAACTAAACAAAAGCTCTTTAAAAAGGAAAAGCATGAAAACTAAGAGCTAAACATGACAGTAGCTATGGAAAGACAAAGAACACACACAGCAAAGATAAGCATGAAAATCCTATGTTGTGTTCTAGGTTGAAGTGGAGCGTGTTTCTCTCCCACACAAAGAAAGCTGGGTTCTAACTCGTTATGAACAGCAAGCAAAGCTAAAGAAAAACTAAAAAGGAAACTAAAAGAAGACGCTCCAAGCATAGCACATAACGCATAAAGTGATTAAAATATAGTGGAACGAAAGAAGAACTGATAATTGTTGATGGAGAAGGGGATGCACGGGGGCATCCCCAAGCTTAGACGCTTGAGTCTTCTTGAATATTTCTTGGGGGTGCACGGGGGCATCCCCAAGCTTGAGCGTTTGACACTCCTGAATCTTTTTATCATCTTCCCTCGCACACTTGAAAACTCCCTTCATACATAACTCATCATAATCTGATTAGCGAGGTTAGTACCCATAATAAAATAATTTTTCCTTGCTGGAAATAAGGATAATCTTGAAGATCTACTGTTTCTCAAGATTGCCAAAAGGTTTTTGCAAAAAAAAAGCAAGCTCAAGGTTTGCAAAACGAAGAAAAGGCAAAACAGGACAAAATCTGTGAAAAACATACCAGCACGTAGTAAATAATTTTTTTGGGGCACTTCTGCAACTCAAATCGAAAAACTCAGAACAGACGCCCGAAAGCCAATTGTATAGAGCACATTGTTGAAACAATTTAGACCAAAAAGATGATCTGGTGATTTTATACAAATTTTTCTGTCCAAGGACAAAATCTGTTTCCTGGACAGCACGTCACAACTTTTGAACTTTCTTGCAATCAGAGGCTAAACTTGGCACAAAGCTGAAAAGGAAAGATACAATGATGATGCTAGTGTAGTAACAAACATCAAGACACAACAAAAGCAAAATAAAACCTAATTCGTTGTGGGCTGCCTCCCAAAAGCGCTTTCTTTTATGCCTTTAAGCTAGGCATAAGACTTTAATGATGCTCTCGTAGGAATAAGAGTTGAAGAACAAAAGAGAGCATCAAGAAGCAAATACAACACACATTTAAGCCTAACATGCTTCCTATGCATAGGAATATTGCAATAGAATAATTCATTGAAGCACAAAGCAATAAGCATAGGAAGACAAAACAAGTGCAGCTTCAAAACCTTCAACATAAAGAGAGGGAACTTGATATTATTGAAATATCTATAAGCATATGTTCCCTTCTCATAATAATTTTCAGTGGGATCACGAATAAACTCAACAATATAAGCATCACATAAAGCATTGTTACCATGATCCACATGCAGAAAGGTATCATTACTCTTCATATAAGAAAAATATTTCTTATTAGGAATAGTGAGAGTAAAGCAATCATAACCATCATGGTAATCATTGTATTTAGGAGGCATATCATAATCATAATAAATTTTATCCTCAATAGTAGGTGGACTGAAAACATCATATTCATCATTGTAATCATATATAGGAAGCAAAGTATCATCAAAGTAAATTTTCTCTTCAAAAGTTGGGGGACTAAAAATATCATGTTCATCAAACGTGTCATCCCCAAGCTTAGAGCTTTCCATGTCATTAGCAATATTGATATTCAAAGAAAGCATACTAATAACATCACCACCATCATGATTGTTATGCAAATAATAAAGTTCCATAGGTTTTTTAATTTTCTCTTCAAACACATCATGTCCCAAAGCAAGGTAGAGCTTATAAAGCTGTCTCATATTTTTGTTGTTTTCCATTAAGCAAAACTAGTGAAAAGTCATAAAGAAAACTGAAAGGTAAACTAACAAGACTAAAAAGCAAAGATAAAAGATAGCGTGCAACTCCCCTATCTTGAAGAGTGGAGTCCCCGGCAACGGCGCCAGAAAACTTTGCTTGATGGCTTCTCGCCCCTAGTTGGTTACCCCAAGTGGAAGGTTTGAGATGTAGCGTAGCGGTAATTTTCCCTTGGCAAAGATACCAAGGATCGAATCCCGTGAGACTCCGAGGGTCAACAAGAAGGTTTCAATAGCGCCAGAGACTTTGGCTTGACAGGACCTGCACACAGATACAAATAACTTTGCTCCCAACGAGTACAGAGAGGTTGTCAATCCCTCCGGCCTTGTCGTTTACAAAGGATCAAACACAAGAGATAATAGTGATAGGTATGACTGCAACTAGTAAATAAGAACAGGAAGTAAATAACGGGTGTGATCAGTGATGGTAATATGGACCGGGGTCCCATGATGTTCACTAGTGATGTCTCTCTCCCAAAAGACGATAAAACAGCTAAGCGAGGTAAACGAATTACAGCTGGGCAATTGACAGGATTATGTGCGCAAACCAATGCTAACTATGCTGCAAGAAAGGTAGAGGCTCAAAAGCATGGGCGGTACGCCAAGGCAAGTAGACCGAAATCCATCTGCATCTACTACTAATCATCCACCTTGAGATATCTATCCAGAAAATCTCGCTGGTATTAAGTTGCGAGTCCCACCCATGGTGTAAACTCAAAGCAAGAGACAACTGCATTAAAAGAACTTTGCGTAAAGTAAACAATCCTTGCACCCGCAAGTACAAGCACCGTTGTTTTCCCCCTTGTGGCAACAGCACATCCCCTAGACTAATGTTTCTGTCACTCAAGCTAGTCATCGAGGGGCATGAACCCACAATCAAGCATAACGTTCCCTCTTGGAGTTACTACCTACTACTTGGCCAAAGCAATAAACAGCAACGGAGAACAGGCAAGAATTACTCAAGAACATAAATATAAAACAGGTGAATCAAATATATTACTCACACACAATCTGAACATAATCTCATAATCCATCGGATCCCAGCAAACTCATCATAGCAACAGCATAAGGATTACATATGTGCCTCGATCATGTAGGGCAGCTCACGAGGTCTAATCGATGAAGAACAAAGAGGGGAGGAGAACATCACATAGCTACTGGTCATGGACCCACGGTCCAAGGGGGACTACTCACAACTCATCCGGGAGGCGTCCATGGTGGTGGAGAAGCTCCCGGTGGTGGTTCTCCCCTCCGGCAGGGTGCCGGGAAGAGTTCTCCTGGTGCTCCCGATCTTGGAAGCGCGGCGGCGGCGGAATAGAGATGATATCGTGAAAAAGGGTTCCGTCCTCGAGGGTTTCGGGACGCGATGTAAATATATGCCAAAGGGGGTCACCAGAGGAGGTAAGGGGGGCCCAGGCGCCCCCCCCCCCGGCGCGGCCAGGAGGGGGGCCGCGTGGGCAGGCCGCCTGGGCTGCCCCTGGCTCCCTATGGCCCCACTTCTGGCGCGTGGAAGCTTCTGGAGCGCTGATTTTTTATATATTTTTCCCGGAATTTTTCTGGCAATTTAAGTAATGGGAAATCCTGAAATACAAAAACAGCAGAAAACAGAAACTAGCACTGGGGTGCACTGAGTTAATAGGTTAGTCCAAATATGATCAAAAGTGTATGGAAGTGCATAAATATCATAGCAATATCACACAAAAGAGGCATGGAGCAAGCATAAATTATAGATACGTTTTGGACGTATCAAGCGGGGGAGCGAAGTCGTCAGTGGCGGTGGGTGGGGGCGGCGGCGAGGCGAGGGAGGGACGAGGAGGGAATCGAGCGAGGAAGATAGAGAGTGCGGGTGGGAGACGGGAGGGAGTGCGGGTGTCGAGAGGTGGGAGGGAGAGGGGATGGGGAGACGGCGGTGGGAGGGATCGAGGGGAGCGCCATCGATGGCGACGGCGATGAGATGGGGGGGGAGGGGTGCGATGGGAGGAGGGGATCGATGGGATCTGGGTAGGGTTTGGGTAGTTGGATGCGGGTGAGGTTTTATTTTTCATATTCTTTTTTTCTCTGTACATAAATGGATGGATGGATGGATGGATGGATGTGGTATGGAGAGATGGATGGATGGATGGGCGCCATGTCATCGATCCGTATGACAATGAATTCCACCAATGGGAATAGAGCACATATAATTGTGTTTTTTTTTTGTTTTTCTTCTATTTTTCACATGAAAAAGATCAAATATTGATCTCATATTGTGCACAAGAGTGCATCTTGAAATGCCAAACAATGTTCCCTAAAAAAGTTTTCATTTTCTTTAGACGAAAACTCAATTTTCCATTTTTTGAGTGCCCAAAATGCGTTTAATTGTGAAGGACCTACCAAATATTTGTTGCAAAATTGGACCAAATAATTTTTCTAAAATATTAGGTCATATTTAATGCACAATTGACCAAATGGTTGGGCGTCAAAAGCTTTTATCCACCTCTCGTGAAAAAGACAAATTTCTGCCGATTTAGTTGGAAGCGGGTCAAATTTGAACTGTAGCTACCTTGTAGTTTGCTCTTTATTTTTTCCAAAAATCATTTCTAGGTACATAAGTATCTATTTAATCAGAGAAACATCAAAAGGTCTCCAAGATTCAACAACTAGCTAGGAACGGTCAAGCCCGCCGTTTTGACCGCATTTTGAAACGGGCATAAAAAATTCAAAAATAAATCAAAAAATTGGTAAACCTTCGCATTGTGTCATCATATGTGACCAAGTTTCCAGGAAAAATAATAAACTTGTAATACCGAAATTATTTTTAAAAAGTGTTCTTAGAAATGAGCTGTCATGCGTGAAGATTCATGGCTTTCAAGCCAAATGATCAATCTTATGGCCACATTCATGGCATAGTTTGTTCAAATGATCTCATATTGTGCAAAAGGGTGCATCTTGGAATGGCAAACAATGTTGCCTAAGGGAGTTTTCATTTTCTGTGCACAAAAAATTCATTTTCCATCTTCCGAGTTCCCGAAATGAGTTTTTTTTGTGAAGGACCTACCAAATAATTCCTGCAAAATTGGACCAAATCAATTTTCTAAAGTACTAGGCCATATTTAATGCACAATTTACCAAATGGTTGGGTGTAAAAAGTTTTGATCCACCTCTGGTGAAAAAGACAAAATTCCGTCGATTCAATTGGAAGTGGGTCAAATTTGAACTGCAGCTGCCTCATAGCTTGCTCTTTATTTTTTCAAAAATCATTTCTAGGTACATAAGTATATATTTAATTAGAGAAACATCAAAAGTTTTCAAAGATTCAACCACTAGCTAGGAACGGTCAAGCCCGCCGTTTTGATCGCATTTTGAAACGGTCATAAAAAATTCAAAAAAAACAAAAAATTGGAAAACCTTCGCATTGTGTCATTATATGTGTCCAAGTTTCCAGGAAAAATAATAAACTTGTAATACTGAAATTATTTTTAAAAAGTGTTCTCAGAAATGAGCTGTCATGCATGAAGATTCATGGCTTTCAAGCCAAATGATCAATCTTATGGCCATATTCATGGCATAGTTTGTTCAAATGATCTCATATTGTGCAAAAGGGTGCATCTTGGAATGGCAAACAATGTTGCCTAAGGAAGTTTTCATTTTCTGTGCACGGAAAATTCATTTTCCATTTTCTGAGTGCCCGAAATGAGTTTTTTTGTGAAGGACCTACCATATATTTGTTGCAAAATGGTACCAAATCAATTTTCTAAAATACTAGGCCATATTTAATGCACAATTGACAAAATGGTTGGGTGTCAAAAGTTTTGATCCACCTCTGGTGAAAAAGACAAATTCCCGCCGATTCAGTAGGAAGCGGGTCAAATTTGACATGCAGCTGCCTCATAGTTTACTATTTATTATTTCCAAAAATCATTTATAGTTACATAAGTACCTATTTAATCATAAATACATGGTTTGGTGGCGATACATCGAGGTTTGGGCGGTGGCCGAGGCCCCCAACTCTAGAGCGTGTAAACTCGCATGCTCGCCGCGTGGTCACCGCGTGACCATGGCGTTGCCATGTGTTCTGGGCAACCTAGGCATGTCTAGTGGGTTGGGCACTCCCTATGTAGGTGCTAGGAAGAAAATTACAACATAAGATTCTCACGAGGAGACCGATAGATGCTCAAACATGAATTAGCAGCCAAGTGTTTGATTAGCGGTACGGGAAATGTACATGGCTAATGGGTGTGAGTTTTGGCTGAGGATGATCAGTTACTAAGAAGACCGTCTTCACAAATTTTCAGCTCAAAAGGAGGAGCCTAGGTGGTACTTGCTTTGCAAACTACCACACTGGACATAAATATGAATGTTGAAGCTCAGCTCAAAATAATGAATGGACTGAGTTGGCATTTGGTGGAGGATGGCTATTTGGGCATAGGAAAGCACTGTAGAAAATGGATACTATTTGGACATGCCAAAGTGGTACTTCCTTCACAAACTGTTATTCTGAACAGAATAGGAAAATGAATATTTTTGAATTATTTTTGAACTAGGCAAGGAAGGTTTTTTACATATTTGACGAAGATATGACCCAAATAATTTATGAGATTTTTTGGGGAATTTTGGGAATGACAGAAATATAGGTTGCTTCACAACCTAGGGCAAAAACCGCCACATGGACATGACACATACGCAAAAATGATGAGGTGGTGCCTAGTCATAGCAACCCACCACAATTTACTAGAAATAAGGCAGCAGACTAATGCTATCTGCTTTATGACCATTTCGTTTAAGGAAATTACGACCTTTCTGACCAAAATGGTCGTTATAGTTTAGGGTTTGGGGCCCCCCGAACAACTTTTGATTAATTGGTCTGAAATGGTCATAGATCTATGACCAATTCTTCCAGGGTCACTGACAGAAGGTCACTAGTTGACATATTTCTTGTAGTGTATCATCACGGAAGTGTATTTTTTTGTAGTGTTGGTTATTGACCGGATATGAGTCTCGGTCATGTCTACATAGTTCTCGAACCCGCAGGGTCTGCACGCTTAACGTTCGATGACGATCGGTATTATGAGTTTATGTGTTTTGATGCACCAAAGGTTGTTCGGAGTCCTGGATGAGATCACAGACATGACCAGGAGTCTCGAAATGGTCGAGACATACAGATTGATACACTGTAAGGTTATATTCGGACACCAGAAGGGTTCCGGGGGGTCACCGGATAATTACCGGAGTACCGGGGAGTTACCGGAACTCCCGGGGGCTTAATGGGCCTACATAAATATTAGTGGAAGAGAGAGGAGGCGGCCAAGATGTGGGGGCGCGCTCCCCCAAGCCCAATCTGAATTTGAGGGTGGCCGGGCCCCCTATCCTTCTTCTCCTCTTCCCTTCCTTTCCCCCTCCTAGTTGAACTAGGAAAGAGGGGAAACCTACTCCTAGTAAGAGTAGGAATCCCCCCTTGGGGCGCGCCATAAGAGGCTGACCGCCCCCCTCCTCCACTCCTTTATATACAGGGGAAGGGGGCACCCCGTAGACACGCAAGTTGATTTCTTAGCCGTGTGCGGTGCCCCCCTCCATTGTTACACACCTCGGTCATACTGTCGCGGTGCTTAAGCGAAACCATGCGTCGGTAACTTCATCAACACCATCACCACGCCTTCGTGCTGACGAAACTCTCCCTCGGCCTCAATAGGATCAAGAGTTCGAGGGACGTCACCGAGCTGAACGTGTGCAGATCATGGAGGTGCCGTGCGTTTGGTGCTTGATCGGATTGAGAAGACGTTCAACTACATCAACCGCGTTACTAAATGCTTCCGCTTTCGGTCTACGAGGGTACGTGGACACACTCTCCCGCTTGTTGCTATGCTTCTCCTAGATAGATCTTGCGTGATCGTAGGAAAATTTTGAAATACTACGTTCCCCAACAGTGGCCTCATGAGCCAGGTCTATGCGTACATGATATGCACGAGTAGAACACAATGAGTTGTGTGCGATAATAGTCATACTACTTACCAGCATGTCATACTTTGATTCGGCGGTATTGTGAGATGAAGCAGCCCAGACCGACATTACGCGTATGCTTACGCGCGACTGGTTTCACCGTTACGAGCACTCGTTGCTTAAAGGTGACCAGAGGGTGTCTGTCTCTCTCACTTTAGTTGAATCGAGTGTGACTACGCCTGGTCCTTGTGAAGGTTAAAACATCACACTTGACGAAAACTCGTTGTGGTCTTTCATGCCTAGGTCAGAACGGTTCTTGCTAAGCCCGTAGAAGGCATGTAAAACTTGGAACAACAAAGTAGAGGACGTCTAACTTTTTTTTGCAGGGCATGTTGTGATGTGATATGGTCAGGACATGATGAGTTATACGTTATTGTATGAGATGATCATGTTTTGTAAATTATCGGCAACCGACAGGAGCCTTATGGTTGTCTCTTTATTGTACGAATTGCGAAAGCCATGTAATTGCTTTACTTTATCACTATGAGTTAGCGATAGTAGTAGTAGCAATAGTTGGCGAGACGACCACGACGCTACGATGAAGATCATAGTGTCAAGAAGGTGACGATGGAGATCATGATGATGCTTTGGAGATGGAGATCAAAAGCACAAGATGACGATGGCCATATCATGTCACATACTTTGATTGCATGTGATGTTTATCTTATTATGCTTCTTATTTTGCTTAGTACGATGGTAGCATTATAAGATGATCCATTACAAAATTTGAAGGTACATGTGTTCTCCCTGAGTATGCATCGTTGCAAAAGTTTATCGTGCCGAGACACCATGTGATGATCGGGTGTGATAAGCTCTACATTCAAATACAACAGGTGTAAGACAGTTTTGTACATGGAGAATACTCGAGTTAAACTTGACGAGCCTAGAATGTACAAACATGGCCTCGGAACACTTGAGACTGAAAGGTCGAGCGTGAATCATATAGTAGATATGATCAACATAAGATGTTCACCATTGAAAACTACTCCATCTCACGTGATGATCGGACATGGTTTAGTTGATTTGGATCACATGATCATTTAGATGACCAGAGGACTAGGTCCGTAACTTGAGGATTATCCTCATTGCTACATAGAAGAATTATCTCCTAGAAGCACCGCTAAGTGACATGCCTGCTGGATGAGCAACTCTGGACGTTATTTACGTCTGGCAAGCTCGTTTTGATGACTACTCGATAGTTCAGTGTGCCATGCTTTACGGCTTAGAATCGGGACTTGAAAGACGTTTTGAACATCATGGAGCATATGAGATGTTCCAACACTTGAAGTTAATATTTCAAGCAAATGCCCGAATTGAGGGATATGAAGTCTCCAATAAGTTCTATAGCTGCAAGATGGAGGAGAATTGTTCTGTCAGTGAACACTTACTCGGAATGTCTGGGTACTACAATCACAAGACTCAACTTGGTTGCAAAGTTGATGAAGATAGTGTTATTGATAGGGTTCTTCAATCACTGCCACCAAGCTATAAAGGCTTCCTGATGAACTATAATATGGAAGGGATGCATAAGACAATTCCCGAGCAGTTCGCTATGCTCAAAGTTGTGGAGGTAGAAATCAAAAAGGAGCATCAAGTGTTGATGGTTAACAAGACCACTAGTTTCAAGAAAAAAGGCAAGGGAAAGAAGGGGAACATCAAGAAGAATAGCTAGCCAGTTGCTAATCCCGCGAAGAAAGCCAAGCCTGGAGCCAAGCCTGAAACTGAGTGCTTCTACTTCAAAGGGACTGGACACTGGAAGCGGAACTGCCCCAAGTATTTGGCGGATAAGAAGGATGGCAAAGTGAATAAAGGTATATTTGATATACATATTATTGATGTGTACCTTACTAATGCTCGTAGTAGCACCTGCGTATTTGATAATGGTTCGGTTTCTAATATTTGTAACTCGAAACAGGGGCTACGTATTAAAAAAAGATTAGCTAAGGACGAGGTGACGATGTGCGTGGGAAATGGTTCCAAAGTCGATGTGATTGCCGTCGGCACGCTACCTCTACATCTACCTTTTGGATTAGTTTTATGTCAGGCCCAATATGCGATTCTATCCCGATCACGTGACGCTTACGTGATTGGGGCACAACCGCATTTCGGGCGCTTAGCAAGATGGATATCATTACATCGTACCATTACATACATACATGGGGGATACAACAATACATACAAGTCACATGAATACAACAACATCAATACAAAGCATCCGACTACGGATGCAAACATAAAAAGGCACAACGACATCCATCTGCTATCCCAGGTTGCCGACCCGGAACCTAACCCAAGACTGAAGAAGAAGAAGAAGAAGAAAGAACTTCAAACAACGATCATCGCTCTCACGTCAAGACATCGGAAACCTGCACCTACAACAGTTGTTGTAGTATCTGTGAGCCATGAGGACTCAGCAATCCCATAACCATGGGTAACAAGACTATCAAAGCTTAATGGGTAAGGAGAAGGGTAGTGGTCAGATTGCAGCAGCGGCTAAGCATAAATATGGTGGCTAACTTACGAGTACAAGATTAAGATGAGCATCTACGCAAATGGTCGCAAACTAGTAGTGATCGCTAAAGATCCTGAACTACCTACGAGTCAAACATAACCCCACCGTGTTCTCTTCTCAAAGTGAAAAGAGACAGTCGCGGTTACTCACACAGTTGTGTGTTTTACTTCGGATCCTCTGTCAAGTTTTCTACAACCGGACATTAACAAATTCCAATCTGCCACATAACCGCGGGCACGGCTTTCGAAAGATCATAACCCTGCAGGGGTGTCCCAACTTAGCCCATCACAAGCTCTCACGATCAGCTGAAGTGATAAATATAATATCATCACCCCTTATCTTAGGGAAATCCGATCAGGCTCGGCATCCCGGTGCACAAGACATTTCGACAATGGTAAAACAAGTCCAGCAAGACCTCCCGGTGTGCCGACTCCCTGATAGTAGCCGCGCGTATCTCATCTCAGGCCACGTCCGGATGGGACAAGCTACGAGTAAAACCAACCCTCGGGTTTCCCCAAGGCGGCCCCGCAGGTTGCCCGTTTGGGACCAACACCATCAGCACTGGCCCCCCTGCTATGTAGAAGAATACTCGGGGACGCGACCCCCTATGCAATTTTAATTAATTAATTAAGTTGTTATTATGAGGCAAATTAAAACCAATATTGGGCCTTGCTGGAGGAGTTTTATTCAAAGACGAAGTGTCAAGGGGTCCCCATATACCCAACCATGTAAGGAATGCAAAATCAAGGAACATAATGCCTGTTTATCGGCGCCTAAGGTGGCATGAGTGGAACAAAACACCGAGCAAAAGGTCAAGCCTTCCACCCATGCCCAGTATATATGTGTGTTAATAATAATAATAGATATTGTGATATTCCAACAACAAGTTCCCACCTGGAACGATCTTCATCTTCACCTGCAACTAACAATGCTATAAGAGGGGCTGAGCAAGCGGGTAACATAGCCAAACAATGGTTCTTGCTAGGAAGGTGTCAAAGGTTAGAGGTTTCATGGCAACAAGGAGAGGGGCTGACAATAATGATGGGTAGCGCGACATGTAACGATAGCATCGAGACACTAAGCATGGCAATGATAGTAAAGGTATCCAAGGGTATGGTCATATTGCCTGAGATCCCGCAAGGAAGAAGAACGGATCCATGAAGAAGACGAAGAAGAAGCCTTGAAGAAGAACCACGGGTAGACGAACGAATCCTCACGATCGCAATGGAACAAGCACTAACGAGAGGAAGCAAGAAATACGGTAAACACACATCATACGAACATGACAATATGCTTAAACAAGTATGATGCAAAACAAGTCTACATAGACACTACAAGTCCATACAGGAAGCAAAACATGGCAAGGTAGGAAGCACAGAAAACAACACAAGTCTATATAGGATGCAATACATGGCAAGCTATGATGCATGACAAGTCTATACAGGAAGCAATACATGGCAAGGTAGGAAGCACAGAAAAACAACACAAGTCTATATATGATGCAATACATGGCAAGGTATGATGCAAGACAAGTCTATACAGGAAGCAATACATGGCAAGGTAGGAAGCACAGAAAAACAACACAAGTCAATATATGATGCAATACATGGCAAGGTATGAAGCACTCCAAAACAACACAAGTTAACAAGTTTAAATGAGGCCGGAAACTACATATAATAAAACCGGTAAGTCCTCATATGCATAGTTTGAAATTAGTACAGATCTGAACAAACCTAAGTTAAAGTTGTTCATCAGCAAGTTAACATGCGCCATGATGATCTACACGAAATTCTAGTCAAGTTTCATATAAAGTTTGTTTAATTCGGAGCTACGGCCTAGAAGATATGAGCAAAACAAGACAAGCAAGGCAATGGTGCAAGAAGCACCCACACATCAAGTAAACTCACTTCAAACATGAAAACAATATGATATTATGATTCTACATGCAAAATCACACAAGTTTCATATAAGGCACACCCAAAACGGAGCAACGGGCTAAAAGATACACATGAAACAAGATATAACAACAAGCTGAAGTTAACAACCACATAGCAACTTTGGAGCAAGAAAAATATACTCTACAGCACTCAAACATGGTGAAAAGAAACATGGACATGAAGTAGACATATCCTACAGCAAACAACTCCATTGGAGCCACTCCATAGGAGGCATGGGTCAACAGCAACAAGCTACAACATTTTGATCATGACGCTAAAAACCTGACAGTAATATTTTATAGCAACTTGGGAGCAAGAAATAAATAAGCTACAGCAACCCAAATGAGCAAGTAAGGGCATGAATGGATATACAACAACATGTACAACAAGGAATGATCAAGGGCCACCCAAAAACCAACATGGATTTGCCTAGGGCATCAAGCAAACATAGCATCAGGATATAACAGATTCCAGACTTATGAAATTTCACTAAGTGTTAAAACAGTTAAGTTGGCATGGCATGTTTGCAAGCATGTTTAAGTCACCTCACAGCATATCATAGCAAATGGTTTGCACCACAGCAAAGAACACATGATGGGGAATCTAAAACATATGGGCATGTGACATGGGAACAAACACATCAATAGCAACGAGCTCCTCAACTAGGCATCTCGTAACAAGTTACAAAACCTAACAGACACATACACTTTTCCAACAGAGATAAACATGGCAAAATGAACTCTAACATGCATGCGACAGCAACCAACATGTAGAGCATCTCATGATGAACATTTTGACATATCATTTGCATCATTTGGATAAACATGCACCAAGTTATCATATCGCAAACATGGCAACAAAATAACAAGTAGCAGTTGTTTATAACAAGTAGCACCCTTGCAATAGATATTAGAGCATCTAGATGAACTCAAATAAGCATGGTACAATGGAACAAAGTGTAGAGCATATCACCACGATCATTTTGACATATCATTCACTCAATTTGGACAAGCACACAAAAAGTTATTAGCTCCACAAGAATGCATCAGGCAACAGTTTAACAGGGACTTAGACACATTAAACAGGAAAAACAGAGGCGCACAATAACTAAAACACGCCCAGGCGGGGTTAGGTGGTGGCTCACCAATGGGCCTTGGCCCAGTCGGGGAAGAGGCCGGGTAGGCTGGCGGTGCTGGGCCTGGGGCTTCTGGGCCTGGCTGGAGGAGAGGTAGGCCTGGGGCTGGCCTTGAGGAGGTGGCCCGAGGAGAGGGCCGGCGGAGCTGGCAGGTGGGCCGGCCGGGGCCCACGAACGGGGAGGCCCAGCGTGCCGGTTGGCGTCGTCTCCCTCGCGCGAGGACGCACCAGCGGCGGCTGCTCGAGCGCTGGCGAAGGGACGGCGGCCCTGCTGCCGTAACGCCGACGAGGCCGCGACGGAACGACAGCAGGCCGTCGGGGCAGGGCGCGAAGGTGGCGGGATCCGGCCTTGAGCGCTGAATCTGGACAGGGACGGGGTCGGCAGTGCTCGTGGTGGAGGGGTCCGGCGAGCAACGGCCAAGGCGGCGGCGGCGCTGTCCTCCGGCGAGCACCCGGCGTCGGCAGGCTACCGGCGGCATGCGTGCGGTGGCGATGCGGCTCAGCCTCGAGGAGGCAGAGGAGGTGCGGGGCGGCGGGCCCGGCGCGGCCCGGTTCGGCCCCGGGGCGGGCCGGATCTGGGCCCCAGGCGATGGCGCGGCGATGTGGGCGCGGGGCGCCACATGGCGGGCGGTGATTGGCTGCGGGCGGTGGGGTGCTGATGTGGCGCGCTGTGGTTGGCTGCGGTGAGGTGGTGTCGGTGTACTAAAGTAGGGGTACCTTAGTATCCCGACTTGTGCACGGGCAGTAGCAGCGTCCCGTGGCAGGGCTCGCCACGCGCTCGCCAAGGCCCACCCTAATTCCTTTGGAGCCATTCAAAAACAAAGTATTCAAGTTAAGAAACAAGACCCCGGCAAGAGGAGCTTGACGGGAAGGCCGCTCCAGGCTCAAGATCATCCCTTCAGCGCAAGACCCTGGCAAGAGGAGCTTGCCAGGAAGGCCAAAGAACAGCATTTCAGAAGACATGCTGTGGCGCATCGCGCGCCCCGGCAAGACCCGGAGAGCGACAAGCTTCCGGGCCCGGCAAGGTAGCGACCGCGGCAAGGTGCTTGCCGCGGCAAGCTTTCACTGTGTGCCTGCGCTCCAGCTCATCTGGCCACGCGTCGCCCTGGGGCCATTCCGGGGGCACGTGGCGGATGGCCGTGCAGCCTGGGGTACACGGTGTCTAGCCACGATGACGAGGCTACCGTCGTGGCGAACGGAGACGCCCGGACGGACGCTTTTTTACACTGTTTGGGGCGACGGTGACGGGCATTCAATGCCCTTGTCCCCCACCGTCTGGGTTAGGTACAAAGCACTGTACATGCACTGTTACAACTACCACCAATTTTACACTTTTACCCTCATCTACGTTGACACCTGTCGGTGACCCCTTTGACCTATAAAAGGAGGCCCATGCACAACGTAGAGGAGGTTCCGAAACTTGATCACCCCCACGCCCGGTGTAGCTACTACTGTAGATCTTCTTGCTCCCGAGCCAAGAATTCAATAACAAACCAAGGCAGGAGTAGGGTTTTACGCATCCGTGCGGCCCGAACCCGGGTAAACTGCTCGCGTGTGCACCTCGATCCGCTCTTTGTGCTCCCTCCGCTCCCTTGCCGTACCGAAAAGGGGCTCCGGTCCCATAGGTGTTCGTGGGCGACCAGTTTCCCCGACATCTTTGGCGCGCCAGGTAGGGGCTTCGATCTGCTCGATGGCTTTTATCTTGTCGGGATTTGCCTCAATCCCCCTCTGGGACACAAAGAACCCGAGAAGCTTGCCGGAGGGGACTCCGAAGACGCACTTCTCGGGGTTCAGCTTGAGTTGTATCTTGCGCAGATTTGCAAAAGTTTCATCCAGGTCTTGGATCAGGGTATCTTTGTCCTTGCTCTTGACCACTATATCATCCATGTAAGCTTCTACATTCCTGTGTATCTGTGGCTCAAAAGCAGTGTGGACTACCCTTGCAAACATTGAACCCGCATTCTTCAATCCAAAGGGCATGCGTATGAAACAGTAAGTGCCACATGGAGTAATGAATGCGGTCTTCTCTTCATCTTCTTCAGCCATGAATATCTGGTGGTACCCTGAGTATGCATCAAGAAATGAAAGCAACTCACATCCAGCCGTGGAGTCAACGATCTGGTCAATGCGCAGCAAGGGAAATGGATCCTTGGGACAAGCTTTATTCACATCAATGAAGTCTATACAAAGTCTCCACTTCCCATTAGCTTTGCGCACGACAACTGGATTGGCCAGCCATGTGGGATGAAGTACACCTCTAACAAGGCCTGCTGCTTCCAACTTCTTGATCTCTTCAGCAATGAACTCTTGGCGCTCCACCGCCTGCTTCCTGACCTTCTGCTTGACGGGCCGCGCGTGAGGACAAACGGCAAGATTGTGCTCAATCACTTTCCTGGGAACACCGGGGATGTCGTCGGGGAAACTGGTCGCCCATGAACACCTATGGGACCGGAGCCCCTTTTCGGTACGGCAAGGGAGCGGAGGGAGCACAAAGAGCGGATCGAGGTGCACACGCAAGCAGTTTACCCAGGTTCGGGCCGCACGGATGCGTAAAACCCTACTCCTGCCTTGGTTTGTTATTGAGTTCTTGGCTCGGGAGCAAGAATATCTATAGTACTAGCTACACCGGGCGTGGGGGTGATCAAGTTTCGGAACCTCCTCTACGTTGTGCATGGGCCTCCTTTTATAGGTCAAAGGGGTCACTGACAGGTGTCAACGTAGATGAGGGTAAAAGTGTAAAATTGGTGGTAGTTGTAACAGTGCATGTACAGTGCTTTGTACCTAACCCAGACGGTGGGGGACAAAGGCATTGAATGCCCGTCACCGTCGCCCCAAATAGTGTAAAAAAGCGTCTGTCCGGGCGTCTCCGTTCGCCACAACGGTAGCCTCGTCATCGTGGCTAGCCACCGTGTACCCCAGGCTGCACGGCCATCCGCCACGTGCCCCAGGAAGGGCCCCAGGGCGACGCGTGGCCATATGAGCTGGAGCGTAGGCACACAGTGAAAGCTTGTCGCGGCAAGCACCTTGCCGCGGTCGCTACCTTGCCGGGCCCGGAAGCTTGTCGCTCTCCGGGTCTTGCCGGGGCGCGCGATGCGCCATGGCATGTCTTCTGAAATGCTGTTCTTTGGCCTTCCTGGCAAGCTCCTCTTGCCAGGGTCTTGCGCTGAAGGGATGATCTTGAGCCTGGAGCGGCCTTCCCGGCAAGCTCCTCTTGCCGGGGTCTTGTTTCTTAACTTGAATACTTTGTTCTTGAATGGCTCCAAAGGAATTAGAGTGGGCCTTGGCGAGCGCGTGGCGAGCCCTGCCACGGGACGCTGCTACTGCCCGTGCACAAGTCGGGATACCTAAGGTACCCCTACTTTAGTACACCGACAGGGGCCCCCGGGCCTGGGCCACACACGGTGCCGAGCGCTGTTGGGCCAGGCCCAAAACAGTGCATGGGCACACGCGGCCCACGGCACGTCGTATCCCACTCCGTATCCGCCGCATCCCTCCCTAACGGCACGCGTCGATTGCGGCGTCGTGGGAGAGATCGTGGCCTGTTTCTTTAATGGGAAAATGCGGAACGTCCCCCACTTCCCCCTTAAAAGCAGAGGAAACAGGGGCAGTTTCCCCCCCATTGCTTCATTGCGTCTTCAACCTCTAGAAACCCCCGCCGCTCTCCGCCTCCCCAAAGGTCGAAGGAGAGCCGAGCTCCACCCCTCTTCCGCCGCCGCCAGCCTCCCCAGCACCGCCGACTCCACTCGCCGTCTCCGCAATGGCCCCGAAGAGCGACAAGGCGAAGAACGCGTAGTCCGACAAGGCGGCGAAGCTAGCAGCAATGCGGAAGAAGATGGTGGTCTTCCCGCCGAGGCTCGGTGCGAGGGAGCTGAGGGACAAGTACTACTTGTTCTGGGCGAGGGAGACGAAGGCTCACCCGCGCACCAGGGTCCTCCCCGCCGAAGCCTGCGACATGTATCCGGGAGGTTACCATTACTTCGCTCTGTTCTTCCATTGCGGTCTCTGCCCTCCATACTATGAGTTCTTCTGCGATGTTATGAACACGTAAGGATTCCATCTCCTCGATTTCACCCCGAACGCAGTCTTAACCTTGGCCGTTTTCGCACATCTGTGCGAAAACTTTGTCGGAGTCACCCCCAACGTAGCTCTCTTCCGCCATTACTTCACACGTCGAGTAGAGTCTGGGTCCCCTCTCTCCGGTGGCATCTCTTGGATCTTTAGGCTCAACAAGAAAGAGGCGTACTTGATTGGAGAGCTCCACGGCTAGTGGGAGGAGTGGAGGGCCGATTGGTGCTGGATTATGGAAGAGGAACCCGAGCAGTTTACATCCCCTCGTCGGGCCGCAATAGTGCGCGGCAAGGATTGGAGTGATCTGGCTCCGGAGGATGAGAAGCTGAAGATACCCCTCACTAGGATCCTTCGTCTCCGGCGAGCCAATCTTACTGTAGGTGAGGTCGGGGCTGATTTCCTTCGCCGCCGCATTGCTCCCCTGCAGGAGAGGAAGAGGCCTGCTTGGGAGTTCGGCAACGCGGCAGACCGCATGCGGCTGCGCCCCGGTGTCAGGACCCCGATCCTAAGTCACACCGATCTAGCTGTAACACGTCATATCACTTTGCGGCCTCACGCACGGTAACCCCACGGGTGCCACCTTACCTGGCCCGGGACCGTTTGCGCATTTTGGCACACGTATATGACAGTGTCGCTAGCATCCATATGACAAAGAACCCCGACATGGCTAGTTATAAACCAAAAGTGGCACTAAATTACAGAGACAGGCATCCATGGCATTAGTGTTTCTGGAAGAAATCGGGCAGCATAACAACTGTAAATGCTCAAACAAGATTTGAGACATCATACAAATGATAGCATAGCCACTCAACAATTCCATATCAAGGTTCCGAGTTCAACAATCATCATACTCAATAGGATAGAAACTGAACTGAGGCTTGAAACCAACAATCCTAAGAGTCTACGGATGAGTAACACGTGAACCTAGTAAGGATAAGAGGCCTAGTCCTAAATCCCCGTAGAAAGAATAGACAGACTCAGATCAGAAGGGCATAAGGTAAAGGAGTAAAAAGAGCCTTACGTTCCCTTCCACAATCAATTCCCCTACATATAACTAAGAATTTTTCTAGACTCAACATCGACCAGTTTGGCTTGAGAAACCTACAGGCAGTCCAGCTCTGATGCCAACGCTGTCAGGACCCCGATCCTAAGTCACACCGATCTAGCTGTAACATGTCATATCACTTTGCGGCCTCACGCACGGTAACCCCACGGGTGCCACCTTACCTGGCCCGGGACCGTTTGCGCATTTTGGCACACGTATATGACAGTGTCGCTAGCATCCATATGACAGAGAACCCGGGCCGACATGGCTAGTTATAAACCAAAAGTGGCACTAAATTACAGAGACAGGCATCCATGACCCAGCAACGAACGTGTCGGTCATCAACGTATGAACCCAAGTCGTAGCAAGCTACATGGACTTAAAGGAACAACGCGGGACATTTCCCCTAAGGGACAGACACAGGAACGAAGAAGGACACATGCCGGCCAGCCTACGTGTTCCGAGCAGTAGCAAGCTACCAAGGCTCATTGGAATCACTAGGAGGCATTTCCCTGTAAGATAGGCTACCAAAGGAAAACAACTAGGTGTCGGATCCCACACATACCAAGCATTTCAATCATACACGCAATATGCTCAATATGTGCAAATACAACATTGCATCACAACAGAACTCTATGACTCAAAGTACTTTATTTAAAAGGCTCCAAGAGCCATACATAACACATCCATACAGGTAGGGGTCACATGACCCATCACTCAAGTCATACAGTCATACAAGCACAAGCGGAAGCTACATGTCTGAGTACAGACAACTTAGAAAATAAAACAGGCTTGGTGTAGCCTGACTATCTACAAGGCCCTTCACAAGCTCCAGATCACCGTCTGGGTGTCAAGCTACTCGTCGACGTCAACGTCTATGTAGAACCCATCAGCAGGGGCAGGGTTCTCCTCTGCAACAGTTATTAAGCAAACATGAGTACAAAGGTACTCAGCAAGTCTTACCACAGAACCTATCATACATGCAACATTATCAAAGGGGGGTAGTGGAGTTTATAGCAGAATGCCAGCTTTGACCTTGGCTAACCTATACTACAACTCTCAACAGATTGCAAGATGTTATCTCGAACACGAGTCCACTAATCACCACATCAATACACTACCGAGGATCCTCTTCCGTCATCCTACGGAAGGGCCATCCACGGCGCTCACGCTTATCTTGAGGCTTTTAGTAGTATCCATCAACTTGTCTATGAACTGTAAGAGCAACCAAGTAGTTCGTACCGCGAACAACGGCTATTCGAATAGTTTGATAACCCTGCAGGGATGTACTTCTTCACACATGTTTTCACCACTTAGCGTCTGCACACGACATGTGCTCGGCAGACTTCAAGCGAAAGCCGACGTGGGTGTAGACCACGACCTAACCAACCACTCAAGTCTCTCGTCCAGGTTTATCGCCTATTTGGGTTCCATCCGTGGGGAGATCCGGTCGGGGTGTCATTCACGGCCCCAAACGATGTGTACAGGGTTCCCGAGTTACCAAACGGGCAACCGGTACACCGTGCCACGTACCTGTCGCATCACAGCCCACCCCGAGGGTCAGCGCTGCGCACGACCTCCAGTAAACTATAAACACTAGAAACTAGTTGCAACTCCTGGACAGAGTACAAGGGTAGTCAATAAGTCGAGCGGGGTCATATTTCAGGGCCCAATGTGTGGTAGTAACTGTAACTTGAATCACACACACAGATCTCGGGTCCTATGGACGATTCCAATGAAACAACCCACCATGTACTCCTACATGGCCTTTCATCGATACCTTTACCAAGCGTATTCCACACTTCCCTCTCTTTATCGGTAAGATCATTTCACTCTGATCCATCACCCAGATGAACCAGACCAGACACAACTCTAAGCATAGCAGGCAAAATAAGTAAATAGCATGGTGGATCACACATCACATGGCTCAATCAACTCCTACACATGCTAGTGGGTTTCAACTATTTACTGTGGCAATGACAGGTCATGCAAGGGAATAGGGTTCAACTACCGCAGCAAGTAGCAGTTCACACGTTGTTGCCTTAATGCAGTAAAAGAGAGCAGGAGCGAGAAGATTGGGTTTGTGTCGGAATGATCAATGATTGCTTGCCTGACAAGGTAGTTGTCGGGTACTGCTCTTCAACTGGATACGCAGCAGTATCCTCGGGAGCAGGACCTAACACAGGGAATACCGGCGATACAATCATTAACAAACAAATGCAACAATATGATGCATGCTCATGACATGGCAAGATGCATGTGTGTTGGCTAATGCAACTAAAATCAGAAGGGTTTGAACCTATTTGAATCAAGGATTCAAATTGAAGTTCAAACTATTATTTAAATAAGTGCATTATCATGTCTTTGATATATACAGCAAGTTAACTTGTTCAAACATGCATGAAACCAGTGCCATTAGAAAGATTGGATTTTTCTGATCATTTTTCATATATAAATCTTTTCCATCTGAGCTATGGTTGATTTTATATGATTTTTAGAAGTTTTGGGTATTTTCTGGAATTTCCTGAATTATTTAAAATCTAAAAATCCCAGAAAACCTTTACTGCGTCAGCATGACATCATGCTGACGTCAGGCAGTCAACAGGGCCAGTCCAAGTCAAACCTGACTGGTGGGTCCCTAATGTCAGTGTCTCAGGAGCTAATTCCGGTCATAACCAGGGTTGACTGGGTTTGACTAACAGCGGGGGCCCACTGTCAGTGACTGTGGTGACTAAACTAATTACTGTTAGTTCCTAATCATCGGGCCACGTCAGCCCGCCGGAGTTTGGCCGGCGGCGACCATTTCGCACGGCGGTGACTCGTCGGAATCCCTATTCCGGCTTCCATTTGTCGCGTGGATGGGCTCGGTGTGCTCCTGGTGATGCACCGCATCCAGCGGTGCCACTGGTTGGACGAGGGGTCGCCAGAGTCGACGGCGACGAGCTCGTCCACGGCGGTGCTCGCACGGATTTGGTCGGGATGGTGTTGTAGTGCACGGGAGGAGGAGCTAAAGCTCGCTTTAGCTTGCTGGTGACCTACTGAAGCTAACGGCGTGCTCAGCCACGAGGTACGGTGCCTATCGCCACGGCGGTGAGTTGGCCGGCGGCGGTGATCGTCGGTGAGCAAAGGGGGCGGCGGCTACAAGGCCTAAACGAGCCCGTGGAGAGGGGGGTTCGAAGCGTGAGCTCACAGCGGTCGCAGAGGGCGTCGAAGTGAGCTCGGGGACGGTCGGACGACGGCGTACGGGCGGCGGCGATCTCCGATGCCGGAGGTTGAAGACGACAGCGAGGAGGACGTTGCGGAGCTCCTGGAATCGTGTGCGTCGGTGGGGAGCTTCGGGGCGATGCGGCGGAGCTAGTGGTGCTTCGGGGAGGCGAGGGGTGGCGTAGAGCGCGGTGTCAGCGGTCGTCGGCGACGAGCTCGCTCGGGGGAGCTCGGCGGAGGGAAGAGAGGAGGGGAGAGACACGGGAAGGAGGGGAAAACGGTCGAGGTGGCTCCGTGGCAACGTTCAAGACCGTCCAGAGGGCCGAGGGGGCAGCCAGGCAGGCAGGAGGTGGCCGGCGCATCGGCGGCGCTCGCCACCGAGCTGCTTCGTGCGCTGGCGCGACGAAGAAGACGGTGATGCCCCTGGTGTGCTGGGCCGGCTGGGCCAGCAGGTAAGTGGGCTCAGGTAAGTACTCTTCCTATTTTTCTTTTCCTATTTTCTTTCTGTTTTATTTCTTTTGCAACTTTGTTCAATTAATAAAAATGCCTAAACATTTTTATAACTCATGACACTTGTCATACCTACTGTATATAATATGAACAGTAGGAAACATTATAGTTCATGATTATTTGAGCATTTAAAATATTTTATAGCATTTAAATGCCCAAATTCAAATACCATATGATTTAATCCAAAGCCCTAGATTGTCCTAGAAAATTGTGCACCATTTTTGGCAGAGGTTTAAGACCATGGCAGAAATGATGAACATTTTTGAAGGGCATTTTGGGTACATTGGAAAATATGTTAGCAAACCCTAGTTGTTAGGGGAGGGGTGCTGGGGTTTCTGTTAATCCCATTTCAAGTTTCTTTGAAAGTAAACATGATGCACACTCTAGTTAGGTCCTAATGCAAGTGCTGGCTAGGGATGTGACAACTCACCTCCACTTAAAAGAATCGCGTCCCGAGATTCGGGTTCCTCCGGAAAGAGGGTGGGGTACTCAAGTCGAAGACGATCCTCCCTTTCCCAAGTAGCTTCACTCTCGGAATGATGCGACCATTGAACCTTGAGAAACTTGATATTGTGGCGTCGAGTGGTGCGCTCGGTTTGATCAAGAATACGAACGGGGTATTCTCGATATGTGAGATTGTCTTGGAGATCAAGCGTTTCGTGGTCCACTCCGCGGATAGGATCCGAGAAGCAACGCCTGAGTTGAGAAACGTGGAAAACCTCATGAACTCTGGAGAGGTGCGGAGGTAGTTCCAATTGGTAGGCAAAAGGACCGATGTAACGAGGGGCCAATTTGCCTTTGATACCGAATCGATGGGTTCCCTTAAGAGGAGTAACCCGAAGGTAAGCCTTATCGCCGACTTCAAAAGTCACAGCCTTATGATGACTATCAAATTGGCTCTTTTGTCGAGACTGGGCTGTTTTCAATCTCTCACGAACGATGCGAACTTGTTCCTCTGCTTCCTGGATCATATCCGGGCCAAAGAATTGTCTTTCCCCGGTCTCTGACCAGTTAAGAGGTGTTCGACACCTTCGTCCATATAGAACTTCGAAGGGGGCTTTGCCCAGGCTGGCTTGATAACTATTGTTATAAGCGAATTCGGCAAATGGAAGACATTTTTCCCATTCCATACCGAAAGAAATGACAGAGGCTCGAAGCATGTCTTCCAGAATTTGATTGACTCGTTCCACTTGACCACTTGATTGCGGATGGAAGGCAGTACTGAAAGAGAGATGAGTTCCCATGGCATTCTGGAAACTTTCCCAAAATCGTGAAGTGAAAAGACTTCCACGGTCCGAGTTAATCTCCAACGGTACACCATGAAGTGATACTATTCGAGAGATATATAAGTCTGCTAGCTGGCTAGCGGTAATGCTCTCTCGAACAAGCAGGAAATGAGCTACTTTAGAGACGCGGTCGATAACGACGAAGATAGCATTATTCCCTTTCCTGGACCTGGGAAACCCGGTAATGAAGTCCATACCGACTTTGTCCCATTTCCATTCAGGAATAGCTAAAGGTTGAAGGGTGCCAGCAGGCCGTTGATGCTTTGCCTTGACTCGACGACAAACGTCGCAGTTAGCAATGAATTGAGCGATTTCTCTCTTCATCCTAGTCCACAAGAATCTTTGACGTAGGTCTTGATACATTTTGGTACTACCGGGATGAATCGTAAGAGGAGATTCATGAGCCTCCTTAAGAATTAATTGCCGTAGATGGTGGTTCTTGGGAACCACTACACGGTTCTCAAAGAAAACAACACCTCGATCATCCATGGAGAAACTTTTAGCGAGTCCGCTAGCAATGTTCTCTTGGAGCCGTGATACACCTTTATCACGCTTCTGGGAAGCTATGATTTGATCCATAAGGGTAGGTTTCGCCACCAAGGTCGAAAGGAATCCTCGAGGAACAATGTGAAGGTTAAGCTTACGAAATTCCTCGTGGAGAAGTGGTTGACTTTGTTGTAACATTAGATTGTTACAATATGACTTACGACTTAGTGCATCAGCCATGACATTGGCCTTTCCAGGAGTGTAAGTGATTCCTAAATCGTAGTTGGTGAGCAACTCAACCCAACGTCTTTGCCTGAGATTTAGATCCGGTTGGGTGAAGATATACTTCAAACTTCGGTGATCAGTGAAAATTTCACAGCGATTACCAAGGAGGTAATGTCGCCATGTTTTGAGTGCATGGACTACAGCTGCAAGCTCTAGATCATGAGTAGGATAGTTATCCTCATGTGGACGAAACTGTCGAGATGCGTATGCAATCACTTGACGATCTTGCATGAGAATGCAACCTAGTCCTTGCCGCGAGGCGTCGCAATAGATTATAAAATCCTTGGAAAAATCTGGTGGTACCAGTACAGGTGCAGATGTCAGGCGTCTTTTCAGTTCCTGAAAACTGGACTCGCACTGTGGGGTCCACTCAAACTTTTTATCTTTCTTGAGGAGTTCTGTTAGAGGTTTAGCAACTTTGGAGAAGTTCTCGACGAAACGTCGGCAATAGCTCGCTAAGCCAAGAAAACTCCTAACTTGCTTGACCGATTCAGGAGGAGTCCAATCAAGGACGGCTTGAACTCGCTCGGGATTGACAGCAATACCCTTGCCAGAGATCACATGACCTAGATAGGTTACTTCTGGCAACCAAAATTCACATTTAGAGAATTTGGCATAAAGGTGGTGCTCTCGAAGCTTCGTCAATACCAGCCTTAAATGCTCGGCATGATCTTCCTTGTTCTTGGAGAAAATGAGTATATCATCGAGGTATACCACGACAAATTTATCCAAATACTCCATGAATATATAATTCATTAACCGAGAAAAGGTAGCTGGGGCATTGGTTAATCCGAAGGACATGACGGTGTACTCATATTGGCCATAACGAGTAACGAAAGCCGTTTTAGGAATGTCCCCGTTCTTGATTTTGATTTGATGGTAGCCCAACCTCAAATCCATCTTAGAGAAGACTGAGGATCCAGCGAGATGATCATACAGGTCGTTGATCCTGGGAAGCGGATACTTATTCTTTATGGTGACCAGATTGACATGTCGGTAATCTACAACCATCCGCTCCGTTCCATCCTTCTTCTTGATGAAGAGGACGGGGCAAGCCCAAGGGGAAGAACTAGGACGGATGAAACCCTTTTGCAAGGACTCATCGAGTTGTTTCTTTAGCTCCGCTAATTCTAGTGGTGCCATCTTATAGGGTCTCCTAGAGATTGGGACAGTTCCAGGAATAAGATCTATCACAAACTCGACATCTCTGTCAGGTGGAACTCCTGGCAGTTCTTCAGGAAAAACATCCGGGAAGTCACGGACTACCGGGATATCTTCGAGTTCTGGTAGAGGACTGGCATTAAGAGAATAGAGCTGACGTTCAGCCATTCGAGTCAAGACATTGACTATCTTGCCGGATGGATGTGTAAGTTGAACGGTCCTAGTAAAGCAATCAATTTTGGCGTAATGGGTTGTCATCCAATCCATACCCAAAATGATATTTATGTCCGAGGACTTGAGAGCGATTAAAGAAGCAAGGAAAACAAGTCTATTGACAAGGATTTCATTTCCATGGCTTACCCTAGAGGTTTGCCACTTTGAACCAGGAGTTTGAATAACCATGGAAGTAGACATGTCACAAAAAGTCATGTTGTGCAATCGAGCATAGCTCTCAGATATGAACGAATGGGATGCTCCAGTATCGAAAAGAACAGATGCCGGATGGCAGTTTACGAGAAGCGTACCAAGGACGACGTTAGGATCCTCGTAAGCTTCTTCGGCAGAAACATAGTTGACATGACCACGTGCAGTGGGGATTGGCTTGACATAGTTCACCTTGCCGGTTGGCTTGCCACGGCCAACGGGTTTTCCTGGCTGATTCTGGGGACAATCACGCATGTAGTGTCTCGGTTCTCCACACTTGAAACATGTCACAGTGGTGGTGCGTGGAGCAAAGTTGGATGGTGGACCTCCATAGGTCTTAGCAGGTGCAAACTGTTGAGTTGGACGAGGCGCCTCATAGGATGGCCTCGGTGTATACTTGGGTGGCAGAGCAGTGTTAGGAACCCACACACGGCGCTTGTGAGAGCCAGAGACGGATGAGGAACCAAAGTCTCGAGTATGCTTGCGGGTGGCCTCGAAGTCGGTCTGGCCTGTCTCAGCACTGATAGCCTTGTTAACCAACTTCTGGAAGAAAGTACACTCGTGCAGACGTAGATCTCGACGAAGTTCAGGGCTGAGTCCCTTGCGGAACCTCGCCTGCTTCTTGGCATCGGTGGATACTTCCTCAGGTGCATAGCGTGCCAGATTACCAAACTCGCGACTATAGCCGTCCACAGTTAAACGGCCCTGGGTGAAATTGCAGAATTCCTCCCGCTTGCGATCCATGAGACCTTCCGGAATGTGGTGTTCACGGAATGCCTCACTGAACTCAACCCAGGTAGTGACTTGGCCAGCAGGACGCATAGCTTCAATGTTTTCCCACCAAAGACTGGCAGGGCCCTCAAGATGATAGGCGGCGTAGATAACCTCGTCAGCTTCGGCCACATGGGCAGAGTGTAGCTTGTGGGTGATACTACGTAGCCAGTCATCAGCATCCAGAGGTTCAGTGGAGTGATGGAACTTTGGTGGACACATCTTGATAAAATCGTGGATTGACACCACGTCATTCCTCTGACGAAACCCAGTGTTTTGCTCTATGCGTTCCAGCAGACGGTTGGTCTCTCTCTTGTTCCGTTCTGCTTCAAGCATAACTTCCGCCAAAGAGGGTGGCTGGGGCAGATTTCCATCTCTAGCCCCACTAGCCTCACCCTGCTCCTGAGCAGCAGGAGTGTTGCGAATGTTGACCATCCTAGGAAAACAAAACAACGGTTTAGACAAGGATGGCAAAAATTTGACATAGAAGTGCAGAATGTAATGGATGACACAGAATGCAGAGATGTTCATCCGTACGACATGGTAATATAGGAACTGCTATATATACACCAGTGGTCATACACACCATACAAACTTTAGTACAAGCCAAGGCTAAAGTACAACTGCGGTGAAAGACGAAACATCCCATCAGAGGCATTCCAAGCTCCTATACATTATTTAACTACACCTCCGGAACTTAGTACACACTAAGTCATATTCCACAAGACGCGCAGGACTGTGGAAATACAACTACTACAATACTACTACTACCACGGACTAGCTCAGACATTCGCGTAGTAATCCTCGTAAAGATTACCACCGTAGCCTGGAAGTGGTACAGACGGATCTTGGAACTCGCGAGCACTCGAAGGCTGTGGACCATAGGGGCATGGATGTGGTCTCGGTCCCGATGCTGGTGGTAACCGACGCCCACGTGGAGATGTAATACCCCCAACGTCACGCCAATCCATGCGATCAGGCAGACGAGTCCGCACGGGGTACAAATCCCGCATGTCCAGATATCCGACGTGCACAGTAGGTGCAAGCCGTGTCAAAGTAGTCCAGTGAGCGGCTCGGGTGTTATACAGCTCCATTCGGAGGGCACGGACCTCACGGTCCCTATCCTCCAACATCTGAACAGTAGTCTGAAGAAGTGGCTCTTCATGAGCAGCATCAGTATACAGACCAGTGTAGTAGCCTTCCTCTCCGGGGAGTGAAGCTGGCATGTAACAGAACTCAGTGTTCAGCAACAGGGCATGCCTAGCACGGAGAATGGTCATCATCGAATAAGCGGCATCCTGCACTGCCATCTCGATGGTAATCCCGAGTCCATAAGACCAATGGATGGGATCATTAGCTCCGGGATATGAGGGGTATATCCGGACTGTGCAGAAATACTGACTTTGATTAAAATCCCGATACTTTTCCTCCACAGTGTATTCAGGATACCAGCGATAACCGGTCCCAGTCATCACACGGACTAGCATGGCCGTGTGACCGGGCACATTAATGCACCGAGTCAAACGAACCACTTGGTGAGGGATGCGGCCAGACATCTGAAACACGAAATAATGCAAAGGCATTAGTGTTTCTGGAAGAAATCGGGCAGCATAACAACTGTAAATGCTCAAACAAGATTTGAGACATCATACAAATGATAGCATAGCCACTCAACAATTCCATATCAAGGTTCCGAGTTCAACAATCATCATACTCAATAGGATAGAAACTGAACTGAGGCTTGAAACCAACAATCCTAAGAGTCTACGGATGAGTAACACGTGAACCTAGTAAGGATAAGAGGCCTAGTCCTAAATCCCCGTAGAAAGAATAGACAGACTCAGATCAGAAGGGCATAAGGTAAAGGAGTAAAAAGAGTCTTACGTTCCCTTCCACAATCAATTCCCCTACATATAACTAAGAATTTTTCTAGACTCAACATCGACCAGTTTGGCTTGAGAAACCTACAGGCAGTCCAGCTCTGATGCCAACGCTGTCAGGACCCCGATCCTAAGTCACACCGATCTAGCTGTAACACGTCATATCACTTTGCGGCCTCACGCACGGTAACCCCACGGGTGCCACCTTACCTGGCCCGGGACCGTTTGCGCATTTTGGCACACGTATATGACAGTGTCGCTAGCATCCATATGACAAAGAACCCGGGCCGACATGGCTAGTTATAAACCAAAAGTGGCACTAAATTACAGAGACAGGCATCCATGACCCAGCAACGAACGTGTCGGTCATCAACGTATGAACCCAAGTCGTAGCAAGCTACATGGACTTAAAGGAACAACGCATGACATTTCCCCTAAGGGACAGACACAGGAACGAAGAAGGACACATGCCGGCCAGCCTACGTGTTCCGAGCAGTAGCAAGCTACCAAGGCTCATTGGAATCACTAGGAGGCATTTCCCTGTAAGATAGGCTACCAAAGGAAAACAACTAGGTGTCGGATCCCACACATACCAAGCATTTCAATCATACACGCAATATGCTCAATATGTGCAAATACAACATTGCATCACAACAGAACTCTATGACTCAAAGTACTTTATTTAAAAGGCTCCAAGAGCCATACATAACACATCCATACAGGTAGGGGTCACATGACCCATCACTCAAGTCATACAGTCATACAAGCACAAGCGGAAGCTACATGTCTGAGTACAGACAACTTAGAAAATAAAACAGGCTTGGTGTAGCCTGACTATCTACAAGGCCCTTCACAAGCTCCAGATCACCGTCTGGGTGTCAAGCTACTCGTCGACGTCAACGTCTATGTAGAACCCATCAGCAGGGGCAGGGTTCTCCTCTGCAACAGTTATTAAGCAAACATGAGTACAAAGGTACTCAGCAAGTCTTACCACAGAACCTATCATACATGCAACATTATCAAAGGGGGGTAGTGGAGTTTATAGCAGAATGCCAGCTTTGACCTTGGCTAACCTATACTACAACTCTCAACAGATTGCAAGATGTTATCTCGAACACGAGTCCACTAATCACCACATCAATACACTACCGAGGATCCTCTTCCGTCATCCTACGGAAGGGCCATCCACGGCGCTCACGCTTATCTTGAGGCTTTTAGTAGTATCCATCAACTTGTCTATGAACTGTAAGAGCAACCAAGTAGTTCGTACCGCGAACAACGGCTATTCGAATAGTTTGATAACCCTGCAGGGATGTACTTCTTCACACATGTTTTCACCACTTAGCGTCTGCACACGACATGTGCTCGGCAGACTTCAAGCGAAAGCCGACGTGGGTGTAGACCACGACCTAACCAACCACTCAAGTCTCTCGTCCAGGTTTATCGCCTATTTGGGTTCCATCCGTGGGGAGATCCGGTCGGGGTGTCATTCACGGCCCCAAACGATGTGTACAGGGTTCCCGAGTTACCAAACGGGCAACCGGTACACCGTGCCACGTACCTGTCGCATCACAGCCCACCCCGAGGGTCAGCGCTGCGCACGACCTCCAGTAAACTATAAACACTAGAAACTAGTTGCAACTCCTGGACAGAGTACAAGGGCAGTCAATAAGTCGAGCGGGGTCATATTTCAGGGCCCAATGTGTGGTAGTAACTGTAACTTGAATCACACACACAGATCTCGGGTCCTATGGACGATTCCAATGAAACAACCCACCATGTACTCCTACATGGCCTTTCATCGATACCTTTACCAAGCGTATTCCACACTTCCCTCTCTTTATCGGTAAGATCATTTCACTCTGATCCATCACCCAGATGAACCAGACCAGACACAACTCTAAGCATAGCAGGCAAAATAAGTAAATAGCATGGTGGATCACACATCACATGGCTCAATCAACTCCTACACATGCTAGTGGGTTTCAACTATTTACTGTGGCAATGACAGGTCATGCAAGGGAATAGGGTTCAACTACCGCAGCAAGTAGCAGTTCACACGTTGTTGCCTTAATGCAGTAAAAGAGAGCAGGAGCGAGAAGATTGGGTTTGTGTCGGAATGATCAATGATTGCTTGCCTGACAAGGTAGTTGTCGGGTACTGCTCTTCAACTGGATACGCAGCAGTATCCTCGGGAGCAGGACCTAACACAGGGAATACCGGCGATACAATCATTAACAAACAAATGCAACAATATGATGCATGCTCATGACATGGCAAGATGCATGTGTGTTGGCTAATGCAACTAAAATCAGAAGGGTTTGAACCTATTTGAATCAAGGATTCAAATTGAAGTTCAAACTATTATTTAAATAAGTGCATTATCATGTCTTTGATATATACAGCAAGTTAACTTGTTCAAACATGCATGAAACCAGTGCCATTAGAAAGATTGGATTTTTCTGATCATTTTTCATATATAAATCTTTTCCATCTGAGCTATGGTTGATTTTATATGATTTTTAGAAGTTTTGGGTATTTTCTGGAATTTCCTGAATTATTTAAAATCTAAAAATCCCAGAAAACCTTTACTGCGTCAGCATGACATCATGCTGACGTCAGGCAGTCAACAGGGCCAGTCCAAGTCAAACCTGACTGGTGGGTCCCTAATGTCAGTGTCTCAGGAGCTAATTCCGGTCATAACCAGGGTTGACTGGGTTTGACTAACAGCGGGGGCCCACTGTCAGTGACTGTGGTGACTAAACTAATTACTGTTAGTTCCTAATCATCGGGCCACGTCAGCCCGCCGGAGTTTGGCCGGCGGCGACCATTTCGCACGGCGGTGACTCGTCGGAATCCCTATTCCGGCTTCCATTTGTCGCGTGGATGGGCTCGGTGTGCTCCTGGTGATGCACCGCATCCAGCGGTGCCACTGGTTGGACGAGGGGTCGCCAGAGTCGACGGCGACGAGCTCGTCCACGGCGGTGCTCGCACGGAGTTGGTCGGGATGGTGTTGTAGTGCACGGGAGGAGGAGCTAAAGCTCGCTTTAGCTTGCTGGTGACCTACTGAAGCTAACGGCGTGCTCAGCCACGAGGTACGGTGCCTATCGCCACGGCGGTGAGTTGGCCGGCGGCGGTGATCGTCGGTGAGCAAAGGGGGCGGCGGCTACAAGGCCTAAACGAGCCCGTGGAGAGGGGGGTTCGAAGCGTGAGCTCACAGCGGTCGCAGAGGGCGTCGAAGTGAGCTCGGGGACGGTCGGACGACGGCGTACGGGCGGCGGCGATCTCCGATGCCGGAGGTTGAAGACGACAGCGAGGAGGACGTTGCGGAGCTCCTGGAATCGTGTGCGTCGGTGGGGAGCTTCGGGGCGATGCGGCGGAGCTAGTGGTGCTTCGGGGAGGCGAGGGGTGGCGTAGAGCGCGGTGTCAGCGGTCGTCGGCGACGAGCTCGCTCGGGGGAGCTCGGCGGAGGGAAGAGAGGAGGGGAGAGACACGGGAAGGAGGGGAAAACGGTCGAGGTGGCTCCGTGGCAACGTTCAAGACCGTCCAGAGGGCCGAGGGGCCAGCCAGGCAGGCAGGAGGTGGTCGGCGCATCGGCGGCGCTCGCCACCGAGCTGCTTCGTGCGCTGGCGCGACGAAGAAGACGGTGATGCCCCTGGTGTGCTGGGCCGGCTGGGCCAGCAGGTAAGTGGGCTCAGGTAAGTACTCTTCCTATTTTTCTTTTCCTATTTTCTTTCTGTTTTATTTCTTTTGCAACTTTGTTCAATTAATAAAAATGCCTAAACATTTTTATAACTCATGACACTTGTCATACCTACTGTATATAATATGAACAGTAGGAAACATTATAGTTCATGATTATTTGAGCATTTAAAATATTTTATAGCATTTAAATGCCAAATTCAAATACCATATGATTTAATCCAAAGCCCTAGATTGTCCTAGAAAATTGTGCACCATTTTTGGCAGAGGTTTAAGACCATGGCAGAAATGATGAACATTTTTGAAGGGCATTTTGGGTACATTGGAAAATATTTTAGCAAACCCTAGTTGTTAGGGGAGGGGTGATGGGGTTTCTGTTAATCCCATTTCAAGTTTCTTTGAAAGTAAACATGATGCACACTCTAGTTAGGTCCTAATGCAAGTGCTGGCTAGGGATATGACACCCGGCCTGAACTACAACTTCACCGTCTTGGAACTCAAGGGAATGATCCGCTCGCTGTTCAAGCATGACCCCAAACACCCGGAGTGGTTTGCCCCGTCGCGGGGAGTAGTTCCACTATGCAACAACTCTTCCCTTAGTGCCATCCGCGCGGCAATGCCCCTGTGCGATTCCCACGGGGTGGATCCCACTTGGCTGGCGCCTTCAGATTAGACCGTTCAAACTTTCTTCGACAACCTGGTTGAGCGGCCAATCAATCCGGAAGAGAAGAAGGATCTCACCCGCGAGACCACAGACCGGGATGTGGCGTATATCGCTAGCAGAATGGAGGAGGCCGCCGCAGCTGAGGCCGCGGGTGAGTTTGGGTACTCCGTGGAGGAGGCAGAAGCAGCGGATGAAGTGAGTAGGGCCGAGGAGGAAGAGATCCTCAAGTTGTTGAAGCCTGTCGGGACGAGCGAGGCTGCCGGGCAGGGCACTGAGTCCAGTGAGCCCGCCGAGGAGGACGCCGAATCGGGCGATTCCGATGAAGACTCGGGCGGGTCACTGAAGCTCGACGACGCCTCCTCATCCTCAGAGAATTCTCCGCCACCACCAAGTCCTCCGCCACAGCCAAAGAAGCGCCTCCGCAAGACCACTGACACGGCGAGGCAGCCGGCGCCCCGACAGCAGCCGCAGCGTCGCTCGACGCGTGCCACCACGACGAGCAAGGCCGTCAAGGAGGCGCTCCGCGCCTCAGCGGCAAGCGGAGGGGGATCTTCCCGAACCGGTTCCGGCGTTCCTTCCGCCCCTCGGTCTTCGGCGATGACCGGAGCGGGGTCTTCTCAGCCCACGGCTCCGGAGCCCGCCAAGCGCCCGAGGGAGCCTACCCCTCCAGCTCCTCGCGTCGGGACGCGCGAGGCGGACTTCGACTTCTCCGCCCTTAGTTCCGACGAGCAGGAGGAAGAGTAAGTATTTGCAACCCTTATATTTTTTTGATTTTTGTTGCTCTTGTCTTGAATTTCCTTTGCCTGGCTCTGATCTTGTTTGGCTTCCAGGACCCTGACCCAGAGGATGGCGAAGATGGCCAAGATCTCGGTGGTTGATCTCGAGGAGGACGAGCCCGTCGCCGCGGCAGGAGATGCGCCCGCGGCAGGCTTGCCGGACCAGCCTGCTGCTTCGCAGAGCAGCCCCGAGCGCAGCCCCCAGCGTAAGTCATTTGTTCACTTCTCTGCTTATCGGGCGCGCTTGAGTTTCTAATCTTTGCTAATGTTTTGCTTGCTTGTTGACTTGTGCAGAAGTGGAGCCGCAGCCTCAGAAGCGTCAAGAGACTACTCCCGACGAGCCGCTCGTCCCACCCTCCCCGCCAAGGAGGAGCTCCCCGGCGAGGGAGAGCGCTCCGCCAAGGGCGGGTACTCCGCCAAGGGCGGGCACTCCGACAAGGGTGGGCACCCCGCCAAGGGAAGGCGCCAGCGGCCCTCCGCCGGCGGGGGCCACTACCACGCCGCCAAGGGAGAACTCCCCGGCGATGGACCCCGTTACTGAAGAGGCCCGCGCAGGTAACCCTTGTACTTTCCTTCTCTTGAATTCTTCTTTTTGGATATTTGCTTGACGATTCTTCCTTTCTTTTTTTGTAGTCAGATCCGCCCGCCCCGGTGCCGATGGAGACGGAAGCCATCGCCGAGGAGGACGCGCGCGGCAATGCTGGCGAAGCCGCCACCGCCGAAGGGATGGCCGGGGCTGACGAGCCAGGCGCCGACGAGACTGCCGCGGCCACCGACGCGGCAGCTGGGGAGGAGACCGGCGACCGCACTGACGGCCCTGAGGCCGCAGGAGCGCCGGACGCTACGCGGGCCGCCGACCCTCCCGCTGCCGCGACCGGGTCGGGTGTCTATCTGGAGGCCGCCAACGGGGTCTTCATCCTAGTCCCTTGGGCGTCCTCATCAAGGGCGCCCGCGGAGGGGGAGAGCTTCGATGGAGAAGTCCTCGCCTCCGCCGGGCTGAGGCTTGTCGACGCGCCCGACAGCAGCAGTGAGCCCGAAGAGGAGCAGCTTCTGCGCCGGCTTCCGGCCTTGTATCGGGCCAGGCAGGCCAAGCTGGAGTCCCGAGAGGCTCTGGCTGCCAAGGGTGGCGTTGACTTGGAGAAGCGCGCCGCGGAGCTCCGCGCCGCCAACCAAGCGGCCCTCCTGAACTTGGCGGAGGAGCAGGAGGAGCTCGCTGAGGCGCACCAGGCGTTCATCCTCGAGAAGGCCGAGGTTGAGGAGCAGCAACGACTGGCCGCCGAGGATCTGTCTCGGCGGGAGGGAGAGCTCTGGCAACGGAAGGTCGACCTCGATAGCCACGAGGACGACCTTACCGCACGCGAGCAGTCCATTGGCGGGGCTCTGCAGGAGGCGAGGGACGCCACTGCTGCCCCAGAGACCGCCAAGAGGGACTTGGAGGCGAGGGTGGCGCAGTTGGAGACGAGCTTGAAGACGAGCGAGGAGAGGATTGCCGCGCTCAATCTGGCGCGGGAGAAAGACGCCCACACCCACTCGGAGCTGCAAGTCCGTCTCTCCGACAAGGGCCAGGAACTCACCGCCGCCAAGGATTCCATCGCGGACTTGGAGCTGAAACTGTCCACCCTCACTGAGTCGCTTGATGGCGCTAGGAACCATGAGTCGAAGCTAAAGGAGGAGCTCAGGGCTGAGAGGGCACTGCTGGACAGTGCCGCCCTTACGCAGAACAACTTCCAGCGGACGGTGGAGCAGTGGACCGAGGAGCTCGTCACCTCCACCGCCAACATCGACAAGGAGATGGTGGCACTGGGGATGGAGCACCTCGTGTACTCCCCCGGCGAGGACCTCCCCCACAGCGCCAAGCTGAGCTTGTTCTTCAGAGGAATGGCGCCGGCCCTCGCGCAGCTACGGGAAAGGCTCCCCACACAGCTGGCGAACGAGGCGCGCAGGCTCTGCATGGGTACTGTGGAGCGAGTGTTGGCGAAGATCATCTACCGCAACCCTGGGATCAACCTTGACAACGTCCTCCGGACCCTGCCGCCCGACGCTGACCAGGATGCGTTGAATGCTCGCGTCGCCCACATCGTGGCTAAGGTGGGCAAGATCAGGAGGGTTGACGGCGACCGTGTAGACTAGGTTGTTTCTTTCCGCTTCCCTTGTCGCTGCCAATTAAGTCATGGACAGTAGTTTGTTAGAACAGCGGCAAGTCTTCTTGTAATATAACTTTATTTTGGATAGTCAATGTAGAGTCATTCCCTTGTTCAACTCCTTTACTTTGTATGCCTTCACCCTTCGCATTTAGGGAACTTGCCGGCAAAGGGACCCTTGCCGCGAGGGCCGAGTGCGGAACTTCAACAGCCTGCTGGCAATGTCCCCGCCGGCAAGAAACCTTACCGCAGCTAGTCGCATCACACTTAGATTGTTGAGCGAACTCGAAAACGAAGTAAGGGCGCGACACTTGTCGCAGCTCACTTAGGCCGTTGAGCGTGCTCGAAACAAAATAAGGGCGCGGTTAGCCACGGGTAGGTTCCTCCGCGCACAGGTTTTTCATACAAAGTGTGGTCGTTCAAGGAAGATAACTAAGAATTTAAAAATTTGAATGCTCAAACTTTGGCAACTTAGCTTTCATGGGTTGTTTGCTTCTCGGCAGGGCTTTTCTTTCTTGAACAGCACTCGGTCCATACCACTGTCTCCTTCCCCCCGGCAAACTTGTGCGCGAGGAACACGTCTTCTGCTCGAGAGAAAAAAGGAAGAAGGGAGAAACACAGATACTGAGCTTTGCGATTTGTTATTGCTTACCGGGGGTTTGTGCTGCACAAAGTGTCAGATAATACATGCAAAAAAGGAAAAGCATGAAATGACAAGTGGTGCGAAGCACAAAAGTTTTACTGATGCACGGGGTCTGCGCCCGGCTTTGTACAAAGGTTTACATGGAACAGCGGCAAGACTTGTACAAAAGGTGGTTGCCGGAGCGGATCACGGCAACCGCGCCTCATGGATGAAACTTGCAAGATGCTCAATGTTCCAGGAGTTGCTCACTGGTAAGCCTTCTTCGGTCTCAAGGCGGACAGCGCCGGGCCTTGTGACTTGTCTCACCCGATAAGGGCCTTCCCACTTCGGCGTCAACTTGTTGGAATTCTTGGCGGACTGAACGCGCCGAAGAACAAGGTCGCCTTCCTCGAGACTCCTCGCCTTGACTTTGCGGCTATGATAGCGGCGCAAAGCTTGCTGGTATCGAGCAGCTCGTACAGCAGCCTGGAGACGGTCCTCCTCGAGGAGCAGTGCATCATCTTGCCGCAGTTGCTCTTGCTCGAGCTCGTCATAAGCGAGCACTCGAGTAGACCCGTATACGAGTTCCGTGGGGAGAACTGCCTCTGCTCCATAGACAAGAGCAAAGGGTGTCTGTCCGGTGGCTCGATTTGGTGTCGTCCTGATTGACCAAAGAGCCACCGGCAACTCCTCGATCCAGTTTCTTCCGCACTTGTGCAGCCTGTCGAAAGTTCTTGTCTTAAGCCCGCGCAGCACTTCAGCGTTTTCCCTCTCCGCTTGACCGTTGCTCCTTGGGTGAGCAATAGAAGCGAAGCAGACCTTGGCGCCAAGGTCTTGGACGTATTGCATGAAGGTGCGACTTGTGAAATGTGTGCCGTTGTCGGTGATGATCCTGTTAGGGATTCCGAAACGGCAAACAATTGACCTGAAGAACTTGACTGCTGACTGTGCGGTCACCTTTCTCACCGGTTCCACTTCCGACCACTTTGTGAACTTGTCGATGGCAACGTACAAGTACTCAAAGCCCCCGACAGCGCGGGGAAAGGGGCCGAGGATGTCGAGCCCCCAGACCGAAAAGGGCCAGGACAAAGGGATCGTCTGGAGAGCTTGAGCTGGCTGGTGTATTTGCTTGGCATGGAACTGGCACGCTTCACACTTGGTTACTTGTGCAGTTGCATCTTGGAGGGCTTCTGGCCAAAAGAAACCTTGTCGGAACGCCTTCCCGGCAAGTGCCCTTGCGCCAATGTGGTGACCACATATGCCTCCGTGTATCTCTGCCAACAGCTTCTGTCCATCTTCCCGGGAAATGCACTTCAATCTGACACCATTGAGTCTTCTTCTGTACAGTTCATTGCCGATGAACTGGTACATACTTGACTGCCTGGTTATTCTCTCTATCTCTTCTGGCTCTTCGGAAAGTTCTCCCGTTTGGAGAAAACGGGCAATTTGCTGTGCCCGGGTTGGAGCTTGAGGCTCAACAACAAGGACTAAAGGCATCAGTGCTGCTGCGGGAACGTCAGCTTCTACGGCAAGAACCTGCGGCTCTGCCGGAGCTGGACGTTTCCCGGCAAGCCCGCCGGAGCAAGACTTGCCGGGAACATCTGCTTCAACTGTACGAACCCTAGGGTCCGCAGGAGCAGACTGTTCCTCAGCAACTTGGTCATTGATCTTGGGGACCTTGGCGGCGGCTTCAGGAAGATCCGCCGGCAAGTAGTCGCCGGAGACCAACTTCCTCTTCTTGCTTTGCCCATTTGATGGTGTAACGGATGGTTGAGTTAGCTTGAGCACGAAGGTCCCTGGTTCCACAGGTAGCTTCAATGCAGCACACTTTGACAAGCCGTCTGCGATATCATTTTGAGCTCTTGGAACGTGCTCCATCGACATAAGCTTCCATCAAAGGACTCTGGTAGCTCTTGTTTACTTGTCGGACCACCAACTGTGAATCTCCCCGCACAATCAGCTTCTTGATCCCAAGTTCGGCCGCAATTCTAAGGCCGGCAAGCAAACCTTCATACTCAGCAGTATTGTTTGTCGCTTGTTCCTTGGGAAAGTGCATTTGGACAACGTACTTGAGGTGCTCTCCGGTGGGTGCGACTAGCAGCACACCAGCACCGGCGCCTTGCAGCGAGAAGGCTCCATCGAAGTACATTATCCATTCTTTGCTTGCTTCTTGGACGGGGATGCTTGTCTCTGGAATTTCTTCGTCTGGCGTTGGTGTCCATTCTGCTATGAATTCCGCCAATGCTCGGCTCTGGATAGTTGAAGTACTCTCAAACTTAAGACCGAAGCTTGACAGCTCCAGTGCCCACTCGACAATCCTGCATGTTGCCTCCGGATTTTGCAATATCCTCTTCAACGGAAAACGAGTGACCATTGTTATCTCGTGTGCTTGGAAGTAGTGGCGCAGCTTTCTCGAGGCCATGAAGAAGCCGAAAAGCAACTTCTGCACTCCAGAGTATCTTGACCTAGCCCCCTGCAAGAGGGAGCTGACAAAATAGACTGGTCGCTGCACCATCTTCTTTCGCACTTCTTCTTGCACTTGCTCAGGTTCGTCCTTGTCGGGGCCAGAGCTTGTCGGGGGAGCCCCCTGCTTGTCGCTGGATGCGCTTGCCGGGGCTGTGGGCTCCTCCTCTGCCTCCCTTTCCGCTACCAACGCAGCACTAACCACTTGATTGGTTGCTGCTAAGTATAGCAGCAACTTCTCTTGCGGCTTAGGTACGACAAGTATTGGAGTGGAGGACATGTATCCTTTCAAGTCCTGCAGCGCTGCCTCCGCTTCCGGAGTCCATTTCATTGGACCTGTCTTTTTCAAGATTTTGAAAAACGGCAGGGCGCGTTCTGCAGACTTAGAAATGAACCTGCTGAGGGCACCCACACAACCAGCAAGTCTCCGTACATCCTTGACGCGCTTCGGGGCTTCGATCTGCTCGATGGATTTTATCTTGTCGGGATTTTCCTCAATCCCCCTCTGGGACACAAAGAACCCGAGAACCTTGCCGGAGGGGACTCCGAAGACGCACTTCTCGGGGTTCAGCTTGAGTTGTATCTTGCGCAGATTTGCAAATGTTTCATCCAGGTCTTGGATCAGGGTATCTTTGTCCTTGCTCTTGACCACTATATCATCCATGTAAGCTTCTACATTCCTGTGTATCTGTGGCTCAAAAGCAGTGTAGACTACCCTTGCAAATGTTGAACCCACATTCTTCAATCCAAAGGGCATGCGTATGAAACAGTAAGTGCCACATGGAGTAATGAATGCGGTCTTCTCTTCATCTTCTTCAGCCATGAATATCTGGTGGTACCCTGAGTATGCATCAAGAAATGAAAGCAACTCACATCCAGTCGTGGAGTCAACGATCTGGTCAATGCGCGGCAAGGGAAATGGATCCTTGGGACAAGCTTTATTCACATCAGTGAAGTATATACAAAGTCTCCACTTCCCATTAGCTTTGCGCACGACAACTGGATTGGCCAGCCACGTGGGATGAAGTACACCTCTAACAAGGCCTGCTGCTTCCACCTTCTTGATCTCTTCAGCAATGAACTCTTGGCGCTCCACCTCCTGCTTCCTGACCTTCTGCTTGACGGGCCGCGCGTGAGGACAAACGGCAAGCTTGTGCTTAATCACTTTCCTGGGAACACCGGGGATGTCAGACGGTTGCCATGCAAACACGTCCACATTCGCCCGCTGGAAAGCAACGAGCGCGCTTTCCTATTTAGTATCAAGCGTGGCACTGATGGTGAAAGTACCACCAGTGCCGTCCTCCTTGGCGGACACCTTCTTGGTTGCAGGTGGAGCTGCCATTCCCTTCTTGCACTTGCCGGTGGAGCTCGATGGTGCGTCCTCGACGGCAGCGCAGCACTCCAAAGAGGTGCGTTTGCCGGAGTGGGCTCCAGAGCTCTTGCCGGACTTGGTATTGGTCTTTCCCCCGGGAGCTTCAGCGGCAAGTGTCTCGCTGTCAGCCGCGGCTGCTGCGTCCCGGTAGATCTTGTCAGCGCAGATAAGCGCGTCCTTCTTGTCGCTGGGGACAGAGATGACGCTTATTGGCCCTGGCATCTTGAGCATGTTATATGCATAGTGAGAGGCTGCCATGAACTTGGCGAGCGCCGGACGGCCAAGTATCCCATTGTATGGCAACGGGATATCGGCAACGTCGAATGTAATCCTCTCAGTCCTGAAGTTTAGCTCTCCGCCAAAGGTTACTGGCAGTGTGATCTTCCCCTTCGGCTTGCTCCTTCCCGGGTTGATCCCTTGGAATGTCCCGGTTTCTTCGAGCTCGCTGTCGGGGATCTGCAGCTTCCGGATCACAGCGGAGGAGATGAAGTTGAGGCCGGCCCCGCTGTCAACCAGCATCTTGGTGACCTTGAGTTTGCGGATGGTTGGCGAAACCAACATCGGCAAGCACCCGACCGCAGTTGTGCGGTCAGGGTGGTCCTCATGGTCGAAGATGATGGGCGTGCTGGACCACTTCAGTAGCTTGCGCAACTCAACAGGTGGCTCTGCTGCATTTACTTCCCGCACCCATTGCTTGAGTTGGCGGTGGGAAGTATGCAGACAGGCACCTCCATCGACGCACAGAACTTCTGTGGCCTTCTGGAACTCCTGCTCGCTGTTGTCTCCGTCATCCATGTCCTTGTCGTCGTCTTCGTCTTCGTCCTTGTCGCGGCCGCGGGGAGGTCTATCTCCTAGCCGCTGCTTGGCCTTGCCTCGGCGTCCTCCCCGGCCATTGAATGGCCGCTTCTTGCCGGACTCTCCTCCGCCTCCTTGGGCCTTCTCCTTGTCGCGTCGCTCGTACTCAGCCTTCTGCTGCTCGACGAGATATTCAACCCTCTTGCAGTTCTGGAGATAGTGGCCCTTTGTGCGGTGGATCTTGCAGTACTGCTTGTCGGAGCCGTCCTGCTTGTCGGTGGCCGCCACAGGGGTGGCCTCCTTGCCGGAGCCACCAGCCTGTGTCTTCTTGGCGGCAGCCTCCTTGCCGGACTGCTCGACAACCAGTACTTCCTTGTTCTTCTTCTTCTTATTGTTCCGCCGCCGGCCTTTCCTTGCCGGGGCGGCATCCTCGCTGTCCGTTCCCCCTGCTCCAGCATCCCCTCCGGGGAGTCTCCTCCCCTCTTCAGCGTGCGCACACTTGTCGGCCAGAGCGTAAAGCTCGCTGACGTCCCGGATCTTGGTCATCGCCATTTCCTCCCTCATCCGGCGGTTACGCACGTTCTGATGGAACGCGCTAATAATCGCGGCAGGGTGTACGTCCGGGATGTTGTGCTGGACGCGGCTGAATCTCTGGATGTACTTCCGCAGGGACTCTCCCTCCTTCTGGGCAAGTATGTGAAGGTCACTTTCCTGGCCGTGGGGCTTGTGGCCGCCCGTGAAGGCGCCGACAAACTGGTGGCACAGGTCTGCCCAAGAAGAGATGGAGTTCTCCGGCAAGTGCATGAGCCAGGATCTGACATTGGGCTTGAGCACAAGCGGGAATTAGTTTGCTAGAATCTTCTCATCCCGTCCCCCGGCAGCCTGCACCGCAATGGTGTAGATACTGAGGAACTCCGAGGGATGGGTCTTGCCGTCGTACTTCTCGTGTACGTCAGGTTTCAAGTTCTTCATGCTGGGCCACTGGACTTGCCGCAGCTCTCGGGTGAACGCAGGGCAACCTGCCGCGTACGGCAAGTCGCCTGGTTCACCGGGCGCGTGCATGTCGACAGCGGTCCCAGCGCGCCAGTCGGACTGTCGTCGCGCTTCTCTTCGACGCTCGATGCGAGTCCGAGCGTCTTCTTGTCGCCTGTCCTCGAGAACTTGGCGTTGATCGCGGCAAGCTCGCGGAACCGACGACGCCGTGGAGTCGTCGCCGACGTTGATCCGGCGAGTCGGCGATTTCTGCTTCCGCGGCGGGGAGTGCACGGTAGTCGCACCCCCGGCGATCTTGTCCCCATCGGCCTTCGCTTGGCTGACTTGCTGCGGCCGTGATGTTGCCGGCTACTGCGGCGTGTCGTTGTTGGCGAAGGCGATGAGGCTTTGAATGGTAGCCCTCCAGTCTTCGGCCTTGTCAGCCGCTGGAGGGAAATCGAGGAGCAGCTGAGCTCTAGCTAGAGCCTCTGCTGGAGTGGAGGGGACCGGTGGTGAGCGGTGCGAGGAGCAAGATATGCTCGGACTTCTAACAGCGTTAGAAGGAGCAGGGTCTCATCCAGGCGACCGCGCCTTGCTCGTGCTAGCGCGCTGGCCTTGAGCGTCCCGCGACCCGCCAACTTGGCCTCGTCCCAGCAAGCAAATGGTACCCTGGGTACCACGTCGCTGCTGGTCCGGCACCTCCTCAGAGGGGCGTGGTGCGTGCACGGACGCCGAGGTCTTGGAGTGCGCTCGGTCGTCCGTCTTGTCCTTGGACTTGGCAGCGCCGTGAGTTTCCTCGCCAGCGTCCGTCCTTCCGCCAGCGTCTACCCCACCAACCGTTGGTTCTAGTGGTGGTGGGATCGACGCGGACGGTCCTCCTACCTCTGAAGCTTTTTTCTTCGGCGGCATGCTGATGTAGTCGATGAAGCTGACGAAGTTGGTGAAGTTGCTGAAGATTGCGCCCACGTGAACGCCGGATCAGGTTCGCACAACCTCGACGCCCCCCTCTACGTTGTGCATGGGCCTCCTTTTATAGGTCAAAGGGGTCACCGACAGGTGTCAACGTAGATGAGGGTAAAAGTGTAAAATTTGTGGTAGTTGTAACAGTGCATGTACAGTGCTTTGTACCTAACCCAGACGGTGGGGGACAAGGGCATTGAATGCCCGTCACCGTCGCCCCAAACAGTGTAAAAAAGCGTCCGTCCGGGCGTCTCCGTTCGCCACGACGGTAGCCTCGTCATCGTGGCTAGCCATCGTGTACCCCAGGCTGCACGGCCATCCGCCACGTGCCCCAGGAAGGGCCCCAGGGCGACGCGTGGCCAGATGAGCTGGAGCGCAGGCACACAGTGAAAGCTTGCCGCGGCAAGCACCTTGCCGCGGTCGCTACCTTGCCGGGCCCGGAAGCTTGTCGCTCTCTGGGTCTTCCCGGGGCGCGTGATGCGCCACGGCATGTCTTCTGAAATGCTGTTCTTTGGCCTTCCTGGCAAGCTCCTCTTGCCAGGGTCTTGCACTGAAGGGATGATCTTGAGCCTGGAGCGGCCTTCCCGGCAAGCTCCTCTTGCCGGGGTCTTGTTTCTTAACTTGAATACTTTGTTCTTGAATGGCTCCAAAGGAATTAGAGTGGGCCTTGGCGAGCGCGTGGCGAGCCCTGCCACGGGACGCTACTAGTTCCCGTGCACAAGTCGGGATACTTAGGTACCCCTACTTTAGTACACCTGTCGGACACCTTCTTGGTTGCAGGTGGAGCTGCCATTCCCTTCTAGCACTTGCCGGTGGAGCTCGATGGTGCGTCCTCGACGGCAGCGCAGCACTCCGAAGAGGTGCGTTTGCCGGAGTGGGCTCCAGAGCTCTTGCCGGACTTGGTCTTGGTCTTCCCCCCGGGAGCTTCAGTGGCAAGTGTCTCGCTGTCTGCCGTGGCTGCTGCGTCCCGGTAGATCTTGTCGGCGCAGATCAGCGCGTCCTTCTTGTCGCCGGGGACAGAGATGACGCTTATTGGCCCTGGCATCTTGAGCATGTTATATGCATAGTGAGAGGCTGCCATGAACTTGGCGAGCGCCGTACGGCCAAGTATCCCATTGTATGGCAACGGGATATCGGCAACGTCGAATGTAATCCTCTCAGTCCTGAAGTTTAGCTCTCCGCCAAAGGTTACTGGCAGTGTGATCTTCCCCTTCGGCTTGCTCCTTCCCGGGTTGATCCCTTGGAATGTCCCGATTTCTTCGAGCTCGCTGTCGGGGATCTGGAACTTCCGGATCACAGCGGAGGAGATCAAGTTGAGGCCGGACCCGTCTTCAACCAGCATCTTGGTGACCTTGAGGTTGCGGATGGTTGGCGAAACCAACATCGGCAAGCACCCGACCGCAGTTGTGCGGTCAGGGTGGTCCTCAAGGTCGAAGATGATGGGCGTGCTGGACCACTTCAGTAGCTTGCGCGACTCAACAGGTGGCTCTGCTGCATTTACTTCCCGCACCCATTGCTTGAGTTGGCGGTGGGAAGTATGCAGAGAGGCACCTCCATCGACGCACAGAACTTCTGTGGCCTTCTGGAACTCCTGCTCGCTGTTGTCTCCGTCATCCATGTCCTCGTCGTCATCTTCGTCTTTGTCCTTGTCGCGGCCGCGGGGAGGTCTATCTCCTTGCCGCTGCTTGGCCTTGCCGCGGCGTCCTCCCCGGCCATTGAATGGCCGCTTCTTGTCGGACTCTCCTCCGCCTCCTTGGGCCTTCTCCTTGTCGCGTCGCTCGTACTCAGCCTTCTGCTGCTCGACGAGATATTCAACCCTCTTGCAGTTCTAGAGATCGTGGCCCTTGGTGCGGTGGATCTTGCAGTACTGCTTGTCGGAGCCGTCCTGCTTGTCGGCGGCCGCCACAGGCGTGGCCTCCTTGCCGGAGCCACCAGCCTGTGTCTTCTTGGCGGCAGCCTCCTTGCCGGACTGCTCGACAACCAGTACTTCCATGTTCTTCTTCTTCTTATTGTTCCGCCGCCGGCCTTTCCTTGCCAGGCGGCATCCTCGCTGTCCGTTCCCCCTGCTCCAGCATCCTCTCCGGGGAGTCTCCTCCCCTCTTCAGCGCGCGCACACTTGTCGGCCAGAGCGTAAAGCTCGCTGACGTCCCGGATCATGGTCATCGCCATTTCCTCCCTCATCCGGCGGCTACGCACGTTCTGATGGAACGCGCTAATAACCGTGGCAGGGTGTACGTCCGGGATGTTGTGCGGGACGTGGCTGAATCTCTGGATGTACTTCCGCAGGGACTCTCCCTCCTTCTGGGCAAGTATGTGAAGGTCACTTTCCTGGCCGTGGGGCTTGTGGCCGCCCGTGAAGGCGCCGACAAACTGGTGGCACAGGTCTGCCCAAGAAGAGATGGAGTTCTCCGGCAAGTGCATGAGCCAGGATCTGACATTGGGCTTGAGCACAAGCGGGAAGTAGTTTGCTAGAATCTTCTCATCCCGTCCCCCGGCAGCCTGCACCGCAATGGTGTAGATAATGAGGAACTCCGAGGGATGGGTCTTGCCGTCGTACTTCTCGGGTACGTCGGGTTTGAAGTTCTTCATGCTGGGCCACTGGACTTGCCGCAGCTCTCGGGTGAACGCAGGGCAACCTGCCGCATACGGCAAGTCGCCTGGTTCACCGGGCGCGTGCATGTCGACAGCGGTCCCAGCGCGCTGGTCGGACTGTCGTCGCGCTTCTCTTCGACGCTCGATGCGAGCCCGAGCGTCTTCTTGTCGCCTGTCCTCGAGTACTTGGCGTTGATCGCGGCGAGCTCGCGGATCCGACGACGTCGTGGAGTCGTCGTCGACGTTGATCCGGCGAGTCGGCGATTTCTGCTTCCGCGGCGGGGAGTGCACGGTAGTCGCACCCCCGGCGGTCTTGTCCCCATCGGCCTTCGCTTGGCTGACTTGCCGCGGCCGTGATGTTGTCGGCTGCTGCGGCGTGTCGTTGTTGGCGAAGGCGATGAGGCTTTGAATGGTACCCCTCCAGTGTTTGGCCTTGTCTGCCGCTGGAGGGAAATCGAGGAGCAGCTGAGCTCTAGCTAGAGCCTCTGCTGGAGTGGAGGGGAGCGGTGGTGAGCGGTGCGAGGAGCGAGATATGCTCGGACTTCTAACAGCGTTAGAAGGAGCAGGGTCTCGTCCCGGCGACTGCGCCTTGCTCGTGCCAGCGCGTTGGCCTTGAGCGTCCGGTGACCCGCCAACTTGGCCTCATCCCAGCAAGCGTATGGTACCCTGGGTACCACGTCACTACTGGTCCGGCACCTCCTGAGAGGGGCGTGGTGCGTGCACGGACGCCGAGGTCTTGGAGTGCGCTCGGTCGTCCGTCTTGTCCATGGACTTGGCGGCGCCGTGAGTTTCCTCGCCAGCGTCCGTCCTTCCGCCAGCGTCTACCCCACCAACCGTTGGTTCTGGTGGTGGTGGGATCGACGCGGACGGGCCTCCTACCTCCGAAGCTTTCTTCTTCGGCGGCATGCTAATGTAGTCGATGAAGTTGACGAAGTTGGTGAAGTTGCTGAAGATTGCGCCCGCGTGAACGCCGGATCAGGTTCGCACAACCTCGATGACCCCCTACCTAGCGCGCCAAAGATGTCGGGGAAACTGGTCGCCCACGAACACCTATGGGACCGGAGCCCCTTTTCGGTACGGCAAGAGAGCGGAGGGAGCACAAAGAGCGGATCGAGGTGCACATGCGAGCAGTTTACCCAGGTTCGGGCCGCACGGATGCGTAAAACCCTACTCCTGCCTTGGATTGTTATTGATTTCTTGGCTCGGGAGCAAGAAGATCTACAGTACTAGCTACACCGGGCGTGGGGGTGATCTATTTTCGGAACCTCCTGTACGTTGTGCATGGGCCTCCTTTTATAGGTCAAAGGGGTCACCCACAGGTGTCAACGTAGATGAGGGTAAAAGTGTAAAATTGGTGGTAGTTGTAACAGTGCATGTACAATGCTTTCTACCTAACCCAGACGGTGGGGGACAAGGGCATTGAATGCCCGTCACCGTCGCCCCAAACAGTGTAAAAAAGCGTCCGTCCCGGCGTCTCCGTTTGCCACGACGGTAGCCTCGTCATCGTGGCTAGCCACCGTGTACCCCAGGCTGCACGGCCATCCGCCACGTGCCCCAGGAAGGGCCCCAGGGCGACGCGTGGCCAGATGAGCTGGAGCGCAGGCACACAGTGAAAGCTTGCCGCGGTCGCTACCTTGCCGGGCCCGGAAGCTTGTCGCTCTCCGGGTCTTGCCGGGGCGCGCGATGCACCACGGCATGTCTTCTGAAATGCTGTTCTTTGGCCTCCCTGGCAAGCTCCTCTTGCCAGGGTCTTGCGCTGAAGGGATGATCTTGAGCCTGGAGCGGCCTTCCCGGCAAGCTCCTCTTACCGGGGTCTTGTTTCTTAACTTGAATACTTTGTTCTTGAATGGCTCCAAAGGAATTAGAGTTGGCCTTGGCGACCGCGTGGCGAGCCCTGCCACGGGACGCTGCTACTGCACGTGCACAAGTCGGGATACTAAGGTACCCCTACTTTAGTACACCGACAGGAGCCCCCGGCCAGGGCCACACACGGTGCCGAGCGCTGTTGGGCCAGGCCCAAAACAGTGCACGGGCACACGCGGCCCACGGCGCGCCGTATCCCACTCCGTATCCGCCGCATCCCTCCCTAACGGCACGCGTCAATTGCGGCGTCGTGGGAGAGATTGTGGCCTGTTTCTTTAATGGGAAAATGTGGAACGTCCCCCACTTCCCCCTTAAAAGAAGAGGAAACAGGGGCAGTTTCCCCCCCCCCCATTGCTTCATTGCGTCTTCAACCTCCAGAAACCCCCGCCGCTCTCCGCCTCCCCAAAGGTCGAAAGAGAGCCGAGCACCACCCCTCTTCCGCCGCCGCCAGCCTCCCCAGCACCGCCGACTCCACTTGCCGTCTCCGCCATGGCCCCGAAGAGCGACAAGGCGAAGAATGCGAAGTCCGACAAGGCGGCGAAGCTAGCAGCAATGCGGAAGAAGATGGTGGTCTTCCCGCCGAGGCTCGGTGCGAGGGAGCTGAGGGACAAGTACTACTTGTTCTGGGCGAGGGAGACGAAGGCTCACCCGCGCACCAGGGTCCTCCCCGCCGAAGCCTGCGACATGTATCCGGGAGGTTACCATTACTTCGCTCTGTTCTTCCATTGCGGTCTCTGCCCTCCATACTCTGAGTTCTTCTGCGACGTTATGAACACGTATGGATTCCATCTCCTTGATTTCACCCCAAACGCAGTCTTAACCTTGGCCGTTTTCGCACATCTGTGCGAAAACTTTGTCGGAGTCACCCCCAACGTAGCTCTCTTCCGCCATTTCTTCACACCTCGAGTAGAGTCTGGGTCCCCTCTCTCCGGTGGCATCTCTTGGATCTTTAGGCTCAACAAGAAAAAGGCGTACTTGATTGGAGAGCTCCGCGGCAAGTGGGAGGAGTGGAGGGCCGATTGGTGCTGGATTATGGAAGAGGAACCCGAGCAGCTTACATCCCCTCGCCGGGCCGCAATAGTGCGCGGCAAGGATTGGAGTGATCTGGCTCCGGAGGATGAGAAGCTGAAGATACCCCTCACTAGGATCCTTCGTCTCCGGCGAGCCAATCTTACTGTAGGTGAGGTCGGGGCTGATTTCCTTCGCCGCCGCATTGCTCCCCTGCAGGAGAGGAAGAGGCCTGCTTGGGAGTTCGGCAACGCGGCAGACCGCATGAGGCTGCGCCCCGGCCTGAACTACAACTTCACCATCTTGGAACTCAAGGGAATGATCCGCTCGCTATTCAAGCATGACCCCAAGCACACGGAGTGGTTTGCCCCGTCGCGGGGAGTAGTTCCACTATGCAACAACTCTTCCCTTAGTGCCATCCGTGCAGCAATGCCCCTGTGCGATTCCCACGGGGTGGATCCCACTTGGCTGGCGCCTTCAGAAGAGACCGTGCAAACTTTCTTCGACAACCTGGTTGAGCGGCCAATCAATCCGGAAGAGAAGAAGGGTCTCACCCGCGAGACCACAAACCGGGATGTGGCGTATATCGCTAGCAGAATGGAGGAGGCCGCCGCAGCTGAGGCCGCGGGTGAGTTTGGGTACTCCGTGGAGGAGGCAGAAGCAGCGGATGCAGTGAGTAGGGCCGAGGAGGAAGAGATCCTCAAGTTGTTGAAGCCTGCCGGGGAGCCTGCCGGGACGAGCGAGGCTGCCGAGCAGGGCACTGAGTCCAGTGAGCCCGCCGAGGAGGACGCTGAATCGGGCGATTCCGATGAAGACTCGGGCGGGTCACTGAACCTCGACGACGCCTCCTCATCCTCAGAGAATTCTCCGCCACCACCAAGTCCTCCGCCACAGCCAAAGAAGCGCCTCCGCAAGACCACTGACACGGCGAGGCAGCCGGCGCCCCGACAGCAGCCACAGCGTCGCTCGACGCGTGCCACCACGACAAGCAAGGCAGTCAAGGAGGCGCCCCGTGCCTCAGCGGCAAGCGGAGGGGGATCTTCCCGAACCGGTTCCAGCGTTCCTTCCGCCCCTCGGTCTTCGGCGACGACCAGAGCGGGGTCTTCTCAGCCCACGGCTCCGGAGCCCGCCAACCGCCCGAGGGAGCCTACCCCTCCAGCTCCTCGCGCCGGGACGTGCGAGGCGGACTTTGACTTCTCCGCCCTTAGTTCCGACGAGGAGGAGGAAGAGTAAGTATTTGCAACCCTTATATTTTTTTGATTTTTGTTGCTCTTGTCTTGAACTTCCTTTGCCTGGCTCTGATCTTGTTTGGCTTCCAGGACCCTGACCCAGAGGATGGCAAAGAGAGCCAAGATCCCGGTGGTTGATCTCGAGGAGGACGAGCCTGTCGCCGCGGCAGGAGATGCGCCCGCGGCAGGCTTCCTGGACCAGCCTGCTGCTTTGCAGAGCAGCCCCCAGCGTAAGTCCTTTGTTCACTTCTCTGCTTATCGGGCGCGCTTGAGTTTCTTATCTTTGCTAATGTTTTGCTTGCTTGTTGACTTGTGCAGAAGTGGAGCCGCAGCCTCAGGAGCGTCAAGAGACTACTCCCGACGAGCTGCTCGTCCCACCCTCCCCGCCAAGGAGGAGCTCCCCGGCAAGGGAGAGCGCTCCGCCAAGGGCGGGTACTCCGCCAAAGGCGAGCACTCTGACAAGGGTGGGCACCCCGCCAAGGGAAGGCGCCAGCGGCCCTCTGCCGGCGGGGGCCACTACCACGCCGCCAAGGGAGAACTCCCCGGCGAGGGACCCCGTTACTGAAGAGGCCCGCGCAGGTAACCCTTGTACTTTCCTTCTCTTGAATTCTTCTTTTTGGATATTTGCTTGACGATTCTTCCTTTCTTTTTCTGTAGTCAGATCCGCCCGCCCCGGAGCCGATGGAGACGGAAGCCATCGCCGAGGAGGACGCGCGCGGCAATGCTGGCGACGCCGCCACCGCCGAAGGGATGGCCGGGGCTGACAAGCCAGCCGCCGACGAGACTGCCGCAGTCACCGACGCGGCAGCTGGGGAGGGGACCGGCGACCGCACTGACGGCCCTGAGGCCGCAGGAGCGCCGGACGCTACGCTGGCCGCCGACCCTCCTGCTGCCGCGACCGGGTCGGGTGTCTATCTGGAGGCCGCCAACGGGGTCTTCATCCAAGTCCCATGGGCGTCCTCATCAAGGGCGCCCGCGGAGGGGGAGAGCTTCGATGGAGAAGTCCTCGCCTCCGCCGGGCTGAGGCTTGTCGATGCGCCCGGCAGTAGCAGTGAGCCCGAAGAGGAGCAGCTTCTGCGCCGGCTTCTGGCCTTGTATCGGGCCAGGCAGGCCAAGCTGGAGTCCCGAGAGGCTCTGGCTGCCAAGGCTGGCCTTGACTTGGAGAAGCGCGCCGCGGAGCTCCGCGCCGCCAACCAAGCGGCCCTCCGGAACTTGGCGGAGGAGCGGGAGGAGCTCGCCGAGGCGCACCAGGCGTTCATCCTCGAGAAGGCCGAGGTTGAGGAGCAGCAACGACTGGCCGCCGAGGATCTATCTCGGCGAGAGGGAGAGCTCAGGCAACGGAAGGTCGACCTCGATAGCCACGAGGACGACCTTACCGCGCGCGAGCAGTCCATTGGCGGGGCTCTGCAGGAGGCGAGGGACGCCACTGCTACCGCAGAGACCGCCAAGAGGGACTTGGAGGCGAGGGTGGCACAGTTGGAGACGAGCTTGAAGACGAGCGAGGAGAGGATTGCCGCGCTCAATCTGGCGCGGGATAAAGACGCCCACACCCACTCGGAGCTGCAAGTCCGTCTCTCCAACAAGGGCCAGGAACTCACCGCCGCCAAGGATTCCATCGCAGACTTGGAGCTGAAACTGTCCACACTCACTGAGTCACTTGATGGCGCTAGGAACCGGGAGTCGAAGCTAAAAGAGGAGCTCAGGGCTGAGAGAGCACTGCTGGACAGTGCCGCCCTTACGCAGAACAACTTCCAGCGGACGGTGGAGCAGTGGACCGAGGAGCTCGTCACCTCCGCCGCCAACATCGACAAGGAGATGGTGGCGCTAGGGACGGAGCACCTCGTGTACTCCCCCGACGTTTATCCAGTGGCCTTGAGCGTCCCGCGACCCGCCAACTTGGCCTCGTCCCAGCAAGCGTATGGTACCCTGGGTACCACGTCGCTGCTGGTCCGGCACCTCCTGAGAGGGGCGTTGTGCGTGCACGGACGCCGAGGTCTTGGAGTGCGCTCGGTCGTCCGTCTTGTCCTTGGACTTGGCGGCGCCGTGAGTTTCCTCGCCAGCGTCCGTCCTTCCGCTAGCGTCTACCCCACCAACCGTTGGTTCTGGTGGTGGTTGGATCGACGCGGACGGGCCTCCTACCTCCGAAGCTTTCTTCTTCGGCGGCATGCTAATGTAGTCGACGAAGATGACGAAGTTGGTGAAGTTGCTGAAGATTGCGCCCGCGTGAACGCCGGATCAGGTTCGCACAATCTCGATGCCCCCCTACCTGGCGCGCCAAAGATGTCGGGGAAACTGGTCGCCCACGAACACCTATGGGACCGGAGCCCCTTTTCGGTACGGCAAGGGAGCGGAGGGAGCACAAAGAGCGGATCGAGGTGCACACGCGAGCAGTTTACCCAGGTTCGGGCCGCACGGATGCGTAAAACCCTACTCCTGCCTTGGTTTGTTATTGAGTTCTTGGCTCGGGAGCAAGAAGATCTACAGTACTAGCTACACCGGGCGTGGGGGTGATCAAGTTTCAGAACCTCCTCTACGTTGTGCATGGGCCTCCTTTTATAGGTCAAAGGGGTCACCGACAGGTGTCAACGTAGATGAGGGTAAAAGTGTAAAATTGGTGGTAGTTGTAACCGTGCATGTACAGTGCTTTGTACCTAACCCAGACGGTGGGGGACAAGGGCATTGAATGCCCGTCGCCGTCGCCCCAAACAGTGCAAAAAAGCGTCTCCGTTTGCCACGACGGTAGCCTCGTCATCGTGGCTAGCCACTGTGTACCCCAGGCTGCACGGCCATCCGCCATTTGCCCCAGGAAGGGCCCCAGGGCGACGCGTGGCCAGATGAGCTGGAGCGCAGGCACACAGTGAAAGCTTGCCGCGGCAAGCACCTTGCCGCAGTCGCTACCTTGCCGGGCCCAGAAGCTTGTCGCTCTCCGGGTCTTGCCGGGGCGCGTGATGCGCCACGGCATGTCTTCTGAAATGCTGTTCTTTGGCCTTCCTGGCAAGCTCCTCTTGCCAGGGTCTTGCGCTGAAGGGATGATCTTGAGCCTGGAGCGGCCTTCCCGGCAAGCTCCTCTTGCCGGGGTCTTGTTTCTTAACTTGAATACTTTGTTCTTGAATGGCTCGAAAGGAATTAGAGTGGGCCAGGTAGGGGGGCGTCGAGGTTGTGCGAACCTGATCCGGCGTTCACGCGGGCGCAATCTTCAGCAACTTCACCAACTTCGTCAGCTTCATCGACTACATCAGCATGCCGCCGTAGAAGAAAGCTTCGGAGGTAGGAGGCCCGTCCGCGTCGATCCCACCACCACCAGAACCAACGGTTGGTGGGGTAGACGCTGGCGGAAGGACGGACGTTGGCGAGGAAACTCACGGCGCCGCCAAGTCCAAGGACAAGACGGACGACCGAGCGCACTCCAAGACCTCGGCGTCCGTGCACGCACCACGCCCCTCTCAGGAAGTGCCGGACCAGCAGCGACGTGGTACCCAGGGTACCATACGCTTGCTGGGACGAGGCCAAGTCGGCGGGTCGCGGGACGCTTAAGGCCAACGCGCTGGCACGAGCAAGGCGCGGTCGCCGGGACGAGACCCTGCTCCTTCTAACGTTGTGAGAAGTCCGAGCATATCTCGCTCCTCGCACCGCCCACCACCGCTCCCCTCCACTCCAGCAGAGGCTCTAGCTAGAGCTCAGCTGCTCCTCGATTTCCCTCCAGCGGCAGACAAGGCCGAAGACTGGAGGGCTACCATTCAAAGCCTCATCACCTTCGCCAACAACGACACGCCGCAGCAGCAGGCAACATCACGGCCGCGGCAAGTCAGCCAAGCGAAGGCCGATGGGGACAAGACCGCCGGGGGTGCGACTACCGTGCACTCCCCGCCGCGGAAGCAGAAATCGCCGACTCGCCGGATCAACGTCGACGACGACTCCACGGCGTCGTCGGATCCGCGAGCTCGCCGCGATCAACGCCAAGTCCTCGAGGACAGGCGACAAGAAGACGCTCGGACTCGCATCGAGCGTCGATGAGAAGTGCGACGACAGTCCGACCAGCGCGCTGGGACCGCTGTCAACATGCACGCGCACGGTGAACCAGGCGACTTGCCGTACGCGGCAGGTTGCCCTGCGTTCACCCGAGAGCTGCGGCAAGTCCAGTGGCCCAGCATGAAGAACTTCAAACCCGACGTACCCGAGAAGTACGACGGCAAGACCCATCCCTCGGAGTTCCTCAGTATCTACACCATTGCGGTGCAGGCTACCGGGGGACGGGATGAGAAGATTCTAGCAAACTACTTCCCGCTTGTGCTCAAGCCCAATGTCAGATCCTGGCTCATGCACTTGCCGGAGAACTCCATCTCTTCTTGGGCAGACCTGTGCCACCAGTTTGTCGGCGCCTTCACGGGCGGCCACAAGCCCAACGGCCAGGAAAGTGACCTTCACATACTTGCCCAGAAGGAGGGAGAGTCCCTGCGGAAGTACATCCAGAGATTCAGCCGCGTCCAGCACAACATCCCGGACGTACACCCTGCCGCGGTTATTAGCGCGTTCCATCAGAACGTGCGTAACCGCCGGATGAGGGAGGAAATGGCGCTGACCAAGATCCGGGACGTCAGCGAGCTTTACGCTCTGGCCGACAAGTGTGCGCGCGCTGAAGAGGGGAGGAGACTCCCCGGAGAGGATGCTGGAGCAGGGGGAATGGACAGCGAGGATGCCGCCCCGGTAAGGAAAGGCCGGCGGCGGAACAATAGGAAGAAGAAGAACAAGGAAGTACTGGTTGTCGAGCAGTCCGGCAAGGAGGCTGCCGCCAAGAAGACACAGGCTGGTGGCTCCGGCAAGGAGGCCACCCCTGTGGCGGCCGCCGACAAGCAGGACGGCTCCGACAAGCAGTACTGCAAGATCCACCGCACCAAGGGCCACGATCTCCAGAACTGCAAGAGGGTTGAATATCTCGTCGAGCAGCAGAAGGCTGAGTACGAGCCACGCGACAAGGAGAAGGCCCAAGCACGCGAAGGAGAGTCCAGCAAGAAGCGGCCATTCAATGGCCGGGGAGGACGCCGCGGCAAGGCCAAGCAGCGGCAAGGAGATAGACCTCCCCGCGGCCGCGACAAGGACGAAGACGAAGACGACGACGAGGACATGGATGACGGAGACAACAGCGAGCAGGAGTTCCAGAAGGCCACAGAAGTTTTGTGCGTCGATGGAGGTGCCTGTCTGCATACTTCCCACCGCCAACTCAAGCAATGGGTGCGGTAAGTAAATGCAGCAGAGCCACCTATTGAGTCGCGCAAGCTACTGAAGTGGTCCAGCACGCCCATCATCTTCGACCTTGAGGACCACCCTGACCGCACAACTGCGGTCGGGTGCTTGTCGATGTTGGTTTCGCCAACCATCCGCAACCTCAAGGTCACCAAGATGCTGGTTGACGGCGGGGCCGGCCTCAACTTGATCTCCTCCGCTGTGATCCGGAAGCTGCAGATCCCCGACAGCGAGCTCGAAGAAACCGGGACATTCCAAGGGATCAACCCGGGAAGGAGCAAGCCGAAGGGGAAGATCACACTGCCAGTAACCTTTGGCGGAGAGCTAAACTTCAGGACTGATAGGATTACATTCGACGTTGCCGATATCCCGTTGCCATACAATGGGATACTTGGCCGTCCGGCGCTCGCCAAGTTCATGGCAGCCTCTCACTATGCATATAACATGCTCAAGATGCCAGGGCCAATAAGCGTCACCTCTGTCCCCGGCGACAAGAAGGACGCGCTTATCTGCACCGACAAGATCTACCGGGACGCAGCAGCCGCGGCAGACAGCGAGACACTTGCCGCTGAAGCTCCCGGGGGGAAGACCAAGACCAAGTCGGAGTGCTGCGCTGCCGTCGAGGACGCACCATCGAGCTCCACCGGCAAGTGCAAGAAGGGAATGGCAGCTCCACCTGCAACCAAGAAGGTGTCCGCCAAGGAGGACGGCACTCGTGGTACTTTCACCATCAGTGCCACGCTTGATCCTAAATAGGAAAGCGCGCTCGTTGCTTTCCTGCGGGCGAATGTGGACGTGTTTGCATGGCAACCGTCTGACATCCCCGGTGTTCCCAGGAAAGTGATTGAGCACAAGCTTGCCGTTTGTCCTCAAGCGCGGCCCGTCAAGCAGAAGGTCAGGAAGCAGGCGGTGGAGTGCCAAGAGTTCATTGCTGAAGAGATCAAGAAGTTGGAAGCAGCAGGCCTTGTTAGAGGTGTACTTCATCCCACGTGGCTGGCCAATCCAGTTGTCGTGCGCAAAGCTAATGGGAAGTGGAGACTTTGTATAGACTTCACTGATGTGAATAAAGCTTGTCCCAAGGATCCATTTCCCTTGCCGCGCATTGACCAGATCGTTGACTCTACGGCTGGATGTGAGTTGCTTTCATTTCTTGATGCATACTCAGGGTACCACCAGATATTCATGGCTGAAGAAGATGAAGAGAAGACCGCATTCATTACTCCATGTGGCACTTACTGTTTCATACGCATGCCCTTTGGATTGAAGAATGCGGGTTCAACGTTTGCAAGGGTAGTCCACACTGCTTTTGAGCCACAGATACACAGGAATGTAGAAGCTTACATGGATGATATAGTGGTCAAGAGCAAGGACAAAGATACCCTGATCCAAGACCTGGATGAAACTTTTGCAAATCTGCGCAAGATACAACTCAAGCTGAACCCCGAGAAGTGCGTCTACGGAGTCCCCTCCGGCAAGCTTCTCGGGTTCTTTGTGTCCCAGAGGGGGATTGAGGCAAATCCCGACAAGATAAAAGCCATCGAGCAGATCGAAGCCCCGAAGCGCGTCAAGGATGTACGGAGACTTGCTGGTTGTGTGGCTGCCCTCAGCAGGTTCATTTCTAAGTCTGCAGAACGCGCCCTGCTGTTTTTCAAAATCTTGAAGAAGACAGGTCCAATGAAATGGACTCCGGAAGCGGAGGCAGCGCTGCAGGACTTGAAAGGATACATGTCCTCCACTCCAATACTTGTCGCACCTAAGCCACAAGAGAAGTTGCTGCTATACTTAGCAGCAACCAATCAAGTGGTTAGTGATGCGTTGGTAGCGGAAAGGGAGGCAGAGGAGGATCCCACAGCCCCGGCAAGCGCATCCAGCGACAAGTAGGGGGCTCCCCCGACAAGCTCTGGCCCCGACAAGGACGAACCTGAGCAAGTGCAAGAAGAAGTGCGAAAGAAGATGGTGCAGCGACCAGTCTATTTTGTCAGCTCCCTCTTGCAGGGGGCTAGGTCAAGATACTCTGGAGTGCAGAAGTTGCTTTTCGGCCTCCTCATGGCCTCGAGAAAGCTGTGCCACTACTTCCAAGCACACGAGATAACAGTGGTCACTCGTTTTCCGTTGAAGAGGATATTGTAAAATCCGGAGGCAACAGGCAGGATTGTCGAGTGGGCACTGGAGCTGTCAAGCTTCAGTCTTAAGTTTGAGAGTACTTCAACTATCCAGAGCCGAGCATTGGCGGAGTTCATAGCAGAATGGACACCAACGCCAGACGAATAAATTCCAGAGACAAGCATCCCCGTCCAAGAAGCAAGCAAAGAATGGATAATGTACTTCGATGGAGCCTTCTCGCTGCAAGGCGCCGGTGCTGGTGTGCTGCTCGTCGCACCCACCGGAGAGCACCTCAAGTACGTTGTCCAAATGCACTTTCCCAAGGAACAAGCGACAAACAATACTGCTGAGTATGAAGGTTTGCTTGCCGGCCTCAGAATTGCGGCCGAACTTGGGATCAAAAAGCTGATTGTGCGGGGAGATTCACAGTTGGTGGTCCGACAAGTAAACAAGAGCTACCAGAGTCCTTTGATGGAAGCTTATGTCGATGAAGTGAGGAAGCTTGAAGAACACTTTGAAGGCCTGCAGATGGAGCACGTTCCAAGAGCTCAAAATGATATCGCAGACGGCCTGTCAAAGTGTGCTGCATTGAAGCTACCTGTGGAACCAGGGACCTTCGTGCTCAAGCTAACTCAACCATCCGTTACACCATCAATTGGGCAAAGCAAGAAGAGGAAGTTGGTCTCCGGCAACTACTTGCCGGCGGATCTTCCTGAAGCCGCCGCCAAGGTCCCCAAGATCAATGACCAAGTTGCTGAGGAACAGTCTGCTCCTGCGGACCCTAGGGTTCGTACAGTTGAAGCAGATGTTCCCGGCAAGTCTTGCTCCGGCGGGCTTGCCGGGGAACGTCCAGCTCCGGCAGAGCCGCAGGTTCTTGCCGTAGAAGCTGACGTTCCCGCAGCAGCACTGGTGCCTTTAGTCCTTGTTGTTGAGCCTCAAGCTCCAACCTGGGCACAACAAATTGCCCGTTTTCTCCAAACTGGAGAACTTCCCGAAGAGCCAGAAGAGATAGAGAGAATAACCAGGAATTCAAGTATGTACCAGTTCGTCGGCAATGAACTGTACAGAAGAAGACTCAATGGTGTCAGATTGAAGTGCATTTCCCGAGAAGATGGACAGAAGCTGTTGGCAGAGATACACGGAGGCATATGTGGTCACCACATTGGCGCAAGAGCACTTGCCGGGAAGGCGTTCCGGCAAGGTTTCTTTTGGCCAGAAGCCCTCCAAGATGCAACTGCACAAGTAACCAAGTGTGAAGCGTGCCAGTTCCATGCCAAGCAAATACACCAGCCAGCTCAAGCTCTCCAGACGATCCCTTTGTCCTGGCCCTTTTCGTTCTGGGGGCTCGACATCCTCGGCCCCTTTCCCCGCGCTGTCGGGGGCTTTGAGTACTTGTACGTTGCCATCGACAAGTTCACAAAGTGGCCGAAAGTGGAACCGGTGAGAAAGGTGACCGCACAGTCAGCAGTCAAGTTCTTCAGGTCAATTGTTTGCCGTTTCGGAATCCCTAACAGGATCATCACCGACAACGGCACACAGTTCACAAGTCGCACCTTCATGCAATACGTCCAACACATTGGCGCCAAGGTCTGCTTCGCTTCTGTTGCTCACCCAAGGAGCAACGGTCAAGCGGAGAGGGCAAACGCTGAAGTGCTGTGTGGGCTCAAGACAAGAACTTTCGACAAGCTGCACAAGTGCGGAAGAAACTGGATCGAGCAGTTGCCGGCGGCTCTTTGGTCAATCAGGACGACACCAAATCGAGCCACCGGACAGACACCCTTTGCTCTTGTCTATGGAGTAGAGGCAGTTCTCCCCACGGAACTCGTATACGGGTCTCCTCGAGTGCTCGCTTACGACGAGCTCGAGCAAGAGCAACTACGGCAAGATGATACACTGCTCCTCGAGGAGGATCGTCTCCAGGCTGCTGTACGAGCTGCTCGATACCAGCAAGCTTTGCGCCGCTATCATAGCCGCAAAGTCAAGGCCAGGAGTCTCGAGGAAGGCGACCTTGTTCTTCGGCGCGTTCAGTCCGCCAAGAATTCCAACAAGTTGACGCCGAAGTGGGAAAGCCCTTATCGGGTGAGACAAGTCACAAGGCCCGGCGCTGTCCGCCTTGAGACCGAAGAAGGCTTACCGGTGAGCAACTACAGGAACATTGAGGATCTTCGCAAGTTTCATCCATGAGGCGCGGTTGCCGTGATCCGCTCCAGCAACCACCATTTGTACAAGTCTTGCCGCTGTTGCATGTAAACCTTTGTACAAAGCCGGGCGCAGACCCCGTGCATCAGTAAAACTTTTGTGCTTCGCACCACTTGTCATTTCATGCTTTTCCTTTTTTGCATGTATTATCTGACCTTTGTGCAGCACAAACCCCCGGTAAGCAATAACAAATCGCAAAGCTCCGTATCTTTGTTTCTCCCTTCTTCCTTTTTTCTCTCGAGCAGAAGAAGTGTTCCTCGCGCACAAGTTTGCCGGGGGGAAGGAGACAGTGGTATGGACCGAGTGCTGTTCAAGAAAGAAAAGCCTTGCCGGGAAGCAAACAACCCACAAAAGCTAAGTTGCCAAAGTTTGAGCATTCAAATTTTTAAATTCTTAGTTATCTTCCTTGAACGACCACACTTTGTTTGGAAAACCTGTGCGCGGAGGAACCTACCCGTGGCTAACCGCGCCCTTATTTTGTTTCGAGCACGCTCAACGGCCTAAGTGAGCTGCGACAAGTGTCGCGCCCTTACTTCGTTTTCGAGTTCGCTCAACAATCTAAGTGTGCTGTGACTAGTTGCGGTAAGGTTTCTTGCCGGCGGGGACATTGCCAGCAGGCTGCTGAAGTTCCGCACTCGGCGCTCATGGCAAGGGTCCCTTTGCCGGCAAGTTCCCTAAGTGCGAAGGGTGAAGGCATACAAAGTAAAGGAGTTGAACAAGGTAATGACTCTGCATTGACTATCCAAAATAAAGTTATATTACAAGAAGACTTGCCGCTGTTCTAACAAACTACTGTCCATGACTTAATTGGCAGCGACAAGGGAAGCGGAAAGAAAACAACCTAGTCTACACGATCGCCGTCAACCCTCCTGATCTTGCCCACCTTAGCCACGATGTGGGCGACGCGAGCCTTCAACGCTTCCTGGTCAGCGTCGGGCGGCAGGGTCCGGAGGACGTTGTCAAGGTTGATCCCAGGGTTGCGGTAAACGATCTTCGCCAACACTCGCTCCACAGTACCCGTGCAGAGCCTGCGCGCCTCGTTCGCCAGCTGTGTGGGGAGCCTTTCCCGTAGCTGCGCGAGGGCCGGCGCCACTCCTCTGAAGAACAAGCTCAGCTTGGCGCTATGGGGGAGGTCCTCGTCGGGGGAGTACACGAGGTGCTCCATCCCCAGCGCCACCATCTCCTTGTCGATGTTGGCGGCGGAGGTGACGAGCTCCTCGGTCCCCTGCTCCACCGTCCGCTGGAAGTTGTTCTGCGTAAGGGCGGCACTGTCCAGCAGTGCCCTCTCAGCCCTGAGCTCCTCCTTCAGCTTCGACTCCCGGTTCCTAGCGCCATCAAGCGACTCAGTGAGGGTGGACAGTTTCAGCTCCAAGTCCGCGATGGAATCCTTGGCGGCGGTGAGTTCCTGGCCCTTGTCGGAGAGACGGACTTGCAGCTCCGAGTGGGTGTGGGCGTCTTTCTCCCGCGCCAGATTGAGCGCGGCAATCCTCTCCTCGCTCGTCTTCAAGCTCGTCTCCAACTGCGCCACCCTCGCCTCCAAGTCCCTCTTGGCGGTCTCTGCGGCAGCAGTGGCGTCCCTCGCCTCCTGCAGAGCCCCGCCAATGGACTGCTCGCGCACGGTAAGGTCGTCCTCGTGGCTATCGAGGTCGACCTTCCGTTGCCTGAGCTCTCCCTCCCGCCGAGACAAATCCTCGGCAGCGAGTCATTGCTGCTCCTCAACCTCGGCCTTCTCGAGGATGAACGCCTGGTGCGCCTCGGCGAGCTCCTACCGCTCCTCCGCCAAGTTCCGGGGGGCCGCTTGGTTGGCGGCGCGGAGCTCTGCAGCGCGCTTCTCCAAGTCAACGCCAGCCTTGGCAGCCAGAGCCTCTCGGGACTCCAGCTTGGCCTTCCTGGCCCGATACAAGGCCAGAAGCCGGCGCAGAAGCTGCTCCTCTTCAGGCTCACTGCTGCGGCCGGGCGTGTCGACAAGCCTCAGCCCGGCGGAGGCGAGGACTTCTCCATCGAAGCTCTCCCCCTCCGCAGGCGCCCTTGATGAGGACGCCCACGGGACTTGGATGAAGACCCCGTTGGCGGCCTCCAGATAGACACCCGACCCGGTCGCGGCAGCGGGAGGGTCGGCGGCCGGCGTAGCGTCCGGCGCTCCTGCGGCCTCAGGGCCGTCAGTGCGGTCGCCGGTCCCCTCCCCAGCTGCCGCGTTGGTGGCCGCGATAGTCTCGTCGGCGGCTGGCTCGTCAGCCCCGGCCATCCCTTCAGCGGTGGCGGCGTCGCCAGCATTGCCGTGCGCGTCCTCCTCGGCGATGGCTTCCGTCTCCATCGGCTTCGGGGCGGGCGGATCTGACAACAGAAAAAGAAAGGAAGAATCGTCAAGCAAATATCCAAAAAGAAGAATTCAAGAGAAGGAAAGTACAAGGGTTACCTACGCGGGCCTCTTTAGTAATGGGGTCCCTCGCCGGGGAGTTCTCCCTTGGCGGCGTGGTAGTGGCCCCCGCCGGCGGAGGGCCGCTGGCGCCTTCCCTTGGCGGGGTGCCCACCCTTGTCAGAGTGCTCGCCCTTGGCAGGGTACTCGCCCTTGGCGGAGTACCCGCCCTTGGCGGAGCGCTCTCCCTCGCCGAGGAGCTCCTCCTTGGCGGGGAGGGTGGGACGAGCGGCTCGTCGGGAGTAGTCTCTTGACGCTCCTGAGGCTGCGGCTCCACTTCTGCACAAGTCAACAAGCAAGCAAAACATTAGCAAAGATAAGAAACTCAAGCGCGCCCGATAAGCAGAGAAGTGAACAAAGGACTTACGCTGGGGGCTGCTCTGCGAAGCAGCAGGCTGGTCCGGCAAGCCAGCCGCGGGTGCATCTCCTGCCGCGACGACGGGCTCGTCCTCCTCGAGATCAACCACCGGGATCTTGGCCCTCTTCGCCATCTTCTGGGTCAGGGTCCTGGAAGCCAAACAAGATCAGAGCCAGGCAAAGGAAATTCAAGACAAGAGCAACAAAAATCAAAAATATATAAGGGTTGCAAATACTTACTCTTCCTCCTCCTCGTCGGATCTAAGGGCGGAGAAGTCGAAGTCCGCCTCGCGCGTCCCGGCGCGAGGAGCTGGAGGGGTAGGCTCCCTCGGGCGCTTGGCGGGCTCCGGAGCCGTGGGCTGAGAAGACCCCGCTCCGGTCGTCGCCGAAGACCGAGGGGCGGAAAGAACGCCGGAACCGGTTCGGGAAGATCCCCCTCCGCTTGCCGCTGAGGCGCGGGGCGCCTCCTTGACGGCCTTGCTCGTCGTGGTGGCACGCGTCGAGCGACGCTGCGGCTGCTGTCGGGGCGCCGGCTGCCTCGCCGTGTCAGTGGTCTTGCGGAGGCGCTTCTTTGGCTGTGGCGGAGGACTTGGTGGTGGCGGAGAATTCTCTGAGGATGAGGAGGCGTCGTCGAGGTTCAGTGACCCGCCCGAGTCTTCATCGGAATTGCCCGATTCGGCGTCCTCCTCGGCGGGCTCACTGGACTCAGTGCCCTGCCCGGCAGCCTCGCTCGTCCCGGCAGGCTCCCCGGCAGGCTTCAACAACTTGAGGATCTCTTCCTCCTCGGCCCTACACACTGCATCCGCTGCTTCTGCCTCCTCCACGGAGTACCCAAACTCACCCGCGGCCTCAGCTGCGGCGGCCTCCTCCATTCTGCTAGCGATATACGCCACATCCCGGTCTGTGGTCTCGCGGGTGAGACCCTTCTTCTCTTCCGGATTGATTGGCCGCTCAACCAGGTTGTCGAAGAAAGTTTGCACGGTCTCTTCTGAAGGCGCCAGCCAAGTGGGATCCACCCCGTGGGAATCGCACAGGGGCATTGCCGCGGGGATGGCACTAAGGGAAGAGTTGTCGCATAGTGGAACTACTCCCCGCGATGGGGCAAACCACTCCGGGTGCTTGGGGTCATGCTTGAACAGCGAGCGGATCATTCCCTTGAGTTCCAAGATGGTGAAGTTGTAGTTCAGGCCGGGGCGCAGCCTCATGCGGTCTGCCGCGTTGCCGAACTCCCAAGCAGGCCTCTTCCTCTCCTGCAGGGGAGCAATGCGGCGGCGAAGGAAATCAGCCCCGACCTCACCTACAGTAAGATTGGCTCGCCGGAGACGAAGGATCCTAGTGAGGGGTATCTTCAGCTTCTCATCCTCCGGAGCCAGATCACTCCAATCCTTGTCGCGCACTATTGCGGCCCGGCGAGGGGATGTAAGCTGCTCGGGTTCCTCTTCCATAATCCAGCACCAATCGGCCCTCCACTCCTCCCACTTGCCGTGGAGCTCTCTAATCAAGTACGCCTCTTTCTTGTTGAGCCTAAAGATCCAAGAGATGCCACCGGAGAGAGGGGACCCAGACTCTACTCGAGGTGTGAAGAAATGGCGGAAGAGAGCTACGTTGGGGGTGACTCCGACAAAGTTTTCGCACAGATGTGCGAAAACGGCCAAGGTTAAGACTACGTTCGGGGTGAAATCGAGGAGATGGAATCCATACGTGTTCATAACATCGCAAAAGAACTCAGAGTATGGAGGGCAGAGACCGCAATGGAAGAACAGAGCGAAGTAATGGTAATCTCCCGGATACATGTCGCAGGCTTCGGCGGGGAGGACCCTGGTGCGCGGGTGAGCCTTCGTCTCCCTCGCCCAGAACAAGTAGTACTTGTCCCTCAGCTCCCTCGCACCGAGCCTCGGTGGGAAGACCACCATCTTCTTCCGCATTGCTGCTAGCTTCGCCGCCTTGTCGGACTTTGCGTTCTTCGCCTTGTTGCTCTTCGGGGCCATGGCGGAGACGGCGAGTGGAGTCGGCGGTGCTGGGGAGGCTGGCGGCGGCGGAAGAGGGGTGGAGCTCGGCTCTCATTCGACCTTTAGGGAGGCGG
>LR738715.1:767149888-767191036 GCA_902687465.1 Secale cereale
TTCTGGAGGTTGAAGACGCAATGAAGCAATGGGGGGAAACTGCCCCTGTTTCCTCTGCTTTTATGGGGGAGCGGGGGACGTTCCGCATTTTCCCATTAAAGAAACAGGCCAGGATCTCTCCCACGACGCCGCAATCGACACGTGCCGTTAGGGAGGGATGCGGCGGATACGGAGTGGGATACGGCGCGCCGTGGGCCGCGTGTGCCCGTGCACTGTTTTGGGCCTGGCCCAACAGCGCTCGGCACCGTGTGTGGCCCAGGCCCGGGGGCTCCTGTCGGTGTACTAAAGTAGGGGTACCTTAGTATCCCGACTTGTGCACGGGCAGTAGCAGCGTCCCGTGGCAGGGCTCGCCACGCGCTCGCCAAGGCCCACTCTAATTCCTTTGGAGCCATTCAAGAACAAAGTATTCAAGTTAAGAAACAAGACCCCGGCAAGAGGAGCTTGCCGGGAAGGCCGCTCCAGGCTCAAGATCATCCCTTCAGCGCAAGACCCTGGCAAGAGGAGCTTGCCAGGAAGGCCAAAGAACAGCATTTCAGAAGACATGACGTGGCGCATCGCGCGCCCCGGCAAGACCCGGAGAGCGACAAGCTTCCGGGCCCGGCAAGGTAGCGACCGCGGCAAGGTGCTTGCCGCGGCAAGCTTTCACTGTGTGCCTGCGCTCTAGCTCATCTGGCCACGCGTCGCCCTGGGGCCCTTCCTGGGGCACGTGGCGGATGGCCGTGCAGCCTGGGGTACACGGTGGCTAGCCACGATGACGAGGCTACCGTCGTGGCGAACGGAGACGCCCGGACGGACGCTTTTATACACTGTTTGGGGCGACGGTGACGGGCATTCAATGCCCTTGTCCCCCATCGTCTGGGTTAGGTACAAAGCACTGTACATGCACTGTTACAACTACCACCAATTTTACACTTTTACCCTCATCTACGTTGACACCTGTCGGTGACCCCTTTGACCTATAAAAGGAGGCCCATGCACAACGTAGAGGAGGTTCCGAAACTTGATCACCCCCACGCCCGGTGTAGCTAGTACTGTAGATCTTCTTGCTCCCGAGCCAAGAACTCAATAACAAACCAAGGCAGGAGTAGGGTTTTACGCATCCGTGCGGCCCGAACCTGGGTAAACTGCTCGCGTGTGCACCTCGATCCGCTCTTTGTGCTCCCTCCGCTCCCTTGCCGTACCGAAAAGGGGCTCCGGTCCCATAGGTGTTCGTGGGCGACCAGTTTCCCCGACAGGCGGAGGGGCGCTGGACATGTCCGGTGGCGAGCGGACATGTCCGGCTGCGCGGAGGAGGACGGGGGTAGAGTTTGATCTGCGCGAAAATGGAGGGGGAGGCACAAATATATAGGTAGAGGGAGCTAGGAGTGTCCAAATGAGGAGCCGTTTGTGGCCACGCGATCGTGATCGAAAGCCAAGAGCATGGAGGGGTTAATATGGGCTTGGTGGGCTGTGAGAAAGGGGTGCTGGGCCAAAAGACAAAAGGCTTCCGGCGGGAAACACGGTTAACCGTTGGGCTATCAAACGAGCTCTGAATGCGACGAAACTTGACAGGCGGTCTACCTATGCTACAATAAGACCACAACCCAAGTTTCAACCCATTCCGGGAACGTTTTTCGGCCACTCATGAAATAAATATTCGGAGGCACCGCGGGCGCGTGTGAGTGTGTCTGGGCTCCGAACAGACAACGGAGAGGACGAGGGAACTCGGATGGATGCTAGTTTTGAAAACATGCTGATGCAACACACATGATGACATGGCAAGATGCAACACGCAAGAAAATGACATGGCAAAGGCAACGAATAACTGGCTGACACCTGGCGCACCGGTCTCGGGGTGTCACAACACTCCCCTACTAACAAGAGATCTCGTCTCGAGATCTTAGGAACGAGACGGAAGAGAAAAAGGAAGAACAAAGTTCTTCGAGGACAAAAGAGTGAAACCAAAGAATCTTGAGAGGATGAACAACTCGAAAGAAAGGATACAACGGAGATGAACGAAGTTGCAAGACTTCGTTAGACAAGAGGAAGAACGAACACGACAAGAACCAAAAGGTTGAAGGATATGAAGCACGGGTTGAAGGAAGAAGAATGAATTAATTCGAAACCACTCCAGTTAATAAGAGATAGAAAGGAACCTCCACGAAGGAATTCGGGCAGCACTCCGGCTGAAACTGAAAGAATTAACACACGGGTTGAACAAGAACGGAATGCAACAAGAACTGAAAAGATGAAATGATACTCGACGAGAGCAACAACACAATGCCTCCGGAAGAATTAAAAGAATGGAATTAAAAGAATGGATAAGAAGATGGCAACTTTCACGACGAGGAATTGAAATAGCATCTTCAAAGAAAGACTCGAACGGATTTGTTGAGAAATCAACAACAGAAGAATGAGCTTGTTGTCGACTTATTAAAACCATCTCACACTTGAGGTGAATTATGCCGCAACCAAAGATTGAAGAGATGAGAATGAAGAAAGAAATGCAAAACTCCATTTCAAATGAATATGGAGAATTATTTGCATCACGAGACACAAAAGAATAATCCTTGAGCTGCTCCAGAAGAATTACTCAATATTTGAAGAATGAATTAAATTATGAAGAACCACCACGAAGAACTCCGGTAATGAAAGGATGATGATAAAGAAATGACAAATGAAAAGAATAAGATTAAAGCCTTGCGATGATTAGTCGGGGTTCCGACGAGATAGCCGAGAAAAACTTTGAACTCCGGGGAAGAAAAGATTAAAGCACTTGGAACTAGAATTTATTCGTCAAGAATAAACTCCGAAGGAAGGAATTAATCAACTTGATGGAAAAGAATAAGAATTTATGTTATGCTTCTCCTCCATCAATTAAATTGATGAAAGCAATGGATTCGCATATCACTTATTCTCGATGAAATTGATTTAAAGAAGAATATAGCGCGAACTTGCGACAATCTTTATGGAACACCGGTAGGATTGGAATGAACGAATGAATTGATATGATCACACCGAAAAGAATTCTTGAGCGAATCACCATAAGAATAAACCGAGTGAAGAAAATGAGAGAACCACCGGGAAGAATTAAAATCAAGTGAAGAATGAGAATGACCACCGTAAGGAATGAAATTGAACGATGCAAGAGGACAAGCCACCGTGAAGAATTGAAATTGAGTGAACACAAGAGAATGAATCGCCGGGAAAGAATAAAGCACTTGAGGACAATTTGAATGCAAGGAACGAAGAGATTGTGAACTGATTAAAGAATACTTGAAAAAGCACCGGAAGAATGTGAGACGAATGAAGAGGCATCAATGAAGAATATTTGGAGGACGAAGTTGAAAACTGAGAACGAAGAAATCTTTTGAAATGATGGCCTTCGGAGGAACACAAGAAAAGAATTCAAGAACTACTCCGGATGACAAAAAAAAGGTTGGACCAACGATGGAAAGAATTAAAAGCAATCTTGAAGAAGGCATATGACTGATGGAATCCATACTTACGTCACATTTGAAAAGAATTTCAGAACACTCCGGGAAAATTAGAAGAGTCAGGTAAGATCCTGGGAAAAGACCTGTGGGTTATGAGCCCACCGAAGAGAAAACACCGTTGTGAAGGATTGAAAAGAGAAGATGCACCGGAACAATTGAAAAACTCGAATGAGGTGACGACCACAAATTAATTGGAATACAGACAACTCTCTTGAGATGTCTTCGGAACTCCGGAACAATTAAATGGCGAGAGGTGAACGAGCAATTGGAAACATTTGAGCAGAGGGAGAAGAATATGAAGAACACCGGATACTAATAGAATTGGAACCACCGGAGAAGAAAGAGATGAAGAATATCAAACAATAGGAGAATTTGACGGAGAATAAAGGAGATGAATGATGACGAACTAGACGAGAATTCACCAATTGGCATAACTGAGGAAAGAATGCAAAGGATTCACACGAGTAGGACGGGTACTCGATTAAGGACTCCGGCTCCGAGAAGAAAAAGGGTGGGTGGGTGGGAAAAAGAAAGACAACTTTAGAAGGGGAAAACAACACCGGTTGAAAAAGAGCTGAGGATGAACTTGCAAATAAGAAGAGGTCGAATCCACTTGACGAGAGATGCACCACATGAAATAACTAACAACGCAACGAACGAAAACTAACCACGTGATCCTAAAAAAATTGAAGGGGAAGAGGAGTAATTTAAAACACCTACGTCAAGATTCCTCACCAGAGCGACGAAGGGGCAGGGGAGTAAAAAGAATTCCTACTCTCCGATATAACTAGACTCCAAAAGTTTTCTGCTAGGCTCAACAACGGCCAAGCTACGATCAATCAAGGGGGCTCCTATGGTCGGTCGAGGCTCTGATACCAACTTGTCAGGACCAAGATGCGATTATATCCCGATCATGTGACGCTTACGTGATTGGGGCACAACCGCGTTTCGGGCGCTTAGCAAGATGGATATCATTACATCGTACCATTACATACATACATGGGGCATACAACAATACATACAAGTCACATGAATACAAGAACATCAATACAAAGCATCCGACTACGGATGCAAACATAAAAAGGCACAACGACATCCATCTGCTATCCCAGGCTGCCGACCCGGAACCTAACCCAAGACTGAAGAAGAAGAAGAAGAAGAAGAAGAAAGAACTTCAAACAACGATCATCGCTCTCACGTCAAGACATCAGAAACCTGCACCTGCAACTGTTGTTGTAGTATCTGTGAGCCACGAGGACTCAGCAATCCCATAACCATGCGTAACAAGACTATCAAAGCTTAATGGATAAGGAGAAGGGTAGTGGTGAGGTTGCAGCAGCGGCTAAGCATAAATATGGTGGCTAACTTACGAGTACAAGATTAAGATGAGCATCTACGCAAACGGTCGCAAACTAGTAGTGATCGCTAAAGATCCTGAACTACCTACGAGTCAAACATAACCCTACCGTGTTCTCTTCTCAAAGTGAAAAGAGACAGTCGCAGTTACTCACACAGTTGTGTGTTTTACTTCGGATCCTCTGTCAAGTTTTCTACAACCGGACATTAACAAATTCCAATCTGCCACATAACCGCGGGCACGGCTTTCGATAGATCATAACCCTGCAGGGGTGTCCCAACTTAGCCCATCACAAGCTCTCACGATCAGCTGAAGTGATAAATATAATATCATCACCCCTTATCTTAGGGAAATCCGATCAGGCTCGGCATCCCGGTGCACAAGACATTTCGACAATGGTAAAACAAGTCAAGCAAGACCTCCCGGCGAGCCAACACCCTGATAGTAGCCGCGCGTATCTCGTCTCAGGCCACGTCCGGATGGGACAAGCTACGAGTAAAACCAACCCTCGGGTTTCTCCAAGGTGGCCCCGCAGGTTGCCCGTTTGGGGCCAACACCATCAGCACTGCCCCCCCCCCTGCTATGTAGAAGAATACTCGGGGACGTGACCCCCTATGCAATTTTAATTAATTAATTAAGTTTTTATTATGAGGCAAATTAAAACCAATGTTGGGCCTTGCTGGAGGAGTTTTATTCAAAGACGAAGTGTCAAGGGGTCCCCATATACCCAACCGTGTAAGGAATGCAAAATCAAGGAACAGAATGCCGGTTTATCGACGCCTAAGGTGGCATGAGTGGAACAAAACACCGACCAAAAGGCCAAGCCTTCCACCCATGCCCAGTATATATTTGTGTTAATAATAATAATAGATATTGTGATATTCCAACAACAAGTTCCCACCTGGAACGATCTTCATCTTCACCTGCAACTAACAACGCTATAAGAGGGGCTGAGCAAGCGGGTAACATAGCCAAACAATGGTTCTTGCTAGGAAGGTGTCAAAGGTTAGAGGTTTCATGGCAACAAGGAGAGGGGCTGACAATAATGATGGGTAGCGCGACATGTAACGATAGCATCGAGACACTAAGCATGGCAATGATAGTAAAGGTATCCAAGGGTATGGTCATCTTGCCTGAGATCCCGCAAGGAAGAAGAACGGATCCATGAAGAAGACGAAGAAGAAGCCTTGAAGAAGAACCACGGGTAGACGAATGAATCCTCACGATCGCAACGGAACAAGCACTAACGAGAGGAAGCAAGAAATATGGTAAACACACATCACACGAACATGACAATATGCTCAAACAAGTATGATGCAAAACAAGTCTACATAGGATGCACTACAAGTCCATACAGGAAGCAAAACATGGCAAGGTAGGAAGCACAGAAAAACAACACAAGTCTATATAGGATGCAATACATGGCAATGTATGATGCATGATAAGTCTATACAGGAAGCAATACATGGCAAGGTAGGAAGCACAGAAAAACAACACAAGTATATATATGATGCAATACATGGCAAGGTATGAAGCACTCCAAAACAACACAAGTCAACAAGTTTAAATGAGGCCGGAAACTACATATAATAAAACCGGTAAGTCCTCATATGCATAGTTTGAAATTAGTCCAGATCTGAACAAACTTAAGTTAAAGTTGTTAATCAGCAAGTTAACATGCACCATGATGATCTACACGAAATTATATTAAAGTTTCATATAAAGTTTGTTTAATTCGGAGCTACGGCCTAGAAGATATGAGCAAAACAAGACAAGCAAGGCAACGGTGCAAGAAGCACCCAAACATCAAGTAAACTCACTCCAAACATGAAAACAATATGATATTATGATTCTACATGCAAAATCACACAAGTTTCATATAAGGCACACCCAAAACGGTGCAATGGGCTAAAGGATACACATGAAACAAGATATAACAACAAGCTGAAGTTAACAGCCACATAGCAACTTTGGAGCAAGAAAAATATACTCTACAGCACTCAAACATGGTGACAAGAAGCATGGACATGAAGTAGACATATCCTACAGCAAACAACTCCATTGGATCCACTCCATAGGAGGCATGGATCAACAGCAACAAGCTACAACATTTTTATCATGACGCTAAAAACCTGACAGTAATATTTTATAGCAACTTGGGAGCAAGTAATAAATAAGCTACAGCAACCCAAATGAGCAAGTAAGGGCATGAATGGCTAGACAACAACATGTACAACAAGGAATGATCAAAGGCCACCCCAAAACTAACATGGAATTGCCTAGGGCATCAAGCAAACATAGCATCAGGATATAACAGATTCTAGACTTAGTGAAATTTCACTAAGTGTTAAAACAGTTAAGTTGGCATGGCATGTTTGTAAGCATGTTTAAGTCACCTCACGGCATATCATAGCAAATGGTTTGCACCACAGCAAAGAACACATGATGGGGAATCTAAAACTTACGGGCATGTGACATGGGAACAAACACATCAATAGCAACGAGCTCCTCAACTAGGCATCTCGTAACAAGTTACAAAACCTAACAGCCACATGAACTTTTGCAACAGAGATAAACATGGCAAAATGAACTCTAACATGCATGCTACAGCAACCAACATGTAGATCATCTCATGATGAACATTTTGACATATCATTTGCATCATTTGGATAAACATGCACCAAGTTATCAAATCGCAAACATGGCAACAAAATAACAAGTAGCAGCAGTTTATAACACGTAACACCCTTGCAACAGATATTAGAGCATCTAGATGAACTCAAATGAGCATGGCACAATGGAACAAAGTGTAGAGCATATCTCCACGATCATTTTGACATATCATTCACTCAATTTGGACAAGCACACAAAAAGTTATTAGCTCCACAAGAATGCATCAGGCAATAGTTTAACAGGGACTTAGCCACATTAAACAGGAAAAACAGAGGCGCACAATAACTAAAACACGCCTAGGCGGGGTTAGGTGGTGGCTCACCAATGGGCCTCAGCCCAGTCGGGGAAGAGGCCGGGCAGGCTGGCGGTGCTGGGCCTGGGGCTTCTGGGCCTGGCTGGAGGAGAGGTAGGACTGGGGCTGGCCTTGAGGAGGTGGACCGAGGAGAGGGCCGGCAGAGCTGGCAGGTGGGCCGGCCGGGGCCCATGAATGGGGAGGCCTAGCGCGCCGGTTGGCGTCGTCTCCCTCGCGCGAGGACGCAGCAGCGGCGGCTGCTCGGGCGCTGGCGAAGGGACGGCGGCGCTGCTGCCGCAACGCCGGCGAGGCCGCGGCGGAACAATGGCAGGCCGTCGGGGCGGGCCGCGGAGGTGGCGGGATCCGGCCTTGAGCGCCGGATCTGGACAGGGACGGGGTCGACAGCGCTCGTGGTGGAGGGGTCCGGCGAGCTACGGCCAAGGCGGCGGCGGCGCTGTCCTCCGGCGAGCACCCGGCATCGGCAGGCTGCCGACGGCAGGCGTGCGGCGGCGATGCGGCTCAGCCGCGAGGAGGCAGAGGAGGTGCGGGGCGGCGGGCCCGGCGCGGCCCGGTTCGGCCCCAGGGCGGGCCGGATCTGGGCCCCGGGCGGTGGCGCGGCGATGTGGGCGCGGGGAGCTACATGGCGGGCGGTGATTGGCTGCGGGCGGCGGGGTGCTGATGTGGCACGCTGTGGTTGGCTGTGGTGAGGTGGAGGGGCGCTGGACATGTCCGGCGGCGAGCGGACATGTGCGGCTGCGCGGAGGAGGACGGGGATAGGGTTTGATCTGCGTGAAAATGGAGGGGAAGGCACAAATATATAGGTAGAGGGAGCTAGGAGTGTCCAAATGAGGAGCCGTCCGCGGCCACGCGATCGTGATCGAATGGCCAAGAGCATGGAGGGGTTAAAATGGGCTTGGTGGGCTGTGAGAAAGGGGTGCTGGGCCAAAAGACAAAAGGCTTCCGGCGGGAAACATGATTAACCGTTGGGCTATCAAACGAGCTCCGAATGCGACGAAACTTGACAGGCGGTCTACCTATGCTATAATAAGACCACACGCCAAGTTTCAAACCATTCCGAGAATGTTTTTCGGCCACTCATAAAATAAATATTCGGAGGCACCACGGGCGCGTGTGAGTGTGTCTGGGCTCGAACGGACAACGGAGAGGACGAGGGAACTCGGACGGATGCAAGTTTTGAAAACTTGCTAATGCAACACACATGATGACATGGCAAGATGCAACACGCAAGAAGATGACATGGCAAAGGCAACGAATAACTGGCTGACACCTGGCGCACCGGTCTCGGGGTGTCACAGTTTAGACCTAAATAATTGTTATTTGGTGCCAGCGTTGAGCATGAACATTATATCTGGATCTTGTTTGTTGCGAGATGGTTATTCATTTAAATCAGAGAATAATGGTTGTTCTATTTATATAAATAATATCTTTTATGGTCATGCACCCCTGATGAATGGTCTATTTTTATTGGACCTCGATCGTAGTGATACACATAGTCATAATATTGAAGCCAAAATATGCAAAGTTGGTAATTTAGTGCAACTTATTTGTGGCACTGCCGTTTAGTTCATATTGGTGTAAAGCGCATGAAAAAACTCCATTCTGATGGACTTTTGGAATCACTTGATTATGAATCACTTGGTGCTTGCGAACCATGCCTCATGGGCAAGATGCCTAAAACTGCGTTCTCCGGAACAATGGAGCCGGCAACTGACTTACTGGAAATCATACATACTGATGTATGTGGTCCAATGAGTGTTGAGGCTCGCGGCGGGTATCATTATTTTCTAACCTTCACTGATGATTTGAGGAGATATGGGTATATCTACTTGATTAAACACAAGTCTGAAACATTTGAAAAGTTCAAAGAATTTCAAAGTGAAGTAGAGAGAATCATCATAACAAAAAAATAAAGTTTCTATGATCTGATCGCGGGGGCGAATATTTGAGTTATGAGTTTGGTCTTCATTTGAAACAATGTGGAATAGTTTCACAACTCACACCACCTGGAACACCACAACGTAATGGTGTGTCCGAACGTCGTAACCGTACTTTTTTAGATATGGTGCGATCTATGATGTCTCTTACCGATTTACCACTATAGTTTTGGGGTTATGCTTTAGAGACAGCTGCATTCACATTAAATAGGGCACCATCTAAATCCATTGAGATGACGCCTTATGAACTGTGGTTTGGCAAGAAACCCAAGCTGTTGTTTCTTAAAGTTTGGGGCTGCGATGCTTATGTGAAAAAGCTTCAACCTGATAAGCTTGAACCCAATGTACTTGCAAGCTTACAGCAAACAAAATCATAATGACAAACAATATCATGATAATCATTCAATTTTAAATATGCAGAAACAAACTTAGATATACATTAACTAACATGTTGTGCTCATGCCTTTGTAGAAATAAAACCTCGGTCTGACTTACTCATGGTGATTATTATTAAACTACCAACTTATTCATTTCAACAAGACATAAATCGTGACCTTTCTGGCGATCACCAACCTGACCATACTTGGTCTCAAACCATCTCGGTGGCTCTTCCACCAATTTATTACGGTACAAAATTTTAGAACTTAGTGAGCAAAATTTTATTATATGTTGACCCATGGTGTGACATACTTTCGAGCGTGTCCGTGACCGTGGACTCGGCTATCGATAGTTTTATTACACTCTACAGAGATAGTGCACTGTACCCACACCACGGAACCCATGGCCTCGTTCTCCCATTCGGGTGGACCAACGGCGTTCCGAAAAAACCCTTCCATTGCCATGACACTCCCTTGGCCACTCCGACTCATTCCCTACTAGAACAGTCTTGGGTGGCCCTGTGCCTACCAAAGGCACATCGACCATCGTCCTGGCCAAACAGCAACTGTCCCAAATGGGGACTCGGTACCATAAACTTAACAACGGGCACACAAGGTTATGTCTGCTTACCGGGCCAGAGTACTGCATGCCCATAACCTTCCCTATCTGGAGGTACCGACAAGAGGCAGGACAATGGACCGAATAAAGACCTTCCCATAAAGGAAAATGTGGTTGCACTGGGAAAAGACTCGATTTAGTGGCACCATGACCCGGTCAACAATTTATTCAAGTTGAGTTATTAACAGTTTCAACTTAAAGAAAATAAATAAGCGGTGTCATACAATGCCATGGAATGCAATATACCAAAATGCATCACAAAAACAAATACCATGTCATACCAAAATGTACTACCAATATAATTAGGTCAACTTTACTTTACTAAATATAAACATCACAACTTCACTATTATTCTGGTTATAATTTACCTTCAATTAAAACAGAACTTGTTCTAGCAAAATTTTATCATAATACTTATGTAAAATGAAGTAACTACACATATGCATATCCATAATCATTCTCAAGATCCAAACTTTATTTCAACTATCTTAATAACTTAAACCAAACTCCAACTTTTTGTAAACCGAATGAAACAAATAAATACAGCAACCAACAGAAAGTATTTAACAAAATAATTCATATGCATAAATTAAATCATTTGTTCAAGTTGGAAAAATCAGAAATATTGAAATGGCACTATGAAAATGTTGTTGTGGCTTGCCTTAGTTCAAATCAGGCTCACAAGCCTACTCGTGATCTTCAAGACAAGTTTCCTCTTCTGGAAATAAATAAAAGTACAAAAATAAAATATCAAGAATCATTCAAAAATTCACCAGAAAATCTACACAGCACCAAATAGTCTCATTCTTGGTGTGCTGCAGGATTTCTTTACAAAGAACACAATGCAAAAAGAATCATTTCATTCGGACTTATGGTTAAAAAGTTATTGCAGTTTGAAGTTCTCTGGAATATATTTAAATTTAGAAATTTAAATAAACAGAATAAGGGGGGGTTGACGTCGAAGGCGTAAAAGCCTAGAGCGCCACCACTTGTACCACTTCGCGCGGGTACGGAGAGGCTGACTAGCGGGCCCCGCTAGTCAGGTGAGGGGGGGAGAGAGGGAAAAGCAGGGGTGGCCGCGGCTTCGCCAGAGCGCATGCCGGCGACGCTGCTCCTTGGCCAAGCTGGAAAGGATAGATCGACGGAGGGGGTCGAGGCGCACCAGCCCGTACCCATAGGGTAGGTAGGGGTGGTCGGACGACGTCGGAACAGAGCTCGCAGGCAAAGGCAGAACAGGGTGGTCGTCGGAGTTGAAGAAGACGGCGAGCAACAGCGTCTCCAGCAGCTCCAGCTAGATGGAAAAGCTCTACCAGAGAGTGGCGAAGCCTCTGGCAGGGTCGCCCTGGCCTGAGAGGGTCTAGAGCTACCTCGACGACCCGAGGGGATCGCCGGTGAGCTCGAGCTCGGGGACGACGGCCTGTGGCCTGCCCGGCCGGGCCACGGGGTTCTACGTAGTTTCTCTGTGTGTGTGGGAGTGGAGCTGGTTGCTCAGAGAGGCTGGGAGGGGGCCTATATATAGGCGAGCCGAGAGGGGGGAAACGGGGCTCCGCCGGTGACACCGGGACGTTGCGCCCGGCGACAAATGGCGTCAATGAGAGGGGGAAGAAGGCGACGAGGTCACGCGGGAGCTGTGGACGGACGGGGACGAGCACAGGGGCGCTGGGGTGGCGACGAGCACAATGCGCACCACACTGTTGCCTTGGCCGGACCGCGCCCGTGATCGCTGCGGCGAGCTCCGGCGTCGGCGAGCGCAAGAGGGGGGCTGTAGAGGTGAAGACAATGATGTTGGCGTGGTTTGGCATGCTCGGGCAGGCGCGGAAGCGAGCACGCGCTCTACAGAGTGCTCGGCGGCATCCAGAGCGCGCAGACAGCCATGGCATGGTGTACACGCGATATCACCGCGCGAACTATGTCTACTGGCTGACTTGGTGCCAAAATTTATGTCTGGCGTGCTGTTTGTGGTAGATAGGAGAGTTACCCGTGGTTGGTTTGTTTCCAGACGCAGTAGAAAGAAAATCACACGCCTGGGAAGTTTTTGGACAGAAACTTTGAGAGTTTACGAAAGTAAAATGGTTAAGAGTTGGAGGCTATGCTTTGGAGGCTAGCCAAGAGTTACTAAGGTGAAGATGCACAAGGAGTTTCAGAAGCAATGGAGCAAGTAAAATGGTAGTTGTTGTAGAAACTACCATTTCTGTCCGGAATAGAAAAGATTTTCTGTAGCAAAAATATTCCAAAAAGTGGTGCAATATTTTTGCTCACGAATGTGCCTTAGGGTCCAAAGAATATTTAGGAATTTCCTTAGATTTTTGTGAGCCAGAAAAATAGGGGTTGCTTTGGAGGACAAAGGGTTTAGCTAGGGTTTTGGGGAGAAAAGTGAATATTTTTCAAATAAGAAAAATATTCCATAAAGTATATTGGAGTGAACCAGAGGGAAAAGATGGTTTGAGATGGATAGGAGGCACTTGGGTGAAAGTCAAGGGTACCCAAGTGTTTAAGTCCATATGAAATGATTCAAAAATCCCAAGGTTCAAAATAAACTCAAATAAAGCTTTGGCAAATAAAAGAGGGCAAAATTTTGGCTATCACAAACCTCCCCCACTTAGAGTAAACCTCGTCCTCGAGATTTGGTTGCTTGGGAAAACCATTACGGATAATATGTCTGTAGAAACTCTTCTTGTTCCCAGGTTGCTTCTGACTCGGTGTGATGCTCCCACTGGACTTTATAAAACTTCCTTACTTTACTGCGCGTGACTCTTTCCATCTGATCCACAATTTTGAACGGTCTTTCTTCATACGTTAAATCCATTGCCAATTCTATGTCTGCCACGGCAGTCTTTTTTCTCAGGCGGGGATATGCACCGCCTCAACTGTGAGACGTGAAACACGTTGTGCACATCGGACAATTCCGGGGTCAATTCCAACTGATAAGCAACTGTGCCCACTAGAGAAATAATTGGGAAGGGGCCAACAAATCTGGGTGCCAACTTCCCGCAAGTTTGGAATCTCTTGACTCCCTTCATAGGAGTGACTCGGAGGTATACGTGCTCTCCAGGTTCAAAACTGAGTTGTCGGTGTTTTGCATTGTAATAACTCTTTTGTCGAGATTTGGCCAATTGTAATCTACCTCTGATTTTCTTGACTTGTTTCTCAGCTTCCATCACGAGGTCTATTCAAAAAATACGGCTATCTCCAGTCTGAGACCAGTTTAACAGGGTACGGCCTTTACGGCCATATAAAGCCTCGTACGGTGACATCTTTAGACTGGTTTGGAAGCTGTTGTTGTAGGAGAACTCAGCGTAAGGTAGATAATCTTCCCATTTAGATCCTTGGGCCAAGACGCAAGCTCGCCGCATATCTTCAAGTATTTGGTTTACCTGCTCTGTCTATCAATCAGTTTGAGGATAATAAGTTGTATTGTATTTTAGGGCTGTCCCCAAGGCTTGATGGAGATGTGTCCAGAAAGCGGAGGTAAAGAGTGAACCTCTGTCGGAAGTGATGGTTCGAGGTACTCCATGCAGACTGACTATTTTGGACACATACAGTTGTGCAAGTTGGTCTGCTCGATAGGTGGTCTTGACCGGAATAAAATGTGCTACCTTGGTTAGAGTGTCCACGATGACCCATATTGCATTATTGCCTCGCTGAGTCTTGGGTAATCCAGTGATAAAATCCATGCAGACGTCATCCCATTTCCATTGTGAAACTGGTAGCGGTTGAAGAAGTCCGGTTGGCTTCTGATGTTCTTCCTTTACTTTGTTGCGTATGTCGCAACAAGCCACAAAATAGGCAATGTCATTCTTCATTCCACCCTACCAGAATATATGACGAAGGTCTTCATACATTTTTGTACCCCAGGGTGAATAGAGTATGAGGATTCGTGTGCTTCTGACAAGATTTTGCATTTTAGGTCTGACTGATTTGGTACACAAATCCTTCCACGAAATCGAAGAGCCCCAAAGTGATCCTTTGAGAAATCAGGTGCACATCCTTCCAGCATATTCTTGGCATGCTTTTGTAGGGCAGGATCGTCTGGCTGGGCATTGCGGATTTCTTCCTCCAGGTTGGGGTGATTTCCAAATTGTTAGCAAGACCAGCCTCAACGATGTTCATATGGAGTTGAGCAATCTCCTCTTGAAGTTTAACGGGTAAAGATTTTAATATGACATTTAGGCTGACTGGCTTTCGACTGAGTGCGTCAGCCACTACGTTGGCTCTACCCGGGTGGTAATTTATTCCAAGATCATAATCCTTAACCAGCTCAAGCCACCTTCGCTGACGGAGATTCAAATCAGGCTGAGTAAATATATACTTGAGACTTTTGTGATCCGTAAAAATTTGGCACTTCTTCCTGATGAGATAATGCATCCATATTTTGAGAGCATGCACCACCGCGGCCAATTCCAGATCATGAGTAGGGTAATTTCCTTCGTGCGGTCGCAGTTGTCGTGATGCATATGCCACTACCTTGCCGTCTTGCATGACTACGTAACCAAGTCCTTGTTTGGATGCGTCACAGTATACATCAAAACTGCGATAGATATTTGGAAGAGTTAATACGGGTGCGGTGGTCAGACGTTTCTTTAGCTCACTAAAACTTTTCTCACAATCGTTTGTCCATTCAAACTTCTTGTCCTTTTTTAGTAGCTCTGTCATGGGTTTGGCAAGCTTGGAGAATCCTTCAATGAAATGACGGTAATATCCCGCTAGTCCAAGGAAACTCCGGATCTGAGATACGGTTGTGGGTGGAAACCAATTGAGCACGTCTTTTACCTTGCTGGGGTCTACAGCTATACCTTCGTCGGATAGCACGTGTCCAAGAAATCCGACTTGTTTGAGCCAAAACTCACATTTGCTGAACTTGGCATAAAGCTAATGGTCTCAGAGTCACTACAACACTGCTCGGAGATGTTCTTTGTGCTCCCCTTCACTTTTTGAATATATAAGTATGCCATCGATAAAGACCACCACGAACTTATCGAGGAAGTCCATGAACACTTTGTTCATCATGTGCATCAGGAATGCAGGGGCATTGGTGAGACCAAAGGACATAACTGCATATTCATAAAGACCGTATCGAGTGGTGAATTCGGTCTTAGGAATATCTTCCATTTCAATCTTGGGCTGATGGTATCCGTTTCGTAAGTCAATTTTGGAGAATACCTTGGCCCCACTGAGCTAATCGAATAAATCATCAATTCTTGGCAGCGGGTATTTATTTTTGATGGTGACATCATTCAGCTGCCGATAATCCACACACATGCCGAGGCTGCCATCCTTCTTGCTTACAAAGAGTGCAGGTGATCCCCATGGTGAGGAACTGGGATGGATATACCCTTTCTGGAGCATTTCATCGAGCTGCTTCTTTAATTCCAGTAATTTTGATGAGGGCATCCAATAATACTTCTTCAATATCGGTGCAGTTCCGGGTACCAGATCTGTTGCAAACTCAAGTTCTCGGTCTGGCGGCATGCCTGGTAGTTCTTGTGGAAATACATTAGGAAATTCACTGACCACAGGAATTAATTCCAATTCAGCCACGGCAGCGAATATCATCCCCTTCTCGGGTATGCTTCTACGCGAGTAGAATTTTGTAACTTGCCCTTCTTGACTGGTCAGAGTGACTTCTCGGTTTGCACAGTTTATGCACACTTGATATTGGGTCAGACAATTCATGCCCAAAATAACATCCAACTGTGCTGACTCGATGAGTATCAAGGAAGTTGGAAAGCTTATTCCGTTGATATTGATTTCCAAGTCACGGCAGACCAGACTACTCTTGATTAAAGATCCCGGGGTTTGTACCAGCATATTTTTGCCCAAGAGAGAACAAGAAAAAACAATTGGGCAACAAAACTCCGAGAAATAAAAGAGTCGGAAGCCCCCGAGTCAAATAAAATTATTGCAGGTATGCTAATAATAGAAAACATACCGATGACTACTTCGGGGTTTTCTTGGGCTTCATCTGCGGAGAGGTGATTGACGTGCCCGGTGATGTTTTGCTGGTTCGGGTATGACCCCATAAAGTTGACTTTTGGCCGGAATAAGGCGTTCGCCTTGCTGTTCTTGGGACACTGTCGGGCATAATGTCCACTTTGCCCACAACTGAAACAAGAATTATTGCGCTGACGCTCCTCGTGTACTGGGATGGTGACAACATTTTTGACTTGGGTAGTAGTCTTGTTAACATTCTGTTGCCAATTGGGCTTGTATTCCTCCTAAGTTTGCTGCCAGGTTCGAGCCTTCTGTACTGGTGGTCCTTCTTTTCTTGGTTCAAACTTGCGTTTGTGCTCGTTATTAGCAGGCTGGTTGTCCAGCACGAGCTTGTGTTCTCTTTCCGCAATGAAAGCTTTATTTACCAAACTTTGGAAATCTGGAAAATCAAGCATGCTGAGAGTGCACCTGAGTTGCGAGTTTAATCCTCCAAGAAATCTGTCAATCTTTCTCTCTTCAATGGCCACGTCATACAGGGAGTAATGGGCCAGATGGTTGAATTTTGCAAATATTCTCCCTCGGACAGATTTCCTTGGGTGAGTGCAAGAAATTCACGCTGCTTGGTCTTCATAACTCCAGTAGGGATGTAATACTTTCGGAACTGATCCTTGAATTTGGTCAAGGTGGTGCTTCATCAGCAGGCCACATGGCTTTTGTATTTTCCCACCATATGGTAGCAGCGCCTTCAAGATAGTGAGTTGCATATGGAACTTTGTCCTCTTCGGCAGTACGGGCAATCTCAAGTTTTCTCTCAATGGTTCGCAACCAATCGTTCCAAAGGGTTAACTGCCTGACTGAAACTGGGAGGCTGAGTTCTCTGGAAATCTGATAGCCTAGAGTAATGACCGTTCTGCTGTCCATTCTGACCAATCATAGCTTGAACACTCTTTAATATCTCAAGCAGATCATTACTTCTTATTTCCTCAAACATACGCAAGATTTGTTCAGTGGTAGGCGGATTTGGCAGTGGAGGCGGTGGTATGTATGGCTCGGGGGATTGGCCTGCCTATCGGGCGGAGCGACGAACAGGAACATCCTCGTGAGCGCTGCTACTGTTGCCTCCCCGCATCATCCTATTATGGATTTTTCCCAAGACAACGCAACCGAGATGAGAAACATTCAGAAGAAAAATATGTGGGGAAAAGCCAGCAACAAAACTCGAGGGAAAAAAAATTGCGAAGAAAGACAGTGAGCAAAAGATACACAGCTTCAGTATAATTATATTGGGATTCATACATGAAAAGGAAAATTAACATGCCCGATTACACTACTCTCATACATGAAACGAAACATCATGACTCTTACATCTACATTCGTACATCAGTCTGACAACTGCGAATACTTTGGAGCTCTACTGCTCTGCGGGTGCTGCGGGGTCCTCTCCTGAAGTGGACTCGGATCCTGAACTGACGAGGTTAACTGAAACCTTAGGGTTAAAGGTAACATAGTGATGCTGCCTCGGAGGCTCTCCTTCCGGGGCGGGAGTAGGGTGGATCATAGGAGCTACAGGGGTAGTGAGAAGTGAGATCCACTCAGCAGGGGCACTAAGAGGAGTTATGGTCGAGGTGCCCGAGCTACTGGGAGGGGTTACTGGTGAAGTAGGGGAAACGGAACTGGGGACGTAAGGGGTGAATCCCATGGAGGCGGGAATGGTAACATACCTAGTAGTGGCTAAAGCAATACGAGTGTGAGTCAACTCGCGTGCTAGCTCATGGATAATGAGGTAGCTAGCAGTAATATAACGGGAAAGATGGCTAGCAACGCTATCAGACTCCGAATCAATTTCAGGGAAATGAACACAACCGTTGTCGTGGAGAGAAGGGTAGTATTGGAAACCTGGGTGGTTCTGCATGCGGACCTCGCTGTGACGGAGCTTAACAAGGATCTCGAATGCAGCAAATTGGACGGCTTGCGAAGCGGTAGAAGCGTAACCGCTCCGAGAGGTACGAGTATAAGAGCTGGAGTCAGAACGGACGCGCAAAGTCACCACTGCCTGATATTCATATATTGAGTCAACTAGACGCTCCCGGTACACACGATAAATTGGGTCGTCTCCATGAGGGTACAGCCGACGCCACACGTTGCGAAGGAGGTGCGGTGACGTGTACGGCATCAGCTACAACTGGCACGGATACGGCACCGGAGCCATCTACACTCACAACCATCATCAGGTTAGCACAAAAATAATACAAGTATATGCAAAGCAATAACCAACTAGACAAACTACCGGCACTCAACCTAACGTGTATCTAGCGTTAAAATTGCACGTCTTAGTCTAACGCATCCTACAGTCAGCGCGGCTCTGATACCAAGAGTTGTGGCACCCCGGATCAGAGCGACCGGTTTACCTTGCATTGCCAGCCCAGAGACCTTGTCTTCTGGCAACACACAACATCTTGGTACAGAAAACAACCGCTTATTGATACTAGCGGACCATAGTTTTACGTTACAACAGGTAGCAACGCTGAGCGGCACACATGGTGCGGCTGGACACTATGTACATTATTTAATGAACATAAAAGGCCACGGCCATAAAACTACGCAGCAGCGGAACGACGTCGTAGCGGAACTCCATCTCACAGGGACACCGATGTGGACATGGGCTAGACTCAGACGGAACACCTTTCCAGTGAAACTTTCCTGAAATCTGGCATGACACGCCAGGTCAGTACGTTGAATGTACTTGCAAGCTTACAACAAACAAAATCATAATTACAAACAATATCATGATAAACATTCAATATTAAATATGCAGCAACAAACTTAGAAATACATTAACTAACATGTTGTGCTCATGCCGTTGTAGAAATAAAACCTCGGTCTGACTAACTCATGGTTATTATTATTAAACTACCAACTTATTCATTTCAACAAGACATAAATCGTGACCTTTCCGGCGATCACCAACCTGACCATACTTGGTCTCAAACCATCTCGGTGGCTCTTCCACCAATTTATTACAGTACAAAATTTTAGAACTTAGTGAGCAAAATTTTATTATATGTTGACCCATGGTGTGACTTACTTTCGAGCGTGTCCGTGACCACGGACTCGGCTATCGATAGTTTTATTACACTCTGTAGAGGTAGTGCACTGTACCCACACCACGGAACCCATGGCCTCGTTCTCCCATTCGGGTGGACCAACGACGTTCCGACAAAACCCTTCCATTGCCATGATACTCCCTCGGCCACTCTGACTCATTCCCTACTGGAACAGTCCTGGGTGGCCCTGTGCCTACCAAAGGCACATCGACCACCGTCCTGGCCAAACAGCAATTGTCCCAAACGGGGACTCGGTACCATAAACTTAACAACGAGCACACAAGGTTATGTCTGCTTACCGGGCCAGGGTACTGCATGCCCATAACCTTCCCTATCTGGAGGTACCGACAAGAGGCAGGACAATGGACCGAATAAAGACCTTCCCATAAAGGCAAATGTGGTTGCACTGGGAAAAGACTCGATTCAGTGGCACCATGACCCGGTCAACAATTTATTCAAGTTGAGTTATTAACAGTTTCAACTTAAAGAAAATAAATAACCGGTGTCATACAATGCCATGGAATGCAATATACCAAAATGCATCACAAAAACAAATACCATGTCATACCAAAATGTACTACCAAGATAATTAGGTCAACTTTACTTTACTAAATATAAACATCACAACTTCACTATTATTCTGGTTATAATTTACCTTCAATTAAAATAGAACTTGTTCTAGCAAAATTTTATCATAATACTTATGTAAAAGGAAGTAACTACACATATGCATATCCATAATCATTCTCAAGATCCAAACTTTCTTTTAACTATCTTAATAACTTAAACCAAACTCCAACTTTGTGTAAACTGAATGAAACAAATAAATACAACAACCAACATAAAGTATTTAACAAACTAATCCATATGCATAAATTAAATCATTTGTTCAAGTTGGAAAAATCACAAATATTGAAATGGCACTATGAAAATGTTGATGTGGCTTGCCTTAGTTCAAATGAGGCTCACAAGCCTCCTGGTGATCCTCAAGACAAGTTTCCTCTTCTGAAAATAAATAAAAGTACAAAATGCAAATATCAAGAATCATTCAAAAATTCACCAGAAAATCAATACAGCACCAAATAGTCTCATCCTTTGTGTGCTGCAAGATTCCTTTACAAAGAACACAATGCAAAAAGAATCAATTCATTTGGACTTATGGTTAAAAAGTTATTGCAGTTTGAAGTTCTCTAGAATATATTTAAATTTAGAAATTTAAATAAACAGAATAAGGGGGGTGACGTCGAAGGCGTAAAAGCCCTGAGCGCCACCGCTCGTACCGCTTCGCGTGGGTACAGAGAGGCTGACTAGCGGGCCCAGCTAGTCAGGTGAGGGGGGGAGAGAGGGAAAAGCAGGGGCGGCCGCGGCTTCGCCGGAGCGCACGCCGGCGACGCTGCTCCTTGGCCAAGATGGAAAGGATAGATAGACGGAGGGGGTCGAGGCGCACCAGCCCGTACCCGTAGGATAGTTAGGGTTGGTCGGACGACATCGGAACAAAGCTTGCAGGCGGAGGCAGAATAGGGTGGTCGCCGGAGTTGAAGAAGACGGCGAGCAACGGCGTCTCCAGCAGCTCCAACTAGGTGGAAAAGCTCTACCAGAGAGTGGCGGAGGCTCTGGCAGGGTCGCCCTGATCTGAGAGGGTCTGGAGCTACCTCGACGACCCGAGGGGATCGCCGGAGAGCTCGAGCTCGGGGACGGCGACCTGTGGCCTGCTCGGCCGGGCCACAGGGTTCTACGCAGTCTTTGTGTGTGTGGGAGTGGAGGTGGTTGCTTCGAGAGGCTGGGAGGGGGCCTATATATAGGCGAGCTGAGAGGGGGGAAACGGGGCTCCGCCGGCGACACCTGGACGCTGCGCCCTGCGATGAATGGCATCAGTGAGAGGGGAAGAAGGCGACGAGGTCACGCGGGAGCTGTGGACGGACGGGGACGAGCACAGGGGCGCTGGGGTGGCGACGAGCACAGTGCGCACCGCACTGTTGCCTTGGCCGGACTATGCCCGTGCTCGCTGGGGCGATCTCCGGCGTCGGCGAGCACCAGAGGGGGGCTGTAGAGGTGAAGACGATGATGGTGGCGCGGTTTGGCACACTCGGACAGGCGCGGAAGCGAGCACGCGCTCTACAGAGTGCTCGGCGGCATACAGAGCGCGCCGACAGACAGCCATGGCATGGTGTACACGCGTGGTCACCGCGCGAACTATGTCTACTGGCTGACTTGGTGCCAAAATTTATGTCTGGCGTGTTGTTCGTGGTAGGTAGGAGAGTTACAAGTGGTTGGTTTGTTTCCAGACGCAGTAAATAGAAAATCACACGCCTGGTAAGTTTCTGACAGAAACTTTGAGAGTTTACTGAGGTAAAATGGTTAAGAGTTGGAGGCTGTGCTTTGGAGGCTAGCCAAGAGTTACTAAGGTGAAGATGCACAAGGAGTTTCAGAAGCAATGGAGCAAGTAAAATGGTAGTTGTTGTAGAAACCACCATTTCTGTCCAGAATAGAAAAGATTTTCTGTAGCAAAAATATTCCAAAAAGTGGTGCAATATTTTTGCTCAGGAATGTGCCTTAGGGTCCAAAGAATACGTAGGAATTTCCTCAGATTTTTTTGAGCCAGAAAAATAGGGGTTGCTTTGGAGCACAAAGGATTTAGCTAGGGTTTTGGGGAGAAAAGTGAATATTTTTCAAATAAGAAAAATATTCCATAAAGTATATTAGAGTGAACCAGAGGGAAAAGATGGTTTGAGATGGATAGGAGGCACTTGGGTGAAAGTCAAGGGTACCCAAGTGTTTTAAGTCCATATGAAATGATTCAAAAATCCCAAGGTTCAAAATAAATTCAAATAAAGCTCTGGCAAATAAAAGAGAGCAAAAATCAGGCTGTCACGGCACACCTTCTATCACAGATCCGAAGGCAAGATATTCGTTGCTAAGAATGGATCCTTTCTAGAGAAGGAGTTTCTCTTGAAAGAAGTGAGTGGGAGGAAAGTAGAACTTGATGAGGTAACTGTACCTTCTCCTGAATTGAAAAGTAGTACATCACAGAAAATAGTTCCGGTGATTCCTACACCAATCAGTGAGGAAGCTAATGATGATGATCATGAAACTTCAGATCAAGTTACTATTGTACCTCGTAGGTCAACCAGAGTATGTTTCGCGCCAGAGCGGTACGGTAACCCGGTTCCGGAAGTCATGTTACTAGACCATGATGAACCTACGAACTATGAGGAAGCGATGATGAGCCCTGATTCCGCAAAATGGCTTGAGGCCATGAAATTTGAGATGGGATCCATGTATGAGAACAAAGTGTGGACTTTGATTGACTTGCCCGATGATCGGCAAGCCATTGAAAATAAATGGATCTTTAAGAGGAAGACTGATTCCGATGGTAACATTACTGTCTACAAAGCTCGACTTGTTGTGAAAGGTTTTCGACAAGTTCAAGGAGTTGACTAGGATGAGACATTCTCACCCGTAGCGATGCTTAAGTCTGTCCGAATCATGTTAGTGATTGCCGCATTTTATGATTATGAAATCTGGCAAATGGATGTCAAAACTGCATTCCTTAATCGATATCTCAAAGAAGAGTTGTATATGATGCAACCAGAAGGTTTTGTCGATCCTAAAGGTGCTAAAAAGAGTGAAAGCTCCAGTGATCCATCTATGGACTGGTGCAAGCATCTCGGAGTTGGAATATACGCTTTGATGAGGTGATCAAATCATATGGTTTTATACAGACTTTTGGAGAAGCCTGTATTTACAATAAAGTGAGTGGGAGATCTGGAGCATTTCTGATATTATATGTGGATGACATATTGTTAATTAAAAATGATATATAATTTTTGTATGGCATAAAAGGATACTTGAATAAGAATTTTTCAATGAAAGACCTCGGTGAAGCTGGTTATATATTGGGCATCAAGATCTATAGAGATAGATCAAGACGCTTAATTGGACTTTCACAAAGCACATACCTTGATAAAGTTTTGAAGAAGTTCAAAATGGATCAGTTAAATAAAGGGTTCTTGGCTGTGTTACAAGGTGTGAAGTTGAGTAAAACTCAATGCCCGACCACTTCATAAGATAGAGAGAAAATGAAAGTCTTTCCCTATGCCTCAGCCATAGGATCTATCATGTATGCAATCCTGTGTACCAGACCTGGTTTGTGCCTTGCTATAAGTTTAGCAGGGAGGTACCAAAGTAATCCAGGAGTGGATCACTAGACAGCGGTCAAGGACATCCCGAAGTACCTCAAAAGGACAAAGGATATATTTCTCATTTATGGCGGTGACAAAGAGCTCGTCGTAAATGGTAACGTCGATTCAAGCTTTGACACTGATCCGGATGACTCTAAGTCACAAACCATATATGTATTTTTGTTGAACGGTGGAGCTGTCAGTTGGTGCAGTTCCAAATAGAGCATCGTGGCGGGATCTACGTGCGAAGCGGAGTACATAGCTGCTTTGAAAGCAAAAAATGAAGGAGTCTGGATGAAGGAGTTCATATCCGATCTAGGTGTAATACCTCGTCCATCGGGTCTAATGAAAATCTTTTGTGACAACACTCGAGCAATAGCCTTGGCAAAGGAATCCAGGTTTCACAAGAGAACCAAGCACATCAAGAGATGCTTCAATTCCATCCGCGATCAAGTCAAGGAGGGAGACATAGAAATTCGCAAGATACATACGGATCTGAATGTTGCAGACCCGTTGACTAAGCCTCTTCCACGAGCAAAACATGATAAGCACCAAGACTCCATGGGTGTTAGAATCATTACTATGTAATCTGGATTATTGACTCTAGTGCAAGTGGGAGACTGAAGGAAATATGCCCTAGAGGCAATAATAAAGTTGTTGTTTATATTTCCTTATACATCATGATAAATGTCTTTTATTCATGCTAGAATTGTATTAACCGGAAAATTGATACATGTGTGAATACATAGACAAAACAGAGTGTCCCTTGTATGCCTCTACTAGACTAGCTCGTTAATCAAAGATGGTTATGTTTTTCCTAACCATAGACATGTGTTGTCATTTGATTAACGGGATCACATCATTATGAGAATGATGTGATGGACAAGACCCATCCGTTAGCTTAGCACTATGATCATCTAGTTTTACTGCTATTGCTTTCTTCATGACTTATACATGTTCCAATGACTATGAGATTATGCAACTCCCGAATACCAGAGGAACACCTTGTGTGTTATCAAACGTCACAACATAACTGGGTGATTATAAAGATTCTCTACAGGTGTCCCCGAAGGTGTTTGTGGTGTTGGCATAGATCGAGAATATGATTTGTCACTCCGAGTGTCAGAGAGGTATCTCTGGGCCCTCTCAGTAATCCACATCGTAATAAGCCTTGCAAGCAAATGACTAATGAGTTAGTCACGAGATGATGTATTATGGAACGAGTAAAAAGACTTGCCGGTGACGAGATTGAACTAGGTATGATGATACCGACGATTGAATCTCGGGCAAGTAACATACTGATGACAAAGGGAACAATGTATGTCGTTATGCAGTTTGACCGATAAAGATCTTCGTAGAATAGAAGGAACCAATATGAGCATCCAGGTTCCTCTATTGGTTATTGACCGGAGATGAGTCTCGGTCATGTCTACATAGTTCTCGAACCCGTAGTGTCCGCATGCTTAACGTTCGATGACGTTCAATATTATGAGTTTATGTGTTTTGGTGCACCGAAGGTTGTTTGGAGTCCCGGATGAGATCACGGATATGACGAGGAGTATCGAAATGGTCGAGATATAAATATTGATATATTGGAAGGTTATATTCGGACACCGGAAGGGTCCGGGGGTCACCGGATAATTACCGGAGTACCGGGGAGTTACAGGAACCCCCCGGGGCTTAATGGGCCTACATGGACATTAGTGGAAGAGAGAGGATGCGGCCAAGAGGTGGGGGCGCGCCCTCCCCAAGTCCAATCCGAATTGGAGGGGGGCTGGCCCACCTTTCCTTCTTCTCCTATTCCCTTCCTTTCCCCCTCCTAGTTGGACTCGGAAAGGGGGGAAACCTACTCGTAGTAAGAGTAGGAATCCCCCCTTGGGGGGCGCCATAGGAGGCCGGCCGCCCCCCTCCACTCCTTTATATACGGGGGAAGGGGGTACCCCATAGATAGACAAGTTGATTTCTTAGCCGTGTGTGGTGCCCCCTCCACTGTTACACACGTCGGTCATATTGTCATGGTGCTTAGGCAAAGCCCTGCGTCGGTAACTTCATCAACACCGTCACCACGCCGTCGTGCTGACGAAACTCTCCCTCGGCCTCAACTAGATCAAGAGTTCGAGGGACTTCATCGAGCTGAAAGTGTGCAAATTGCGGAGGTGTCGTGCATTCTGTGCTTGATTGGTTGGATCGCGAAGACGTTCGACTACATCAACCGCGTTACTAAACGTTTCCGCTTTAGGTCAACGAGGGTACATGGACACACTCTCCCGCTCGTTGCTATGCTTCTCCTAGATAGATCTTGCGTGATTGTAGGAACTTTTTTGAAATACTACGTTCCCCAACAAGTCTCACATCAACTAGGCAAACTAATGGACTATGGAGATGTCCATCAATCGATATCAGTGTGTGGAGTAGGGATTTGTAGAGGTGCCAGAGCTCAAAGCTTAAATTGAGAGATAAAATTACATTCGGAGGTATACTTTTCCCACCAACGAAAACGACTCAAGGTTCCAAACACTTTCCATGCTAGATATATCATAGGCGGTTGCCAAACATAAAATAAAGTTTATTCCTTTTCCACCAAACTTTCACAAGCCATGGCTAGCCGAATCCATGGTTGCCTTCCATATCAACACTTTCCAAGGAATTTATTATTTGACAACATAAAGTAAATTTGTTTTTCACTTCGGGACTGGGCATCCCTAATACCTTTGCCTTACTCTCGTGCATTGACAAGTGAATAAACACTCATCGTGAGAATAACACATCTAGCATGGAAAATATTGGCCACCACTCACCGCCTCGCGAGCAGTGCGGGCACACAAAAGGGAAATTTATTTTGAAAATTAGAGATGGCACATACAAATTTACTTAGAGCGGCAAGGGAATACCGTATATAGGTAGGTATGGTGGCTGTTTTGAGGAAGGTATAATAAAGTTTATGCACCAGCGAAAATTGCGCGGTACAGGAGAGGCTAGCAATTATGAAAGGGTCAGAGTGCGTGTAATCCATTGACTCACATTAGTCATAATAACTCATGTACTTATTGCAAAAGTTTATTAGCCCTCGAAGGAAAGTAATACTACACATGCTCCTAGGGGGAGGTTGGTAGGAGTTAACCATCGCGCGCCCCTGACCTTCACACAAAGATTGGACAGTCAAGGATAAACTGTGCACCAACTTCCCGACACAACGAGAGACTATACGTGCATGCTTAGGGAATCACAAACCTTAACATCAATATCTTACTAAAGCACAATTACTCATTAACATGACTCACATATCACATCATCATGTCTCAAAACTATTACAAGGAATCAAGTTTATTTTGTCCAATGATCTTCATGAAAGTTTTTATTATATCCTTCTCAAATATCTATCACTTTGAAACTAATTTTCATGTGTTGCTTTTGATAAGCTCAAACAAATATAAGTGAAGATCATGAGCATAATATTTCTTTCTCTCAAATTAATTTAAGTGAAGCAAGATAATATTTCTTTAAAAATACTAAAGCACACCGTGCTCAAAAAGATATAAGTGAAGCACTAGAGCAACGGTGCTAGAAAAGAGCTTTGTTGACGGGATGTGAATGCCACTTACTCAGCCTCCCTGGCAACTATTTAAGGGATCTATTTTATTTAAAAACTTTTCGATCTAAGTATTTTATTAAAACAGCAAGCAAACAAAATAAAATGATATTTCAAGAATAACACATCTCATGTGAAGAAGCAAAAAACTTAGGATCAACTCATACTAACCGATAATTGTTGATGAAGAAAGATGGGATACCTATAGGGGCTTCCCCAAGCTTAGATGCTTGAGACTTCTTGAAATATTATCTTGGGGTGCCTTGGGCATCCCCATGCTTGAGCTTTTGTGTCTCCTCAATTCTTCTGATATCACGGTTTCCCTAAATCTCAAAAGCTTCATCCACACAAAACTCAACAAGAACTCGTGAGATAAGTTTGTATAAACATATGCAAAACTTTATCATCCTCTAATGTATAAAATTACTAAAATTATTATTCAACATTGCATACTAATTGCCTCTGCATATTTATTACTCCTATCCTCAAATAGAATCATTAAACACGCAAACATATGCAAACATAACAACAATCTGTCAAAACAGTACAATCTGTAAAGAATGGATTCTCATACTTCCCTAGCTCTAAAAATTCTAAAAAAAATTACCACGTTACAGATAACTTATTCATGCTAACTATGTAAAAATTTCAAGAATTTATCACTTTCTTACTATCCATAAGAATTCAGAAATGATGGAAAACTTTCTGTTTTCAAACAGCAGCATATAGACTTGCAAAATAAGCATGGTAAAGGCTATCCTTGACACTTTTATTGAAATAAAAGATGCAAAACATTATTATAAATACCAGCAAGCAAATTCTAACAAAAGAAAATTACGCTCCAAGCAAAACACATATCATGTGACGAATGAAAACATAGCTCCAAGTGAGGTTACCGATAATGTTGGAGACGAGAGAGGGGATGCTTTCCGGGGCATCCCCAAGCTTAGTTGCTTGGATCTTCCTTGAATAGTACCTTGGGGTGCCTTGGGAATCCCCAAGCTTAGGGTCTTGCCACTCCTTATTCTCCTCATATCGGCATCTCACCCAAAGCTTGAAAACTTCAATCACACAAAACTTAACATAACTTCGTGAGATGGGTTAGTATGATAAAACAAATCATTTACTTTGGGTACTGTCGAAGACAAGATTCATAATTGTTCTCACACAATTACTACTGTAGCATATCATTTCTACAATTTATATTGATCAATATAAGCCATAGAAACTAGAAAACAAGCAAACTATGCATTGAAAACAGAATCTGTCAAAAACAGAACAGTCTGTAATGATCTGAACATTCACCATACTTCTGCAACTCTAAAAATATTGAGAAAACTATGACCATGTTAACAATTTGTATATTAAACTTCTGCAAAAAGAATCAACTTAAAATCACTCTTCTGTTAAAAATGAGAATTTTCTCGTGAGCGCAAAAGGTTCTGTTTTTCAGCAAGATCAAATCTACTATCACCCAACATGATCCTAAGGCTTTGCTTGGTACTTTATTGAATCAAAAGCTATAAAACATGATTAATACAGTTTCATAATCATGTAAACACACAAAAACAGTAGGTATAAAGTGTTGGGTTGTCTCCCAACAACCACTTTTCTTTAATGCCTTTTAGGTAGGCATGATGATTTCAATGATGCTCGCATAAAAGATAAAAGTTGAAACATAAATAGAGCATCAAGAATCACATGGCAAGCACATTTAAGTCTAACCCTCTTCCTATGCATAGGGATTTTGTGAGCAAACAAATTATGGGAGCAAGAATCAACTAGCATATGAAGACAAAACAAGCAAAACTTCAAAACTTTCAACACATAGAGAGGAAACTTGAAATTATTGCAATGCCTACAAGCATATGTTCCTCTCTCATAATAATTTTCAGTAGAATCATGAGTGAATTCGACAATATAACCATCACACAAAGCATTCTTTTCATGATGCAAAAGCATAGAAATTTTGCTACTCTGCACATAAGCAAATTTATTCTCATGAATATTGGAGGGAGCAAACTCAACAAAATAACTATCATGAGATTGAAAATTAAAGTCATGATGACAAGTTTCATGGTTATCACTATTCAATATAGCATACATATCATCACCATAATCATCATATATAGGAACTTTGTTGTCATAATCAATTGCAACCTCCAAAATAGTGGATTCATCATTAAATAAAGTCACGACCTCTCCAAATCCACTTTCATCAATAAAATCATCATAAATAGGAGGCATGCAATCATCATAATAAATTTTCTCATAAAAACTTGGGGGACTAAAAATATCATATTCATCGAATATAGCATCCCCAAGCTTATGGCTTTGCATATCATTAGCATCATGAATATTCAAAGAATTCATACTAACTACATTACAATCATGCTCATCATTCAAATATTTTGTGCCAAACATTTTATTGACTTCTTCTTCTAACAATTGAGCACAATTTTCCGATCCATCATTTTCAAGAAGGATATTATAAATATGATCAATAATATGATGCAACCTCAATTCCTTTTTTTATATTTTTCTTTTACAAAACCAAACTAGTGATAAAACAACTAAAAGATTCAATTGCAAGATCTAAAGATATACCTTCAAGCACTCACCTACCTGGCAACGGCGCCAGAAAAGAGCTTGATGTCTACTACACAACTTGTTCTTGTAGACTCGTGTTGGGCCTCCAAGCCAAGAGTTTTGTAGGACAGTCCTCAAGTGGATGACCTAAAGTTTATCAATCCGTAGGAGGTGTAGAATGAAGATGGTCTCTCTCAAACAACCCTGCAACCAAATAATAAAAAGTCTCTTGTGTCCCCAACACACAAAATACAATGGGAAATTGTATATGTGCACTAGTTCGGCGAAGAGATGGTGATACAAGTGTTATATGGATACTAGATATTGTTTTTTTGTAATAGTAACAAGAAAAAACAGCAAGGTAGCAATTGATAAGATGAAGCACGAACGGTATTGCAATGCTTGAAAACAAGGCCTAGGGTCCGTACTTTCGCTAGTGCAATCTCTCAACAATACTAATATAATTGGATCACATAAACACCCCTCAAAGTGCGATGAAGAATCACTCCAAAGTTCCTATCTAGCGGAGAACATAAGAATAAATTGTTTGTAGGGTATGAAACCACCTCAAATCTATTCTTTCCATTCAATCTATTCAATAATTCGTACTAAAATAACACAAAGCTATTCTTTCCGTTCGATCTATCCTAGAGTTCGTACTAAAATTACACAAGGTATTCTTTCCAATCGATCTATCAAGAGTTCATACTAAAATAACACAAGTTATTCTTTTCGATCGATCTATCAAGAGTTCGTACTAGAATAATCACCAAAACAAATTCATATTCATAATACTCAATCCAAGACAACGAACTTCAAAGAGTGCCCCAAGATTTCTATCGGAGAAACAAAGACAAGAACGTGCATCAACCCCTATGCATAGATTACCCCAATGTCACCTCGGGAATCCGCGAGTTGAGTGCCAAAACATATATCAAGTGAATCAATATGATACCCCATTGTCACCATGAGTATTCAATTGCAAGACATATATCAAGTGTTCTCAAATCCATAAAAGTATTCAATCCAAAGAAATCTCAAAGGGAAAACTCAATTCATCACAACAAGAGAGGGGAAAACACCATATCATCTGACTATATTAACAAAGCCCACGATACATGAAGATTGTGCATCTCAAGAACAGGTGAGAGAGAGAGAGAGAGAGAGAGAGAGAGAGAGATTAAACACATAACTACTGGTACAAACCCTCTGCCCCGAGGGTGGACTACTCCCTCCTCATCATGGTGGCCGCCGGGATGATGAAGATGGCCACGGGTGATAATTTGCCCCTCCGGCAGAGTACCGAAAAGGGTCTAGATTTGTTTACGGTGGCTATAGAGGACTTGCGGCAGCGGAACTTCTGATCTAGGGTTATTTCTGATGGTTTCTCTATTTATTGGAATTTTTTGCGTCCGTCTCACGTCCGGATGAGCCTCGAGTTGAGCACAACCCACCGGGGCACGGGCAAGGGCCCAGGCGTGCCCCGGTGTCTTGTGCCCTACTCCTTCACCTTCTAGTCCTTCCACAAAGCTTCAGGGGCCTTTTTTGTTCCAAAAAAATCATCAAAATGTTTCAGCTCATTTGGAGAACTTTCATTTATGCACAAAAAACAACACCGCGGTAGTTCTGCTGAAAACAGCGTCAGTCCGGGTTAGTTCCATGCAAATCATACCAAAACCATATAAAATAGTTATAAACATGGCATAAATACTTCATAAATTATAGATACGTTGGAGACATATCAAGCCCGCGTGATGGCCCACACGCTCGCTCCCGCACGAGCCCGACACGAGGACACCCGCGACCTGGAGAAGTCGAGGCACCGCCGTCGCCACTGCCACACAGCCTTTAACCGGCAGCGCACCCCGGCGGCGGCGAGGGTGGGGGCGTGAAGGAGATGGCTGTCGACGGCGGTGGCTGGTTCGCCGCCCGTGTCGCTCGCGCAGAGCAACATGGGGCCAGCTCGGGATACCCTAAGTATACTTGGCCATCCACTGGGCCGGGCCGGGCTTCGGGCCGGGCCTGACCAAGCCCAAGGTAAAAAAACTCAGGCCCGGCCCGGCCCGGCCTGACCGTCGGGCCTACTTTTTTGGCCCAAGCCCGGCCCGCCACTGCAAAAAGACCACCGAGCCTCGAGCCTCGAGCCGGGCCACTTCAGTAAACGGCAAAAACAGCAGGCCCGGGCCCGACCCGACCTAGTCTTAGGACTCAAAATCTAGGCCCGGGCCCGGCCCGGGAGCAGCGTCGAGCCGGGCCGGGTCAGGCTTTTTCAAGCCGGGCCGTTCGGCCCGGGCCGCCCATGACCAGGACTAACCCTAAGCCTTGCCTTCATTGCTAGTGATCTTGCAGGCAGTTGCCGTGTCCTGTGACCGAGTTCCTTGTTGTTGCATGTATGCATGTCCAACCGTGGCCGCTTATTATTGGCAGTGTAGGCCTATCAGTATCGGTTTTTACATATGTTTCCACTTTCCAGGTACCCGGGTGATTAGCTCGAGATGATTACAGCTGATGGTCAAGGGCTTGAGATAAGCTCAGGCTGGTCAAAGTGGAGAGTAACTTATACTAGTGGCATGCATATTACAGTAGTCTAAGTTACTATCCTCATAGTGCAAAGTAACATAGTAGTCGTGTCATAGATGGCTTTATTTATTAGGTCGCAGAGTCATCTTGTCTTGAGAAATGCTATGTTATAGTAGCATATATTATGTTACCTCTTCTCATTAATTACATGTCATATAAGTAGAACTTTCTTGAAGTGCGTTATGTTACTAGCTAAGTTACGCCCATTATGACTAGCCTCAGCGCACAATGAGCGTACCACGAACGAATAATCCAACCAACAAGCTGTAGCCAGGTAGAACAGGGAGCAATGCAACAAACACATGAAGAAGAGAACAAGACAAGGGGAAATACACTTTCGTTCCTGGTTGTATATGCACCCTATACGGAGATTTATTTTCAATATTTTAATAAAAATTCAAAATAGGTAAGAACTATTTTGACAAAAAACTTGACTTACTTTCGCACTTGTATATAAATTTTCACAAAAAGGAAAAAGTTGACTTCACAGCCAAAAAAAAATTATTTGCTATTTTCAGGTTTTCAGGTTTTTGACTTTTTTCCGAATTACTATTTTTTTCTTTCAAATAGGGTGTAGATGTTCCCATAGACCACAATCTGCCTCCACAAGACGCATATATTACACATGAATCGAACGTGACAAGGAGCAAACACAAGAATCTACCACCGGCTACATTTCACATTATCCCCCACACCAGTCCATATATACCATACAGTACAGCCGCCCCCATCTTCCCTATCTCGGGTCATCTTCCTCCGGCGATCGACGTATACACAGACGGTCCATTGCCAGCTTGCTGGGTGGACATGGGGACTACATGGAGCACTCGGCGGGGACGCCCTTGCCCACGCGCTTGGGGTCGGTGCAGTAGTTGTAGATCATGTAGTTGCTCTGCACCCATCGCATCCTCTGCTGCCGCGTCAAGTCCAGCTCCTGGTTGTACCACTCACCGGCCGCGCCGGTGCCGGGGGCGACCCCCGTGCCGACGCTGGCGCCGCATCGCGGCCGGCCTCCCGCGGTCACCACGCACGCGTCTGCCTTGAAGCCGCGGTAGGAGGCGGAGAACGGAGCGTGGGACCAGTCTGTCTTGACGCGGCCACCCTGCGTGGTCCAGTCGTCGGCGTTCCATAGGCTGGAGTAGAGCCGCATGGGCTGGTTCTTGGGGAAGGCGATCCCTTTCCCCTCAAGGTTCTTGAAGTCCCTGATCGGCATGTCATCCACCATGAATCTGCATTTAAGTACAGCAAATCAGTCAGTCTATGTGTTTGTGATACACAAGGCACAGAGCGAGAACAAACGAAAGTTGGGCAATGGCGAGGAACCTACTTACATGATGTGCTTTGGGTTCCAGAGGATGGAGTAGGTGTGGAAGTCGTTGGTGGGATCGAACCAGAGGCGGAACTGCTGCTCCCGCTGGCCCTGACCCTGCGTGAACACGTTTGTGTGCAGAGTGTACGGCTCGCCGTGACGTTGCCAAGGAACTCGAAGTCGATCTCGTCGTGCGTCGGCCCCTGCGACGACAGCTGCACATTCATACACAGCAAACCGATCGGGTTAGGCAACCGTGTCACTCGATGTAGACCGAGAAGCAGAGTAATGAATGGATGTTGGGCCGCTTACGTAGTAGGCGGTGACGGTGCCGGCGGAGTTGCCGGGGACGAGCTTGAGCTGCATGTCGATCTTGCCGTAGAGGTACTCGTGCTTGGACTGGAACCCGAAGCCAGAGACCTTGTCCAGCCCCAGCGTGAGGAGCTGGCCGTTGTTCATGATCTTCCCTCGCCCGTCACCCCAGGTGATGTCGAACTCCTTGTCGAAGCTCGCCGACGCAAGGGCACAAGAGGCGAGCAGAATCGCTAGCACCGACGCCGCCATGCGAGCCATGCGAGCCATGCGAGCCAGCTAGGTGGAAGAAGGTTGACGAGGGGAAAGCTGTATGGAAGCTTGTGTTTGTGTGAGTGGAATGAGCGGCGCGTGAGGGGTTTATATAGGGGTTTGGAGATGAGCGGGGCGTGCCCGATGGATGGATGGATGGTTCTGCGAACTGGCCGGAGAGGAGTGTAATGCGTGTGAGTTGGCGCCAGAGGAGAGGAGACAGAGCAGGCAGGCCGGCTCTGTAGCTGCCAAATTTCTGATGGAAAATGAGACGCCCGACTGCACCGACATGGCGACGCCATGGGCTCTCACGTACAGCAAGAAACCATTAAGAATCGATCGAGACGTATAGCAAACTTCTAGCGGCAATGCAATAGCTCTTAGATTTTTTTTTTAAAGAAAAATTGGTCGCTTGGATCTGTATCTACAACATTTGAGATGGTTTGTGTTTTGTATATGCAGATAGTAGTAGGAAAACAAATACATGAGGCATGAACATGGAATAATCAGGGATGGATGGACCGGAAGATATAAAGGCATCACAACCCTGACCCGTAAATTTGCTCGGGCGTCCGTCCACGGATAGGGGGACCGATCGACGGACACTGATGCCGGAGGCCGCCATACAATGTTGGCCACATACATTTCAACCACAGTTCAAACTAACATGAGAAAATTCGTGCTAATTGAACATATATTCATATAAACCGAACGATATTCATGCAAGCACGGCGGATTTGGTACAAATCAGACGAAATTCATTACATTTCGGGCATACTTCAACTAAAAGCGGAGGTCATCCGACCGTGGAGGTATATTTCAGACATACTTCAACCAATTACCTAGTCTAAACCTAATCTAAATGATTGCCGGCGCCCGTTCCCCATGTCCGACCGTCAGCCCCGAGTGACGCTGTCTTAGATTAAGGGGTACTCACCATGTCAGCCTAGCTATCAGCCATGGGTCCGGCCATGGATCCACTGACAACTAAAAAATGAGACATGTTTATCATGACCCTAGGCGTACTCAGGATGGATCCCTCCGAAGACTTGTTGTCCACTGCAAGGCATATTTTAAATATTAGGCCTGTTTATCTCTAGATGCAACTGACCATGTATAACCCTAGATACCCCCCGGTCCCTATATAAGCTGAGGGGTTTATTCCGTAGAGGCAAGGTTTTTAGATACATTCATACGATGCCGAGGTAGATCACCTTTTACTTTGTACTCCATCCACAAAATATAAACAAGAGCGGGAGTAGGGTATTACCTCTTGGAGAGGGCCCGGACCTAGGTAAACACTGTTGTCTCCACTTTCTGTTATCATCTAGCCGAGATCAGCAGCTCGGGACCCCATACCCGAGATCTGCCGGATTTAGCTCACACATTGGCGGCCCATGTAGGTCCCGTTGTGTGGTCACAAAGGCTCGATGACTCATCTTCAGATCTATGACAAAATTGGATGTGGGAAGACTTTCTTCCTTGGACATCTTTTTGCCTTCGGTAGCATTGTGCTGCAACGCTTACTCGACTTGTCACCTTGGCCAGATCAAGAATCTCGCCCTAGGCCACACCATCAACTTTGGGAATCTGGAGTATACCGCGGACTCCTATGGCGAACTTGCCTTTTCGGGCTGGGTATTAAACCAGACCGAATAGCTCGCCGACGCCACTGCTCTAGCACACGAATTAATCTCGGAGGGAGGCCTCAGAAGCATCTTCGCTTCGGATCTGGCCTCGAGCTCGGATTTAAACATTACCCCATCATGTTAGGTCTCAGATCTGACCAACGAAACCTCTGAGGCCACGTCAAGTGGTACCTCGGGCAAATTTCGCTGGGCCCTCCCTTCTGTCAAGAGATGGGCGAGGCCGACATCGCACTTATGAATGAGATGTTAGATCAGATTTAGAGCCTTCCAATCTCAGACGATAAAGCCTCAATCTATGATCGAATCGGGAAGAAACCCCTAGTGGTGGGAATTTTCAATCCACCCTCCACCCACCTAGGCGCTATCCTGGAGGACTTAACAGACATTTAAGCGTATGGCTCTGATGAATGTGTCAACATGAATGAAAATGTCGAGGAGATATAGGGCACTGCTTCACCCCCTACCATAGCTAATACCGACAAGTGGGAAGCTACCTCCACCTATGACGTCTACATGGTGGAAACCCCTAGAGAAGATGGAGGAGACAAACAACCTCCCAAGCACCGACGTATAGCCCGCCGCAATAAAGGCAGCGAAAATGGTGAGGCAAGAACGGTGGCACTAGAAACACCACCGCCGCTGATAATGACTCAGAACGTGATGCCACCAACAACTAGAATACCGGAGATAACACCGACAACAGCGACAATATCAACAACGGGGATAATGTCAATGATGATGGGGACGACGAGGACCCCAAGGACGTCGACTACTACCCCGAGTCCTAGGAGGATAAAAGCCTTGGCCCCAACAAGTTTGATGTTTTCGAGGAGCTCCTCGAACCACCTCAGCTGGAAACCTTCTGCAAGTGATTAGCCAATACAGCCAAGAGCATGAAGCAGAAAACCAAACAATTCAAATCCGACCAGGACGACTTGAATGATAGATGGGTTGAACTCCTCAAGGTTGAGCAGGATCATGAGGAAAAGCATGCAATGACCGGGGCTGACAACTTTTACCCCTGAAGAAATTTGCTTCCAGATCTTGACAAGGTGGGCGTTTGAAGCGTGCTATCTAAGTGCGAGTGGGCCGAGCAGCCCGCCCGACTGCCTCGGGGCTGGGATAGGACAACTGGGGGGACGAAGAATGTCTGAGAGGCCAATCGGTGTCGAGAAAGACTAGATCCACCACAGTCCCTAAAGGAATACAAACTGAGATGAAAGTCGCCTCAAAATCCAGCGGCTCCATCTCGGTCGATATACAAATCCATGGAGCGCCCACCTACTGGACATGCAAGATACCTAGATTGGTTAGCCAAGAAGGGTGATCCGCACGATTATACATGCAATCGAGTTGTATCAGCATCCGACATCCATCATGCTACGGCCAGAGTCCGAGGAGCTACCCATCCTATGTGCTTCACCAATAAGGTCATGCAACACTCGTCCTCGGAAGGGTTTAAACCTATCAATATCGAGCAATATTACAGAACTACGGACCCTGACGTATCAATCGATGACTTTGAGAGTGCACTTAATCCCCGGATGGTTTTGGTAATTAATAACAACATATATGTCATTGATCTAATGCACATTGATGAAAGATTTCAAAGAAGATCAATGATTGGCATGACAAGGACTAGTGGATGTGGACCCCTAAAAATGCCAAGGACAAAGATTAGCAAAGCTCCAAGGCTCTATATTTTTGGTTAAGTGATCCAAGATCACATTGAGTCCATATGAAAGCCAATAGTATTAAAAGGGGGTGAGGTTTTGATCATGACTCGATTGCTCAAGTGCTTAGTGATATTGCTCCAAAACCCTCAAATATTTCTCCACTTCCATCTTGTCCAAAACCCTAAATATCCATCTCGGTTCCACCAAAGCACCCCTATCCGGACTCACCAAGATTACCATATACAGTGCCATATGCCAAACCCTAATGCTACGGTGCAACCGAAACGGATCTCGGTCTCACCAAGATGGCATGGCCAAGTTTCTGTGATGAAGTTGCTTTATTTCAGAATCACCAAGATGAACTGACCAGAATTTCTGAAACGAGGTCTTGGCCTAGCCATCGCACTTTGGTCCCACCGAGTTGGTATGGTCGGTCTCACCGAAAAGCCTAACGTCAAGTCTTTTGCATTAGTCGGTCTCACCGAGATTTTCATGTCGGTGTCACCGAGTTGGGTCAAAGACTTGTAACTGTTGGATTTTTGGTGCTGCCTATATATACCCCTCCACCACCACCTACTCTCTAAGAGAGCCATCCGAACGAGACACAACTTTCACTACTCATTTTTGAGAAGATAACAACCTACTCATGTGTTAATATCAAGAGATTTCATTCCAACCATTTGAACATTGATTTCTAGCCTTCCCCAAGTTTCTTTCCATTTAATCCCCTCTCCTACCAAAGCCAAATTTGTGAGAGAGTGTTTGAGTGTTGGGGAGACTATCATTTGAAGCACAAGAGCACGGAGTTCATCATCAATACACCGTTTATAACCTTATGGAGAGTGGTGTCTCCTAGATTGGTCAGGTGTCACTTGGGAGCCTCCAAGATATTGTGGACTTGAACCAAGGAGTTTGTAAGGGCAAGGAGATTGCCTAATTCATGAAGATCTACCCGAGTGAAGCAAGTCCTTCGTGGGCGTAGGCCATGATGGAGTAGATAATATTGCTTCTTCGTGGACCCTTCATGGGTGGAGCCCTCTGTGGACTCGCACAACCGTTACCCTCCGTGGGTTTAAGTCTCCATCAACATGGACGTACTATAGCACCACCTATCAGAACCACGCCAAAAATCACCGTGTCGTCATTGCGTATGAAATCTCCAATCACTCCTTTACTTTCCTATGAAAAGCCTTTACTTTCCGTGGCACAACTCTTAGACTTGCATGTGTAGGGTGTATTTGACTTAGTAGAATTGCTAAAACTTGCCTCCAACTAAAGTTGGAAAAAGGATAAGTTTTATTTTGTCAAGTAGTCTAATCAGACCCCCTCTAGACATACTTTCGATCCTACAAACTTCCTCATGCATATCCACATGGCCCGAGGTGATGATTTCCATGCCATAAAATACTTACCCCTGAAGCTCAAGGTCTCGCCTAGGCATTGGCTTAACAGCCTAACCAAGAACTCCATCGGTAACATGGAGGACCTCGAGGATGCGTTCCAAGCAAACTTTGAGAGCACTTATGTCCGACCCCCAGATGTTGATGACCTCGGCCATATCATACAGAAACCAGGAAAGTCTGCCAGAAAATTCTAGAATTGGTTCTTGACCAAGAAGATCTAGAGTGTGGACTGCGCGGACATCAAGGTGATCACTTGCCTTTAAGCACTATATCCGCAATGATGGCTTGCTAGAGAGCTCGGACAGGAAAAGATGAAGCACGCGGTGATCATTCTCTTTGCCATCCAAAGTGTTAAATCCATGTCTCACGCTGAAGTATTGCACGGGAGCTTAAAAAGCTGAAGCAAGAAAAAGTATGATTTAGTTGCTTGGTTTGACATCGGGATGTTCATGATAGATATATTTGTGTTAGGAAGACCAAGTTATGCCATGCTTACATTATTAAGTGGGCAGGGATAACGTTCTTTAGCCATTATGTTTTGGAAGGCAATGCTTGTTTGCTAATATTCTTGTGTATTATTGGTTTGATGTCAAATTGATAGACTATTGCCTTAAATCACTCGCTTCCCAATATTCATACCACAAATGCAGTACTTGATCAAGAACATGCTAGGTAGGATTTCACATCAAAAGTTTAGTTTTTACCATTTACCTACTCAGGACGAGCAGGAATTAAGCTTCAGGATGTTGACACGTCTCCAACAATGTTTGATTGTTTCACGCTATTATATTATCACTTTTATATGATTTATATGCTATTTTTATAATTTTTATGGACTAACCTATTAACTTAGAGCATAATGAACGTTCATGTTTTTGCATGTTTTTTGTTTCGTGAAAAAACCATACATACCGAAGTCCAAACACGATAAAACTTTACGGTGATATTTTTCGGAACATAAATGACTTTAGAAACTTTGGGGGAGCCAGAAGACACATATTGGGGCCACAAGCCCAGGTGGCGCGCCGTGAATGCTTGTGCCCCCCATGCTTCGTTTTCCCTAATTTCTGGTCTATAAATTCCCATATATTCCAAAACACTTGGAGCGACACCCAAAAAAATTCTTCCGCCGCCGCAAGCCTCTGTTCCGGAGCGATCCCATTTGGAGCCCTGTTCTGGTGCTCCGCGGAGGGGAAAATTATTGGGGAGGCAACCTACATCAACCTTGTTGTCTCCCTGATGATGTGTGAGTAATTCCTTCAGGACCTACGGGTCCATACTAGTAGCTAGACGGATGTGGCACTTGCGGCGTAGGCGGTCGAGGACTCCAATGCCGCCAGCTGTGCGTCCTATGCTCTGTCGTGTAACTTTCGGTGTGCATGCAGCAGGTGGACAGTGACAGACCGGCCACGTCCATCATCGACCTCACGTCCACCAGCACCGGCGACAGACAAGTCGCGGACTACTCCGAGGATGAGTAGGGCATGGGTGACGGCATGGCATTGTGTCCGAAGTAGGCCGGTCCATCTCCAATGTTCTACTTTTCCTCGCCCGAGACGGCACATACACTTCGCGGGTCTGGAACCCCGCGACCACTCATGTTGACGACAGTTGGAGGACGTAGTCGTCTATGCGGAATACAGAGGAAGTGGACGACGGCCGCCGTAGGATAGGCTTAGGGTCCAGCTGCTTTGTTATAATGAAAAATGTCCGAATTGTAATGAATGTGCTCCGAACCTTGTTTGAAGAGTATGCACACAACGTTGGATGATGGCTCCCGCATTCATGTCTGCGGCTCCCCCTCCCTCCCTCCCCCCCCCCCCC
>LR738715.1:767191065-767290735 GCA_902687465.1 Secale cereale
GCGTGAGCAAATTTACAGTCAGCGTTGAAGATGCCCTTACTCCGTTAATTTAAGGGATATGCTAGAAACGAACAAACTTAATGAAGTAAATATACTCCAGTAAATTTACCCCACGGTTTTACTCCTCTACTTTAGGACAGGCTAGAGTCGCTCTTGTACCAGTTCCCACGATTAATTCGCCCATCTGCATCAATCAATCAAAATTTGCCGCGTTTGTATGAATTATCTCTGGTTAGTTTAAACCTTGTTTGAAAAGTATGCTGGCAGCATTGGATGGGCTTCTTCTACATTCGTGCCCGTGGACCCCCCTTCCCCCGGTGGTTGTGGACGGGTGTGGGAGCATAAGGATCAGCTATAACCGACCAAACCTTTATGAAGTAAATATACTCGAGTATGTTTACTCCACCGTTTACTCCTCTCCTTTAGGCAATCGGCTAGAGTTGCCCTTGCACATGATAATAACGAGACATGTTGTTACAAAGAGTGATGTCAGCGGGATATACGGGATGCTGAAAGGATCGATATGGTTGACTAGAGGGGGGTGAATAGGCAACTAACAATTTTTAGCTTTTCTTAACCACTTTAAATTAAGCGTCAAAGTAAGTTGTCTAGATATTCTACTAAGATGACAACTAATGGAAAGTAAGGATAACAACTTCACAAGCAAGCTATAGGAGTTAAACAAGTAATGCTTGCACAAGTAAAGGTAAGAAATAACCACAAGAGGAACCGGTGGAGACGAGGATGTGTTGCCGAAGTTCCTTCCCTTTGAAGGGAAGTACGTCTCCGTTGGAGCGGTGTGGAGGCACAATGCTACCCAAGAAGCCACTAGGGCCACCGTATTCTCCTCACGCCCTCACACGTTGCAAGGTGCCGTGATTCCACTAGTGGTGCCCTTGAAGGCGGCAACCGAACCTTTACAAACAAGGTTGGGGCTATCTCCACAACTCGGAGGCTCCCAACGAAACCACGAAGCTTCACCACAATGGAATATGGCTTCGAGGTGACCTCAACCGTCTAGGGTGCTCAAACACCCAAGAGTAACAAGATCTGCAAGGGATTAGTGGGGGGAATCAAATATCTCTTGGTGGAAGTGTAGATCGATTCCTTCTCAAGCAATCCTGAGCAAATCAACAAGTTTGATTGGCTAGGGAGAGAGATCGGGCGGAAATGGAGCTTTGGAGCAACAATGGAGTATGTGGGGGAAGAGGTGAGTCTTCTTGGGGAAGAAGACCCCCTATATATAGTGGGAGAGCAAATCCAACCGTTATGCACGTTTTCTGCCCGGAGAGAGCGGTAGTACCGCACGTAAGTTGCGGTACTACCGCTTGCTGAGCGGTACTACCGCTCTGTGTGCGGTACTACCGCTAGGCAAAAACAAGCGTGCCGAGGACAACCACGGATGAAATAAATTACATCCGTGGCTACCTCCGCAGAAATACGGTAGTAGCAAAACACGACGCGGTACTACCGCTTGGAGCAAGCGGTACTACCGCAAAGGGTACGGAAGTAAAAAACTACTTCCGCACCTACTTCCACACTTGGTACAGTGCCGGGCCAGATACATGGTACTACCGTTCTGGAGCGGCGGTACTACCGCTTGTACGGTACTAGCGTGTCTTCAGGCGGTACTACCGTGTGGCTATGCGGTACTACCGCTTATGGAGCGGTACTACCGCGTGCCAGGCAGATGTTTTAGCTAAGAAGTCATGGTTTGCATATACGATAATAATCGGTTGGAACTCCAGAGAAGCAAGGGAAAGGTGGTGTGAGAGTAAGATGTGTACGTGTTGATTCCACCCAAACCTTTCCGAAACGGACCCCCTCTTAATAGTACGGCTTTCCTATTACTCAAAGCCACCGACAGGGAGAAAAAAGGAAACACCGTCTTCCATCGAATCCGAGGGGCAAGCAATCGTCTTGTGCCTAAGTGAGATATACCTGTAGGAGCTTAGAGCACACGATTAGTCCGCAAATGCATTGTCATCAATCACCAAAACTACTTAGGGAGAACTATGCCCTTACAATCTGCCCCTTTTTGGTGGATTGATGACAATACGGGATTTGCACAGTGATAAGATAAGAGAGTATGCAATCCTAAACACTAGAATATAGGTGAGCTCCCCCTAGATGTGTGTCTACACGAGAAAGTGCTTTGGACTGCACAGCACACATACTAGGTTCAGTGCTCCCCCTATATTCTACAAATAATATACTCCTTATATAAAAACTGAGCACATAAACAAGGGAAAGTAAACTAACTGCTCACGATATATTAATAAAGACATAACTAAGAGTTTAACGATAGAGAAGCATATGTCTTACACCATACGATAGTCTCACGCACACGACACAAAAGCACGCAAATAAGCAGAGTTCGACCAACGAAAAGAAACAACCGGCACAAGACGCAAATCACTCTCTGCCCCTTTGGCATCAAGACACCACAAACGGGAAAGAGGACACAAAGAAGGGTGGCAGCCCCGGCGGAGGAACTCAGTTATCATACTCGCCATCAGACTCCTGCTGCTCCTCCTGATGCTCCTCGTCGGACTCTGACCACTTGTACCCCTGACGGGCCATCCAAGCTGCCTCAGGGGTGATGTTGTCCTCGAACCCGTTAGACACATCCTCACCGTAGATCGCCATGAGCTTCTTGTCACGCTGGCGAGACTTCTTGTTAGAGACGTGAGCCCTGTACTGACCTTGAGCTTGCATGCAGAAAAGTGCCTTCATCTTCTTCTTCAGCTTTTTAGCCCAAGAGGGCTCTGAGGAGGAAGGAGCAAATCTTCCAGGGCCTTCCTCATTAGCCTCCTCCACAGGCTCCTCATCAGTGCCCATTTGAGCCGCAGCAGCTTGCGCACGAGTGCTAGTGTTGGCCCATCGAGTCTTGATGCGAAGACGAATGGGATCATGACGGATACAGTCGGCCTCAAACTCCTCATGAGGGTACAACTTCTCCCAAGTCTTGGAGATCAGCAAAAACAGGAATGGACCATAGATGGGTACCTTGCGAGTGTAGATCGCAAAGAGCTCACACCACATGATATGGGATATGTCAAGTGGTGGAGACTGCGCCGTGCGAGCCGCTTCACACATCAGCAGCATGTCAACCAGGTATGCATGGACCTTGTCCTTGTCTCCAACGCGAGGAAACAAAGTGTTGCGAAAGATCCGATACATGATGTCCAAAAATGGGTTCAACACCCATGTCTTCTTACCACTTGAAAGAGTCTTCTCCACATAGAATGGCAGCAGCTTGTCTTTGTTGGCAGATTCTGGATTGGCATGAGGCCGAGCTCCAACTGGGTTGTGGAGTCCCTCGTTAGGAATCTGTAAAAGATCCATGAAATCCTTCCAAGATGCAGTCATCTTGTGACCATTGGTCATCCAAGTCATTGGGCGATCATACTTGGTGTGGAAGTGGACTAGCGCATAGAACTGAGCAATGATCTCTGGATCAAAATCATGCTGAAAGGTCATGAAGTGCTCAAGTCCAAACTACTCGACCAGATCCAGAGCCTCGGCAAAGTAGGCCCGATTGGTGTCCCTCCGCATGTGGGCCACGTCCACCCAGTGAGCATCCACGTACAGGTTGGTCTTGCTCTTGAGCACCTCTGTGTAGATGCAATACTGCTGCTTAGTCCAGAAAAGCTCATCTCCATGAAACTGAGCATGGGGTTCTCCATAAGGGTTGTGCTTCCTCCGTGCCATGAACTCATTAGCTAGCATTTCTTCCATAGTCATCGAGGATTCCTTTTGCTTGTTGGCGGCGGTCTTGAACTTGCGCTGGGGATTGGAGCCCTCTGGCACATCACTTGGGATGCGCAGACGCTTGGACCCGGTGTCACGGACTGGATTGGTACGACGAGCATTGGAACCGGAGCCACCACCTAAAACACAAACACAAGAACACGACGAAAGCACAAAGAGAATCAGTGCAAAAGCCTCAAAAAGCATAAGAAACGAGTAGAAAGGGGAATATGTGCGTGCTACAAAGATACTATGACACAAGCGGTAGTACTGCCTGACTGACGCGGAAGTAAAAAGTTAGTACCGTTGAGTGAGCGGTAGTACCGCTTGACGGATGCGGTAGTACCGCACACTCTGCGGTAGTAAAAATTTACTTCCGTGATCAGAAACGGAAGTAAAAAACTAGTACTGCTTACGGAGCGGTAGTACCGCGTCGGGGTTGCGTTAGTACCGCTCGGTATGCAGTAGTAAAATTTTACTTCCGCTCCAGAGCGGTAGTACCGCGGAGGACAGCGGTAGTACCGCCCAGATCAGATCTGACGAACGGATCTGGACCAGATCGGGTGGTAGTACCGCGGTTCTCCAGCGGTAGTACCGCTTGGATCAGATCTGAACAGAACTGATCTGGATAAGACCGCGTAGATCAAACAACGGTACTACGGCTGATCATAGTAACGTGGTAGCAACATACATACTAGCATTTCTAGAGCAAGAACACTCTCCTACATCCTAATCTTCCATGGATAAGAACACGAAGAACGCAAGAACACTAAGCATCTCCCCTAACCCTAAAACAACAACAAGGTAACAAGAAGAGGGGAAAAGGGGAGAAATCTTCATCCTTGTTGGAGTTGACTAAAAATAATTTTTGAGTGTCCTAACCCTAAATTGGTCGTAGTTGACTAAAAATAATTTTTGAGTGTCCAAAATGAGTTTTTTTTTGTGAAGGACCTACCATATATTTGTTATAAAATTGGACCAAATCAATTTTCTAAAATACTAGGCCATATTTAATGCATAATAGACCACATGGTTGGGTGTCAAAAACTTGTATCCACCTCTCATAAAAAAGACAAATTTCTGCCGATTCAGCAGGAATTTGAACTCCGGCTGCCTCATAGTTTGCTATTTATTTTTCCCAAAAATCATTTCTAGGTATAAAAGTATCTATTTAATCAGAGAAACATCAAAACTTTTCCAAGATTCAACCAGTAGCTAGGAACGGTCAAGCCCGCCGTTTTGATCGAATTTTGAAACGGGCATAAAAAATTCAAAAAAAAAATTCAAAAAATTGGAAAAACTTTGCATTGTTTCATTATATGTGACCAAGTTTCCAGGAAAAATAATTAACTTGTAATGCGACAATTAATTAATAAAAGTGTTCTCAGAAATGAGCTATCATGCGTGAAGATTCATGGCTTTCAAGCCAAATGTTCAATCTTATGGCCACATTCATGGCATAGTTTGTTCAAATGATCTCATATTGTGCACAAGGGTGCATCTTGGAATTCCAAACAATTTTTCCTAAGGGAGTTTTCATTTTCTTTGCACAGAAAATTCATTTTCCATTTTCCGAGTGCCCAAAAGGAGGTTTTTTTGTGAAGGACCTCCCAAATAATTGTTGCAAAATTGGACCAAATCATTTTTATGAAATACTAGGACATATTTAATGCACAATTGACCAAATGGTTGGGTGTAAAAAGTTTTGATCCACCACTCGTGAAAAAGACAAATTTCGGCCGATTCAGTTGGAAGTGGGTCAAATTTGAACTGTAGCTGCCTTGTAGTTTGCTCTTTATTTTTTACAAAAATCATTTATAGGTACATAAGTATCTATTTAATCAAAGAAACACCAAAAAAAATACCAAGATTCAACCACTAGCTAGGAACGGTCATTCCCGCCGTTTTGTCCGCATTTTGAAACGGGCATAAAAAATTCAAAAAAATCAAAAAATTGGAAAACATTCGCATTGTGTCATTATATATGACCAAGTTACCAGGAAAAATAATAAACTTGTAATACGGAAATTATTTTAAAAAAGTGTTCTCAGAAATGAGCTAACATGCGTGAAGATTCATGGCTTTCAAGCCAATTGATCAATCTTATGGCCACATTCATGGCATAGTTTGTTCAAATGATCTCATATTTTGCACAAGGGTGCATATTGAAATGGCAAACAATGTTTCCTAAGGGAGTTTTCACTTTCTTTGGACGAAAAATTCATTTTCCATTTTTTGAGTGCCCAAAAGGAGGTTTTTTTGTGAAGGACCTCCCAAATAATTGTTGCAAAATTGGACCAAATCATTTTTATAAAATACTAGGCCATATTTAATTCACAATTGACCAAATGGTTGGGTGTAAAAAGTTTTGATCCACCTCTCATGAAAAAGACAAATTTCGGCCGATTCAGTAGGAAGCGGGTCAAATTTGAACTGCAGCTCCCTTGTAGTTTCCTATTTATTTCTTACAAAAATCATTTCTAGGTACATAAGTATCTATTTAGTCATAGAAACACAAAAAATACTAAGATTCAACCACTAGTTAGGAACGGTCACTCCCGCCGTTTTGACCGCATTTTGAAAGGGGCATAAAAAATTCAAAAAAATCAAAAAATTGGAAAACCTTCGCATTGTGTCATTATATATGACCAAGTTAACAGGAAAAATAATAAACTTGTAATACAACAATTATTTTAAAAAAGTGTTCTCAGAAATGAGCTATCATGCGTGAAGATTCATGGCTTTCAAGCCAAATGATCAATCCTATGGCCACATTCATGGCATAGTTTGTTCAATTGATCTCATATTGTGCACAAGGGTACATCTTGGAATGGCAAACAATATTGCCTAAGGAAGTTTTCATTTTCTTTGGACGAAAAAAACATTTTCCATTTTTCGAGTGCCCAAAAAGAGGTTTTTTTTGTGAAGGACCTCCCAAATAATTGTTGCAAAATTGGACCAAGTCAATTTTATAAAATACTAGGACATATTTAATGCACAATTGACAAAAATGTTGGGTGTAAAAAGTTTTGATCCACCTCTCGTGAAAAAGACAAATTTCCGCCGATTTAGTTGGAAGCGGGTCAAATTTGAACTGCAGCTCCCTCATAGTTTGCTATTTATTTTTTCCAAAAATCATTTCTAGTTACATAAGTACCTATTTAATCATAAATACATGGTTTGGTAGTGATACGTCGAGGTTTGGGCGGTGGTCGAGGGCCCCAACTCTAGAGCGCGTAAACTCGCATGCCCGCCTGGTCACCACGTGACTGTGGCATTGCCATGTGTTCTGGGAGGCCTAGGCATGTCTAGTGGATTGGGCACTCCCCAGGTAGGTGCTAGGAAGAAAATTACAACATAAGATTCTCACGAGGAGACCGATCGATGCTCAAACATGAATTAGCAGCCAATTGTTTGATTAGCGGTACGGGAAATGCACATGGATAATGGGCTTGAGTTTTGGTTGAGGATGATCAGTTACTAAGAAGACTGTCTTCACAAATTTTCAGCTCAAAAGGAGGAGTCTAGGTGGTACTTGCTTTGCAAAGTACCACACTGGACATAAATACAAATGTTGAAGCTGGGCTCAAAATAATGAATGGATTGAGCTGGCATTTGGTGGAGGATAGTTATTTGGGCATAGGAAAGCACTGTAGAAAATGGATACCATTTGTACATGCCAAAGTGGTACTTCCTTCACAAAATGTTTTTTTGAACAGAATAGGAAAATGAATATTTTTGAATTATTTTTGAACTAGGCAAGGAAGGTTTTTTACATATTTGATGAAGATATGACCCAAAGAATTTATGAGATTTTTTGGGGAATTTTGGGAATGACAGAAATATAGGTTGCTTCACAACCTAGGGCAAAAACTGCCACATGGACATGACACATAGGCAAAACTGATGAGGTGGCGCCTAGTCGTAGCAACCCACCACAATTTACAACGTTATGACCATCTATATTGGTCATGATCAGCTAGAAATAAGGCAGCGAACCAGTGCTATATGCTTTATGACCATTTCATGTAAGGAAATTATGACCTTTCTGACCAAAATGGTCGTTATAGAGGTTTGGAGCCCCCCGAACAGCTTTTGACCAATTGGTCTGAAATGGTCATAGATATATGACCAATTCTTCCAGGGTCACTAACAGAAGGTCATAAGTTGACATATTTCTTGTAGTGTTAGCACCCTCACTCTCATCAATACAATTCGTCAATGAAGGATTAGAAGAGATAGTAGTATTGATGTTTGGGGTTATCTTGTTGGTGGCCTTGGCCATGAGACACTTGGCGGTGATGTTCTCATTTGGTGAGTCGAAGAGGGATGAGTGCGGAGTAGTAGCAATTGCAATTGTGGCCATGGTGGTCACCTCATCATCTTCATCATTATCATCATCCTCAACATATTCTTCTTGGGCCACCAACCCTTTAGGAGGAGTCTTCTTGTTGAAGTTGTTCTTGTTGGGATATGACTTTGACTTGTCCTTCCGGATAAGCTTGCCTACAAAGTCTTCTCTTTTCTCATATGGGCAGTCCGCAACGAAGTGGCTTACATTTCCACAGTTGAAGCATGTCCTCACTCGTTGCTTCCCCTTGTTCCCACTAGAGTTGTTCCTGTTGAAGTTGGGTCTTGTGTTCTTCTTGCCCCAGAATTGCCTTGAAGCAAGAGCCATGTGCTCATGGTAGGCATATTTGGTGTCCTCGGGGCTACACTCATCATCATCTTCCACCTCCTCTTCTTTCACACAAGCCTTGGCCTTCAGGGCAAGATTAGGCTTCTTTGATCGTTGAGCTCTTAAGACCGCATTGTCGGCGGTCATGTCCAAGATCCTCATGGCAACGAACTCATCCAACACTTCATGAGATGACAAGTGGTGGAAATCCGGTCTCTGACGAATGACAGAGGACATGGCCTTATGATAGGGCATCATGGCCTTGAGGAACTTGCGCTTGATCCAGTTGTCATCCGTGTCCTTACTGACATGATCTCGAAGAGAGACCGCAAGAGTGGTTAATCTCCGATAAAGTTCACGAGGATCTTCTTCTTCGATCATGGCAAACTCATCAGCTTCATCTTGCACAACTTCATAGTTAGAGCGTTGAATGCTAGTGCTTCCCTTGTACATAGTGCCAGCATGCTCCCAAGCTTCCTTGGCCACAGTGAATGGTCGAAGATGTGCAATGTCTTCTGGAGGAATAGCATCTTGAAGAATGCAAAGAGCGGACACGTTGAACTGATGATCTGCAGTTTCTCTTGGAGTCATGTTGTCGGGATCATGCGGATAAAAACCTTGCTCAATGATTCTCCAAAGGTTAGTAGAACAATGATTTATATGACGTTTGAAACGGAACACCCAAGTAGCAAAATCAGAATTTTTTATAAACTTGGGAGGAGGCCCAACGGAATTTAAATGCGGTGTAGGAACGGGTCCTCCATAGTGAGTAGGAGGAGCGGAGTGGGCAAAGATCCCACTCCCATTCTTAGTAACAGGGGCTTGTTCACTACTAGCTTCTCCCTTGTCGGGATTAGCCTCCGATACGTTAGTGGCGGGACGAACCACTTCCAACGGAGCGGTGGAAACTTTAAGCCCCTCAAGCAAATCTTTAAACATGCCTTTGACCTCGCTCGCTAGTGACTCTTTCAATGTGGTCAAGGTCATATTGAACTCCTCACGAGAGACCGAGGCTCCCCCATCCGACGTAGGCAAGGACGGAGTTCCACCGGAATGGTCATCCGTCTCGACTACGTTGTCACCCATACTCTTTAGACGGTAAAGTCCTTAAAAAGAGACGAGGCTCTGATACCAATTGAAAGGATCGATATGGTTGACTAGAGGAGGGAGTGAATAGGCAACTAACAATTTTTAGCTTTTCTTAACCACTTTAAATTAAGCGTCAAAGTAAGTTGTCTAGATATTCTACTAAGATGACAACTAATGGAAAGTAAGGATAACAACTTCACAAGCAAGCTATAGGAGTTAAACAAGTAATGCTTGCACAAGTAAAGGTAAGAAATAACCACAAGAGGAACCGGTGGAGACGAGGATGTGTTGCCGAAGTTCCTTCCCTTTGAAGGGAAGTGCGTCTCCGTTGGAGCGGTGTGGAGGCACAATGCTCCCCAAGAAGCCACTAGGGCCACCGTATTCTCCTCACGCCCTCACACGATGCAAGGTGCCGTGATTCCACTAGTGGTGCCCTTGAAGGCGGCAACCGAACCTTTACAAACAAGGTTGGGGCTATCTCCACAACTCGGAGGCTCCCAACGAAACCACGAAGCTTCACCATAATGGAATATGGCTTCGAGGTGACCTCAACCGTCTAGGGTGCTCAAACACCCAAGAGTAACAAGATCCGCAAGGGATTAGTGGGGGATCAAATATCTCTTGGTGGAAGTGTAGATCGATGCCTTCTCAAGCAATCCCGAGCAAATCAACAAGTTTGATTGGCTAGGGAGAGAGATCGGGCGGAAATGGAGCTTTGGAGCAACAATGGAGTATGTGGGGGAAGAGGTGAGTCTTCTTGGGGAAGAAGACCCCCTATATATAGTGGGAGAGCAAATCCAACCGTTATGCATGTTTTCTGCCCGCAGAGAGCGGTAGTACCGCACGTAAGTTGCGGTACTACGGATACCGCTTGCTGAGCGGTACTACCGCTAGGCAAAAACAAGCGTGCCGAGGACAACCACGGATGAAATAAATTACATCCGTGGCTACCTCCGCAGAAATACGGTAGTAGCAAAACACGACGCGGTACTATCGCTTGGAGCAAGCGGTACTACCGCAAAGGGTACGGAAGTAAAAAACTACTTCCGCACCTACTTCCACACTTGGTACAGTGCCGAGCCTGATACACGGTACTACCGTTCTGGAGCCGCGGTACTAACGCTTGTGCGGTACTACCGTGTCTTCAGGTGGTACTACTGTGTGGCTGTGCGGTACTACCGCTTATGGAGCAGTACTACCGTGTACCAGACAGATGTTTTAGCTAAGAAGTCATGGTTTGCATATACAGGTAGTAGTAGGATGGAATGTGCAAGCCGACATGAGCATCGCAAAGTCCAAGAAACAAAGCATCACAGAGGAAACAGATGTCGACGTGTGATTTTTTCCCTTGCCATGATTACGTACAGCTGGTTGCCATTTGCCAACCGCATGCAGATGCATGCACACCGCCGTACGTCCACCCGCGTCGCCTTCCGCCTTCGCCCCGGCCCACGGCCGTGCGCTGCAGGCACAGGCCATGGTCACCGCCGCTCCGGTGAAATACAGTGTGCGTAGGTCCGGCCGGTCGACGATAGGGCCATGACCATGAATGCGGCGCTTGAATGTCGCGCCTGCAAAACTACGAAATAAACAATCATATTAGTGCCATTACGTCGCGAGAATTATTCGAACGAGCACAGCTGATGGAGGGACATGAATTTCTTATGGGAGATATTTTAAAGACCGCTGCCCCCGGATTCATGGAATTTGGCTTAGGGGTCGAGGAGCTAGCTCTCCCATGTACGTGTGCATGCAGACTCCACCAGTGCGGGGGCCTAGCTACGTAGAGCAAGCAGCCACCAGAGACGCGACGAGCCTCGCGTCGGTGCGGGCTAAGCTCGGCTTCCGTGCCACGAATGGGATAAGGCAGTGTCAGTATGGACCCCCAAACGAGATAAGCAAAGCCGGCCTTGGCCGCACCGCGACGGTCTGCGCTGTGCGTGGCTGGTGCATGCGAGGGTCCCCGGAGCAGCGAGGCGCGCCGGCCGGCCTCCGGGAGGTACACGCCGCGCCCGATCACGAGGCCACACAACACGGCGGCCGATGCGCATGCACCGATGCGCCTGCCGCCAGCCCGGCGCCCCTCAGCCGGCCAGCTCGATCGAAACGGATCCTACGCGATCATATCCGGTAGACCAGTACCACGCGCGTGGCGATGCATGTCGATTTCGTCGTCCGTCTTGGCAATTTTCCACGTACCTACGTACGTACTGGTCCTGGAGATGAACCCGTACGTGGTCACCGCAGATACCAGGCTAAGACTGGCCGCTAGCCGCTCCGAGCTTGTTCATAATTCACAACGCGGGTCCGGAGAACTGAGCATAGCTCAGCTGGCAAGGCGTGGACGTTCGCAGACAGCCCAACAGTGTTCAAGTCTTGACTTGAGCATTTGATGCCCTTGGAGTTTTCTTTTATATAAAAAAATGCCAACGGACTAGTCTAGTCCGGGTTGGCCTCGTTTTTTTTACAACGCGGGTCCGCAAAGGAGAGTTGTGCTAATGTGTCCATATAATTTATAGGTCTCTCACCCTTTTTTTTAGGTGGTATAAATTGTTTTTTTGTTCTTCCGGAGTCACACTCACGCATACTTTATAGGTCTCTCACCTTTTTTTTTAGGTGGTATAAATTGTTTTTTTGGTCTTCCGGAGTCACACTCACGCATACTTTGATGATTAACGCATCGCCCAGGGTCCCGACGAATTGACGCCGGGCTTGCATTGCATTGCATGGCCCGGGCCTGAGTCGGACAGACGCGTTCAATCAAGGCGTGCGCCGACACGGGTCTAAATCCCCAGCGACAGCGATCCAAGGAGCAATGCCGGCGTTCCATCAAGACCTTTCAACTCCACTTGAATTCGCTACACCGGCTCCATCGATCCATTGCATGCTCCTTCGAATCTTGCCATCGTCTCTCTGGCTGGGCCGATTGAGTGAGCTGGCAAAGGATGATTAGTCAGGTGACCTGTCCTCCGATCTCATTATAACTGTTAGGAATTAATTAATTAGCTTAATTAATTGTTAATCTATTCTAATGGCCATGTTTGGCAACCGCTTTCTTTGTAACCGTTTTGTAATGAGGGTATAAATACCCCAATGTTCAATCAATGAATGAACTGTTTCATCATTTGCTCTCCTCTCTCGTGTCTACTTTCATAGGTTAAAGGATTGTTCTCAGAATCTTCATCACAAGGAGGACCAAAATCTAGTGCAAAAAATGAAGGAAGAACTCATTTGCACTCAATAATATCGGAGACCTTATGTAATCTCCTAAATATCCCAACATATTATTAGTCTATACTTATACTACTACATGTAGTAAAATGTCCAATATCATATCCCATGGATACAATATTCGTTAAATTTGAATGTATGTTTCAATTCATATTCAATATTGTTGCATACATAATAATTTTCTAAGTATTATTAAATATTAGGCTCGATAGCCTTAGCCATCCCGGTTTGTGGATGATTAGAAAATTATTGGCAATTTTGTTGGTCAGAACTTAACAAGTTGCAAAATATTCCCCACGTCATCAGATTTTATGTGCACCGCATGTGCCATAGGGGAAATAAGTTTTAAGGCACTCTCGCCTTCAAATTCTAAGCAGGACATTTATTCTTCCTTGAACACATTCAAAAGATATGTCTGGATTGCTTAACCATTATCTGGGGTAATTTAGATACTTCATGGAACTCATATACACATCCATAAAATGTTTTTTAAGTATGTCTCTTATCACACACAACCATGCATGATCTTACTAAAAATAATTGCTCAACTTATCAAAGTAAGAGCAAATTCTCCTGAAAACAGGATCTATAAACCCATTCAAACGAACAATGTTGTTGAACCCATTCAATGGGCATTTTTTGCATTAAGTACTTTATGTGCATAGCCAGAATGGTTTAGCTAAATTCCTTATCAAAGAGAGTTAAATGAATTACATGACCACTTTTAAAGATTTGTAAATTTACTAGCCTCTTGCTGGACACATACGGTCTTACACACCGTAAGTATGATCTAAATCATACCAACTGAATATCATACTACTTTCCCCTTGTAGTTACTACGTGTAAATCAACAAAGTATTTCTTATCTGCGATAATTCGGTTACATGCCGATATCGCCACTCTAGCGTACATCATTGGGCCCTCACGAAAATTTGGGTTCTATGTGAGGAATAACAATTTATCCGTCAATCAAAATTATTCATAGCCCGCATGCTGATTGCATCAGCAATAAGGATATTTTCCGGCATTAGGGGGAGATAAGTACCACAAAGAATGTCGAGAAATAAATTAGAAATGTTATTGACATTCTATCCTTATATCCACGTACTCAAAGAATCTGAACTAAAAGTTTAGAGAATCATATATTTCCAACACTTTGCAAATCTGCCACATACATTTACTGATAACAAGGTGTCACTAAATTCTATATTCCTGCAGTAAAGTATCAGAAAGAGTGGAGGTACCTGATAAACTACTCTTCTCCCCAAATGAGAGCAAGAGGGGGAGAAAATCTGACAAGACGAGATATAAGTTCTCATATGCTTCCGCGGAAACAGAGGAAATCAAATCCTCAACCAGTAAGTGTAATCCAACATCAAGTTGAAAGACACCTCACTGGATGCTCATCATCCAAAGCCCGGCATAAATGTGCACAAATGTTTTGGTGCCGGGACATCGAAACACCTTAACTCAATTTGTTGTAGGAAATCATAAGAAGTTAAAAAGGAATAAATATTTTAGCCACAAACTTCAATGATTCCACCAGGATCATATAAACTAAGGACTACATTTGTCGACATATGTTTCTTCTCAAATTGCTAAAACCTTTTGGGTCCAGAACCAAAATCCATGGTAGAGTGCCTCTTGCACTCATATTGGTTCACATGAAAGGAAGCAAGTAATGAAGAATAGCACTTGCTCTACAAACGAGTGGTATTTACCACAGTAATACCTACTCCTCATAAGTATCTTCCATATGGAATACTAAAAAATTCTCATTCATACACAAAGTCAATGAGGTGGTGAGAAAGCGAGGCTTGTAGCAAAAGGGTTCACGCAGAGACCCGACATCAATTACGTTGTGACATACCCTCTCGGTATGAGTGGAATTATGTTTCAATACTAAGTATCATTGGCAATAAAATAATAATAATATCCATGCAGTTAATGGATGTAGTGACTACATAATCATATGGAGCACTCATTTCGGATATCTATATTAAAGTCCATGAAGGGCTTACAATTTCGAATCCAAAGACAAATCGCAACATGTTTTTGTGTAAAACTTCAAAGTCACTCTATGACATGAAATAGTCGAAAATCATATGGTACTACTGACTAAATGAGTTCCTTCTTCACAAGGATTACTCGAATAATGATGATTGTTTATGTGTTTTAATAAAGAAATCAAAAAATTGATTTCCTTATGTCGGTGTACTAAAGTAGGGGTACCCTTAGTATCCCGAACTTGTGCACGGGCAGTCGCAGCGTCCCGCGGCAAGGCTTGCCTGGTGATCGCCAATGTCCTCCGTGGTTCCTTTGGAGCCATTCAAGAACAAAGTATCTAAGCCTAGGGGACAAGGCCCCGGCAAGGGGAGCTTGCCGGGAAGGACACTCAAGGCACAAGAACACTCGAGACGCAAGACCCTGGCAAGAGGAGCTTGCCGAGAAGGCCAACCAAGGCATCTCAAGAAACTTGCCGCGACGCATCACGCATCCCGGCAAGGCCCGGTGGGCGACAAGCTCCCGGAAGCGACAAGATAGCGACCGCGGCAAGGCGCTTGCCGCGGCAAGCTTCCACTCAGTACCCGCGCTCCAGCACATCCACCCACGTGTCGCTCTGGGATCCTCCCAGGCGTACGTGGTGGAAGGCTGTGCAGCCATGGGTACGCGGTGGCAAGCGGCGATGGCAAGGATGCCATCGTGGCGAACGGTGGCGCCCCTGACGGCCCTTTTTGCACTATTTGGGCGACGGCGATGGGCATTTAATGCCCTTGGCCCCTGCCGTCAGGATTAGGTATGGAACACTGTACCAACTACCACCCTTTTTCCATTTTTACCCTCAACTGTGTTGCCATCTATCGGTGACCCCTTGAGCATATAAAAGGAGGCCCATGCGCAACGTAGAGGGGGGGTTAGACATTCGAACACTCTCACACTCGGTCTCGTTAGCCGCTGAGGAGTACTGTAGCTTCCAGCACTCCCGAGCCAAGAACCCAATACAAACCACAAAGCAGGAGTAGGGTTTTACGCATCCGTGCGGCCCGAACCTGGGTAAACTGCTCGTGTGCCTCGCCTCGATCTGCTCTTCATACGATCGCCGCCCCCTGCCGTACCGAAAAGGGGCTCCGGTCCCATAGGTGTTCGTGGGTGGATCAGTTTCCCCGACATCTTTGGCGCGCCAAGTAGGGGGTGCGTCGAGGTTGTGTGAACCTGATCCGGCGTCCACACGAGCTAGATCTTCACCATCATCATCAACATGCCGCCGAAGAAGAAGGCTTCGGAGGCAGCTGGTCCGTCTGCGTCGATCCCAGCACCGCCGGAGCCAATGGCCGGTGGGGTAGACGCCGGCGGAAGGACGGACGCCGATGAGGGAACTCACGGTGCCGCCAGGTCCAAGGACAAGGCTGCGCTGCCCATCGGCGGCGTAGCCGGCTCCCACGACGACCGGGCGCACTCCGAGACCTCGGCGTCCGTTGATACGTCCAAAACGTATCTATAATTTCTGCTTGCTCCATGCCACTTTTGGGTGATATTGCTATGATATTCATACACTTCCATACACTTTTGATCATATTTTGACTAACTTACTAATCCAGTGCACCCCAGTGCCAGTTTCTGTTTTCGGCTGTTTTTGTATTTCAGGTTTTCACGTTTCGAGAACTGCCCAGAAAAATCCAGAAAAATTATATAAAAAATCAGCGTTCCGGAAACAACTCTGCGTCCGAAGGGCAGCCTGGGGGGGGGGGCACCAGGGCTTCAGGCGCCCTGGCGGCGCCCCCCCCCCCTGGGCCGCGCCGGGGGGGGGGCGCCTAGGCCCCCCGAAGCTCCCCCGATGCCCTACTTTGGCATATATTTAAAGGATCCTCCGAAACCCTCAGAACAGGAACTCTTTTCGCGATCCCATCTCTGTTCCGCCGCCGCCGCCGCTTCCAAGATCGGGAGCACCAGGAGAACTCTTCCCGGCACCCTATCGGAGGGGAGGATCACCACCGGGAGCTTCTCCACCACCATGGACGCCTCCCGGATGACTCGTGAGTAGTCTCCCTTGGACCATGAGTCCATGACCAGTAGCTATGTGATGTTCTCCTCCCGTTCTTGTGCTTCACTAATTAGTCCTTGTGAGCTTCCCTACATGATCGAGGCACCTATGTAATCCTTATGCTGTTGCTATGTTGAGTTTGCTGGGATCCGATGGATTATGAGATTATGTTCAGATTGATCTTGAGTAATATATTTGATCTACCTCTTTTATATTTTTGTTCATAAGTAATTCTTGCATGTTCTCCGTTGTTATTTATTGCTTTGGCCGAGTAATAGGTAGTGACTCCAAGAGGGAACGTTATGCTCGATTGTGGGTTCATGCCCCTCGATGACTAGCTTGAGTGACAGAAACATGAGTCTAGGGGATGTGTTGTTGCCACAAGGGGGAAAACAACGGTGCTTGTGCCCGCGGGTGCAAGGATTGTTTACTTTACGCAAAGTTCTTTTAATGCAGTTGTCTGTTGCATTGAGTTCACACTATGGGTGGGACTCGCAACTTAATACCAGCGAGATGTTCTGGATAGATATCTCAAGGTGGATGATTAGTAGTAGATATTGATGGATTTTGGTCTACTTACTTTGGCGTACCGCCCATGCTTTGAACCTCAACCTTTCTTGCAATTTAGTCAGCATTGGTTTGCGTTCGTGGTCCTGTCAATTGCCCAGCTGTAATTTGTTTACCTCACATAGCTGTTTTATCGTATTTTGGGAGAGAGACATCACTAGTGAACATCATGAGACTCCGGTCCATATTACCATCATTGATCACATCCACTATTTACTTTTTGTTATTATTTACTATTGCAAAACACTATCTATCACTACTATCATTGCTTTTAATCCTTTGTGAACTACAAGGCCGGAGAGATTGACAACCTCTCTGTACTCGTTGGGAGCAAAGTTATTTGTATCTGTGTGCAGGTCCACGTTGATTGCTACTAATCTGGCGCCGTAGCAATTGACACCTACTTGTTGAACCTAGGAGTCTTTGGGGATTCGATCCTTGGCATCTTTGCTAAGGGAAAACACTTCTACAATACTGCATCTTACACGTTCCACTTGGGGTAACCAACGAGGGGTTCGAGGCCCATCAAGGAGTATTTTCTGGCGCCGTTGCCGGGGACTCCACTCTTCAGGATAGGCTTGAACTTTACCTCGCGGAACTTGTTAGATTCGGCTGCGAGAGGAACTTTTATGTCAACTACACTTGGTGCTGCCACAAAGCTTCTCGATGAGATGATGACCAACTATTCCCAATGGCACACCGAACGCGCTCCAACAGGTAGGAAGGTAAACTCTGTCGAGGAGATTTCCTCCCTTAATGAAAAAGTTGACTTGATCATGTCTCTACTTTCGAAGCAATCTACTGTTGATCCTCGTGATGTTCCTTTAAATTCTTTGATTGCTCAAGAACAAGTAGATGTGAACTTTATCTCTAGAAACAATTTTAACAACAATTCTTATAGGAGTAACTTTGGTAACAATCCTAGACCGTTCCCCTCTAACTCTTATGGGAAAAATAATGCTTATCCTAGTACCAAGAACTCCAATACTGAACTAGAGACTATGCTTAGAGATTTCATCACTACCCAAAAAGCCTTTAATAAAAATGTAGAAGAGAAACTACATAAACTAGATGATCTTTCTTTTAAGGCAGACCACTTAGCCAATGAGGTAAAATTGCTAAAAATTGAAACTTCTCCTCTTAAGGAGAGGGAGGTCATCCCTATTAATGCTACTCAAGTACAAATTAATGAAAACATTAGGATGATGGCTAAGCTTAAAGAAAGATGGGCTAGAGAAAGGGAGGAAGAGGAAAGAATTTAGAGCCTTCCTACCCACCACACTGTTGCTACTATCCAAGTTATTGAGGATGTTCAAACTCTTAGCACCCAATGTACTCCTGGTCCCATTGGACCTATTAATGGTGATGCTATGACTATAGAAGCTACCAAACAAGTGAACCTTAAGGACACCACTACCACTTTACTTGATGCTCGTGACCTTGATTTTGATAATTGCACTCTTACCGAAGTTATTGATTTCCTTCACAAGATGTCTAGAGATCCCCGCACTAGCACGCTTAACCTTGCCTTCACAGAGCATATCACTAATGCTCTCATCAAAACTAGGGAGGAGAAACTTAGAGTAGAAGCCTCCATACCTAGAAAGCTAGAAGATGGTTGGGATCCTATGATAAAAATTAATTTGAATGACTTCTCTTGTTATGCATTATGTGATGTTGGTGCTAGTACCTCTGTTATGCCCAAAAGGATATATGATATGCTTAAATTGAAACCTTATGATTCTTGTTCTTTTGGTGTTCGTCTCGTTGATTCTTCCATAAAGAAACCTTTGGGGAGGATCGACGATGTTCTTATTGTTGTCAATGATAATTATGTGCCCGTTGATTTCACTATTATGGATATTGAATGTGATCCTTCTTGTCCAATTATTTTGAGACGTTCCTTTTTGCGCACCGTTGGTGCTATCATTGACATGAAAGAGGGTAATATAAAATTTCAGTTTCCTCTCAAGAAAGGGATGGAACACTTCCCTCGAAAAAAGATCAAGTTACCTTTTGAGTCCGTTGTACGGGCTAGTTATTCTTTTACTCTTGATAAAACTTGATCTATGCATTATGCCTAGCTTAAAGGCATAAAAGAAAGCGCTTTTGGGAGGCAGCCCACATGAATAAATTTTTTGCTTTTGTTGTGTCTTGATGTTGTTTACTGCTGTAGCATCATCATTGTATCTTTGCTTTTCATATTTGTGCCAAGTATAGCCTCCGATTGCTAGAAAGTTCAAAAGTTGTGAGGTGCTGTCCAGGAAACAGATTCTGTCCTTGGATAGAAAAATTCGTATAAAATCACCAGATCATCTTTTTGGTCTGAATTTTTTCGACAGCGTTCTCTATATAATTGTCTTTCGTGCATCTGTTCTGAGTTTTTTATTTGAGTTGCAGAAGTATCCCGAACAGATCAATTACTACCTGATGTTCTGTTTTTCACAGATTCTGTCCTGTTTTGCCTTTCCTTCACTTTGCAAATCAAGAGTTTGCTTTTTCTTTGCAAAAACCTTTTGGCAATCTTGAGAAACAGTAGAACTTCAAGAATATCCTTATTTCCAGCAAGGTATAATTATTTTATTAAGGGTACTAACCTCGCTAATCAGATTATGATGAGTTATGTATGAAGGGAGTTTTCAAGTGTGCGAGGGAAGATGATAAAAAGATTCAGGAGTGTCAAGCGCTCAAGCTTGGGGATGTCCCCGTGCACCCCCAAGAAATATTCAAGGAGACTCAAGCGTCTAAGCTTGGGGATGTCCCCGTGCATCCCCTTCTCCATCAACATTATTAGTTCGTCTTTCGTTCCGCTATATTTTTATCACTTCATGTGTTATGTGCTATGCTTGGAGCGTCTTGCTTTTAGTTTTCTTTTTAGTTTTTCATAACGAGTCGGAACCCAGCATTCCTTTATGTGGGAGAGAAACACGCTCCACTTCTACCTAGAACATAACATAGAATTTTCATGTCTATCTATGATGTGTGTGTTCTTTGTCTTTTAATAGCTACTATCATGCTCCGCTCTTAGTATTTATGCTTATCTTTTCAAAGAGCTTTTGTTTAGTTGGTTGCTTGAACTCTCTTTAATTATCATGCTCACCTTATTAAGAGAGTTTGCTTCCGTTGCATTGGTTAATGTGTCTATGATAAAGATGCTACTTGCATGATGGTGCTTAGTAGTTCAGGTTTTCTTATGGTTAATCTCAAATAGCTGGGGGGTTCCCAATGTGTTATTGGAGTACCAACTTGGTTTGTTTGCCTATGATGTGGTATGGTTTAGTAATATCTTCCTTCGAGAATTTATTTTGATTGACTTGGCGTATGCTCACGCATATTTAAGACTGTGAAGAAAGTCTGTCAAGCCTTGATGATCTTTTATTTTTGAGTAGCGGTATAACTTCCATGCCTGATTCAATATTGCTTTGTCGCTCTGCATGATTATGACCGTCATTGCTCTCTTAGTTGGTCGATCCGAGTCTTTTTGCTAACCTCCACCTGTACTAAGCAAACTAACTTTGCAATACATAGCTCATGGGAAAGTAGCTTAAAAACTATTGTGGTAAAGAATATGTTGCTTATGTATCTTATTTCTTATAAGTTGCTTGCTGAGCGGTAACCATGTTTCTGGGGACGCCATCAACTGTCACACTTTTGTTGAATATCATGTGAGTTGCTATGCATGTTCGTCTTGTCTGAAGTAAGGGTGATTTACCGTGGGTTGTATGACTATGCATATTGTTAGAGAAGAACATTGGGCCGCCAACCAAAGCCATGTATCATGGTGGAAGTTTTAGCTTGGACCTTAATCCTCAATCTCTCATGAGAATATGCTTATGCATTAAAGAGGAGTCCATCATCTATTTTCTATGTTGTCCCAGTATGGATGTCCTCAAGTTGAGATCTATCAAAAACGAGAAATCAAATGCGATTTATCTCCTTGGACCTTTGTACAGGTGGCATAGAGGTACCCCTTTGTGACACTTGGTTAAAACATATGTAATGCAATGATAACCCATGGAGATCCGAGCTAATTAGGACAAGGTGCGAGCACTATTGGTATTCGATGCATGAGGCTTGCAACTTATAGGATGTTTTATGCATGACACATATGAAGTAGTACTACCGTTGACACAATTGCTTCCATGTTTTCAAAATAAAAAACTCTAGCACTTAACCTTTATTTTACCTTTATGTTAAAGCACCAACTACTGAGAGCATGATTGTCATTCTGAGTGTAATGTGCATTGTCCCAAAGTAGCATTGTCTTTTGCATGATTGTGATATCGTTTATTCTGAAATGATTGTATCTAGTCATCACTTAAACCTTGAAGGTGCCCCTACATTTATGTTTTGCATCACTAAAGGGGGCAAGCTAGATATCACTTTATCATATTTGCACATCATGTTCATTGCAAATCTATTTGATGTTTCAGTTTCATGTTGTAAAACTTTCAGTTATTTGTGATTTTCTCTTGAGGCAACTTAATTACTTTAGAATCATTGTCTCAGTAAGCTTTTGTCATATGACTATGAAAAAGTCCTATATGGTTAATAGCATGTCACCACAGAAATTATTCTTGTTATCATTTACATACTCGAGGACGAGCAGGAATTAAGCTTGGGGATGTTGATACGTCCAAAACGTATCTATAATTTCTGCTTGCTCCATGCCACTTTTGGGTGATATTGCTATGATATTCATACACTTCCATACACTTTTGATCATATTTTTACTAACTTACTAATCCAGTGCACCCCAGTGCCAGTTTCTGTTTTCGGCTGTTTTTGTATTTCTGGTTTTCACGTTTCGAGAACTGCCCAGAAAAATCCAGAAAAATTATATAAAAAATCAGCGTTCCGGAAACAACTCTGCGTCCGAAGGGCAGCCTGGGGGGCCACCAGGGCTCCAGGCGCCCTGGCGCCGCCCCCCCCCCCCTGGGCCGCGCCGGGGGGGGCGCCTGGGCCCCCTGAAGCTCCCCTGATGCCCTACTTTGGCATATATTTAAAGGGTCCTCCGAAACCCTCAGAATAGGAACTCTTTTCACGATCCCATCTCTGTTCCGCCGCCGCCGCCGCTTCCAAGATCGGGAGCACCAGGAGAACTCTTCCCCCCTGCCGGAGGGGAGGATCACCACCGGGAGCTTCTCCACCACCATGGACGCCTCCCGGATGACTCGTGAGTAGTCTCCCTTGGACCATGAGTCCATGACCAGTAGCTATGTGATGTTCTCCTCCCGTTCTTGTGCTTCACTCATTAGTCCTCGTGATCTGCCCTACATGATCGAGGCACCTATGTAATCCTTATGATGTTGCTATGTTGAGTTTGCTGGGATCCGATGGATTATGAGATTATGTTCAGATTGATCTTGAGTAATATATTTGATCTACCTCTTTTATATTTTTGTTCATAAGTAATTCTTGCATGTTCTCCGTTGTTATTTATTGCTTTGGCCGAGTAATAGGTAGTGACTCCAAGAGGGAACGTTATGCTCGATTGTGGGTTCATGCCCCTCGACGACTAGCTTGAGTGACAGAAACATGAGTCTAGGGGATGTGCTGTTGCCACAAGGGGGAAAACAACGGTGCTTGTGCCCGCGGGTGCAAGGATTGTTTACTTTACGCAAAGTTTTTTTAATGCAGTTGTCTGTTGCATTGAGTTTACACTATGGATGGGACTCGCAACTTAATACCAGCGAGATGTTCTGGATAGATATCTCAAGGTGGATGAGTAGTAGTAGATATTGATGGATTTCGGTCTACTTATTTTGGCGTATCGCCCATGCTTTGAACCTCAACCTTTCTTGCAATGTAGTCAGCATTGGTTTGCGTTCGTGGTCCTGTCAATTGTCCAGCTGTAATTTGTTTACCTCACATAGCTGTTTTATCGTCTTTTGGGTGAGAGACATCACTAGTGAACATCATGAGACTCCGGTCCATATTACCATCATTGATCACATCCACTATTTACTTTTCGTTATTATTTACTATTGCAAAACACTATCTATCACTACTATCATTGCTTTTAATCCTTTGTGAACTACAAGGCCGGAGGGATTGACAACCTCTATGTACTCGTTGGGAGCAAGTTATTTGTATCTGTGTGCAGGTCCACGTTGATTGCTACTAATCTGGCGCCGTAGCAATTGACACCTACTTGTTGAACCTAGGAGTCTCTGGGGATTCGATCCTTGGCATCTTTGCTAAGGGAAAACACTTCTACAATACTGCATCTTACACCTTCCACTTGGGGTAACCAACGAGGGGTTCGAGGCCCATCATCCATGCATGCACCGCGCCCATCTCAAGAGGCGCGGGACCGGCAGCGTCATGGTACTCACGGTACCATACGCTTGCTGGGCCAAGGCCAAGCTGGTGGGTCCCGGAACGCTCAAGACCAACATGCGCACCAACACACTGGCACGAGCAAGGCACGGTCGCCTGGACGGGATACTGCTCCTTCTAACGTAGTTAGAAGTCCGAGTATATCCCGCTCCTCGCACCACTTGCCACCGCTACCCACCACTCCAGCAGAAGCTCTGGCACGAGCTCAACTGCTCCTAGACTTCCCTCCAGCGACAGACAAGGCCGACTACTGGAGGGCCACCATTCAGAGTCTCATCGCCTTCGCCAACGGCGACACTCCGCGGCAACCGAGCACGTCGCAGCCGCGGCAAGTCAGCCAGGCGCGGGCCGATGGCGACAAGACTGGTGGGGGTGCAACCACCATGCACTCTCCGCCCCGAAGGCCAAAATCGCCGACTCGCCTGATCAACATCGACGACGACTCCACTGCGTCATCCGATCCACGAGCTCGTCGCGACCAGCGCCAAGTTCTCCACGAACGACAGCAAGAGGACGCTCGTACTCGCATCGAGCGCCGAAGAGAAGCGCGACGTCAATCAGACCAGCGCGCTGGGCCCGCTGTCGACATGCATGCGCCAGAGGGACCAGGCGACTTGCCGTACGCGGTAGGTTGTCCTGCGTTCACTCATGAGCTGCGGCAAGTCCAGTGGCCCAGCATGAAGAATTTCAAGCCAGACGTACCAGAGAAGTACGACGGCAAGACGCATCCGTCGGAGTTCCTCAGCATCTACACCATCGCGGTGCAAGCTGCCGGGGGGCGGGACGACAAGATCCTTGCCAACTACTTCCCTCTGGTACTCATACCCAACGTCAGGTCCTGGCTCATGCACTTGCCGGACAACTCCATATCCTCCTGGGCGGACCAATGCCATCAGTTTGTCGGCGCCTTCACAGGCGGCCACAAACCTCATGGACAAGAAAGTGACCTTCACCTGCTCGCCCAGAAGGAAGGAGAACCCCTGCGCAAGTATATCCAGAGATTCAGCCGTGTACAGCATAACATCCCAGACGTCCACCCTGCCGCGGTTATCAGCGCGTACCATCAGAACGTGCGTAACCGCAGGATGAGGGAGGAGATGGCGATGTGCAAGATCAGGGACGTCAGTGAGCTTTATGCCCTGGCCGACAAGTGCGCACGTGCTGAGGAGGGGAGGAAACTCCCCGGGGAGGATACAGGAGCAGGAGGATCTGACAGTGAGGATGCTGCCCCGGCAAAGAAAAACCGGCGGCGGAACAACATGAAGAAGAAAAACAAAGAGGTGCTAGTCGTTGAGCAGTCCGGCAACGGAGGTGGCGCCGACAAGGCCAAAGTTGGTAGCCCTGGCAAGGAGACTGTCGCATGCACCAACTGCCAGGCTGTGGCGGCCGCCGACAAACAGGACGGCACCGACAAGCAGTACTGCAAGATCCACCGCACCAAGGGCCATGACCTCCAAAACTGCAAGAGGGTCGAACAGCTTGTTGAGTAGCAAAAGACTGAATACGAGCGGCGCGACAAGGAGAAGGCCCAAGGAGGTGATGGAGGAGCCGGCAAGAAGGGGCCATTCAACGGCCGGGGAGGAAGTCGCGGCAAGGCCAAGCAGCGGCAAGGAGACAGACCTCCCCGCGGCCGCGACAAGGATGAAGATGACGACGACGACGAAGACATGGAGGATGCTGAGACCAGTGAGAAGGAGTTCCAGAAAGCCACAGAGGTCCTGTGCGTTGACGGCGGTGCTTCTCTGCATACTTCTCACCGCCAACTCAAACAATGGGTGCGGGAAGTTAATGCGACAGAACCACCTGTCGAATCGCGCAAGCTTCTGAAATGGTCCAGCACGCCTATCATCTTTGATACTGAGGACCACCCTGATCGCACAACTGCGGTCGGGTGCTTGCCGATGTTGGTTTCACCAACTATCTGCAACCTCAAGGCCACTAAGATGTTAGTTGACGGCGGGGCCGGCTTGAATCTGATCTCCTCCACGGTACTCCAGAAACTCCAGATCCCTGACAGCGAGCTCGAAGAGACCGGCACATTCGAAGGAATAAACCCGGGAAGGAGCAAGCCGAAGGGGAAGATCACGCTGCCAGTAACATTTGGCGGGGAGCTGAACTTCAGGACCGAGAGGGTCACTTTTGACGTCGCTGATTTTCCATTGCCTTACAATGGAATACTTGGCCGTCGAGCACTCGCCAAGTTCATGGCAGCCTCTCACTATGCATACAATATGTTGAAGATGCCCGGCCCGATAAGCGTCATCTCTGTCCCTGGCGACAAGAAAGATGCCCTTATCTGCGCCGACAAGATCTACCGGGAAGCAGCAGCCGCAACAGATAGAAAGACACTTGCCGCTGAAGCTCCCGGAGGGAAGAAGAAGACCAAGTCCGGCAAGAGCTCCGGGGCCCACTCCGGCAAGCGCACCTCTTCGGAGTGCTGCGCTTCCGTCGAGGACGCACCATCGAGCTCCACCGGCAAGTGTAAGAAGACGATGGCAGCTCCGCCAGAGACCAAGAAGGTGTCCGCCAAGGAGGACGGCACTGGTGGTACCTTCACCATCAGTGCCACGCTTGACCCTAAATAGGAAAGCGCGCTCGTTGCTTTCCTGCGGGCGAACGTCGACGTGTTTGCATGGAAACCGTCTGACATCCCCGGTGTTCCCAGGAAAGTGATTGAGCACAAGCTTGCTGTCTGTCCTCATGCGTGGCCCGTCAAGCAGAAAGTCAGAAAACAAGCGGTGGAGCGCCAAGAATTTATCGCAGAAGAAATCAAGAAGTTGGAAGCAGCAGGCCTTGTCAGAGGAGTGCTCCATCCTACGTGGTTGGCCAATCCTGTAGTCGTACGCAAGGCAAACGGAAAATGGAGGCTTTGTATCGATTTCACCGATGTGAATAAAGCTTGTCCAAAAGACCCATTTCCCTTGCCGCGCATTGACCAGATTGTTGACTCCACGGCCGGATGTGACCTGCTTTCATTTCTTGACGCATACTCAGGATACCATCAAATCTTCATGGCAGAAGAAGATGAGGAGAAGACTGCATTCATCACTCCATGTGGCACATACTGTTTCATACGGATGCCTTTTGGTTTGAAGAATGCTGGTTCGACATTTGCAAGGGTAGTCCATACAGCTTTTGAGCCGCAAATTCACAGAAATGTGGAAGCCTACATGGATGACATAGTGGTCAAGAGCAAGGACAGGGCAACCCTGGTTCAAGATTTAGATGAGACCTTTGCAAATCTGCGCAAGATCCAGCTCAAGCTCAACCCCGAGAAGTGTGTGTTTGGAGTCCCTTCCGGCAAGCTTCTCGGGTTCTTCGTGTCTCAGAGGGGAATTGAAGCCAATCCCGACAAGATCAAGGCCATTGAGCAGATCGAAGCACCGAAGCGCGTCAAGGATGTACGAAGACTTGCCGGTTGCGTGGCTGCTCTAAGCAGGTTTATCTCTAAGTCTGCTGAGCGCGCCCTGCCGTTTTTCAAAATTTTGAAAAAGGCGGGTCCAATGAAATGGACTCCCGAAGCGGAGGCTGCGCTGCAAGACTTGAAGAGGTACCCGTCCTCCACTCCAATACTTGTCGCACCTAAGCCGCAAGAGAGGTTGCTGCTGTATCTGGCAGCAACCAATCAAGTGGTTAGTGTTGCGTTAGTAGCGGAGAGGGAGGCAGATGATGAGCCAGCAACCGTGGCAAGCACGTCCAGCGACAAGCAGGGGGCTTCCCCGACAAGCTCTGGTCCCGACAAAGATGGATCTGCACATACGCAAGGGGAGATACGGAAGAAAATGGTGCAGCGCCCAGTTTACTTTGTCAGCTCCCTTCTGCAGGGGGCTAGGTCAAGGTACTCTGGTGTGCAGAAGTTGCTTTTCGGCCTTCTCATGGCCTCGAGAAAGCTGTGCCATTACTTCCAAGCACATGAGATAACAGTTGTCACTCGCTTTCCGCTGAAGAGGATACTGCAGAATCCAGAAGCAACAGGCAGGATTGTTGAGTGGGCACTGGAACTGTCAAGCTTTGGCCTCAAGTTCGAAAGCACTTCAACTATCCAAAGCAGAGCATTGGCAGAGTTTATAGCAGAGTGGACGCCAACACCAGATGAAGAGATTCCAGAAACGAGCATCCCCGTCAAGGAAGCAAGCAAAGAGTGGCTGATGTACTTTGATGGTGCCTTCTCGCTGCAAGGCGCCGGTGCTGGTGTGCTGCTTGTCGCGCCCACCGGAGAACACCTCAAGTACGTGGTCCAGATGCACTTTCCCAAGGAGCAAGCAACAAACAATACTGCAGAGTATGAGGGTTTGCTTGCCGGTCTCAGGATCGCGGCAGACCTTGGGATCAAGAAGCTTATAGTCAGGGGTGACTCACAGCTTGTCGTCCGCCAAGTGAACAAGAATTATCAGAGTCTGTTGATGGAAGCTTACGTTGATGAAGTGAGAAAGCTAGAAGAGCACTTTGACGGCCTACAGATGGAGCATGTCCCAAGAGCTCAGAACGACATTGCTGACGGCCTATCAAAGTGCGCTGCACTTAAGTTACATGTGGAACCAGGGATCTTTGTGCTCAAGCTAACTCAACCATCCGTAACACCATCAACTGGACAGAACAAGAAGAGGAAGTTGATTTCTAGTGACTATTTTCCGACAGAGCTTCCAGAAGCCGCCACCAAGAAGGTCCCCAAGATCAAGAGAGCTGAGGAGCAGTCTGCTCCGGCAAGCCCTAGGGTTTGTTCCGTTGAAGCAAACGCTCCTGACAAGTTTTGCTCCGGCAAGTATGCCGGGGAATGTCATGCTCCTGCTGAGCCGCAGGTTCTTGCCGTAGAAGCGGACGTTCCCGCGGCAGCAGATGTGCCTTTAGTCCTTGTTGTCGAGCCACAGGCTCCAGCATGGGCACAACAGATTGTGCGTTTCCTTCAGACAGGAGAACTTCCCGAAGAGCAAGAAGAAGCGGAAAGAGTAGCCCGGCAGTCAAGTATGTACCAGTTTGTCGACAACACACTGTACAGAAGAAGACTCAACGGTGTGAAATTGAAGTGTATTCCCCGGGAAGACGGACAAAAGCTGTTGGCAGAGGTACATGGAGGCATATGTGGTCACCACATTGGCGCAAGAGCACTTGTCGGCAAAGCATTCCGGCAAGGTTTCTTTCGGCCGGAAGCCCTCCAGGATGCAACTGCACAAGTAACCAAGTGTGAAGCGTGCCAGTTCCATTCCAAGCAGATACACCAACCAGCTCAAGCTCTCCAGACGATCCCTTTATCCTGGCCATTTTCGGTCTGAGGGCTCGACATCCTCGGCCCCTTTCCCCGCGCAGCCGGGGGCTTTGAGTACTTCTACGTTGCAATCGACAAGTTCACAAAGTGGCCGGAAGTGGAACCGGTGAGAAAGGTGACCGCACAGTCAGCAGTCAAGTTCTTCAGATCGATTGTTTGCCGTTTCGGGATCCCTAACAGGATCATCACCGACAACGGTACGCAATTCACGAGCCGCACCTTCATGCAGTACGTCCAAGATCTTGGCGCCAAGGTCTGCTTCGCTTCTGTTGCTCACCCGAGAAGCAACAGTCAAGCGGAGAGGACAAATGCTGAAGTGATGCGTGGCCTCAAGACCAGAACTTTCGACAGGCTGCACAAGGGCGGAAGAAACTGGATCGAGGAGCTGCCGGTGGTTCTTTGGTCGATCAGGACGACGCCAAATCGAGCCACTGGACAGACACCTTTCGCTCTAGTCTATGGAGCAGAGGCAGTTCTCCCCACGGAACTCGTATACGGGTCACCTCGAGTACTCGCTTATGATGAGCTCGAGCAAGAGCAGCTGCGACAATATGACGCGCTGCTCCTTGAGGAAGACCGTCTTCAGGCTGCTGTACGAGCTGCTCGCTACCAGCAAGCTTTGCGTCGCTGCCATAGCCGCAAATTTAATGCCAGAAGTCTCGAGGAAGGCGACCTTGTTCTTCGGCGCGTTCAGTCCGCCAAGAATTCCAACAAGTTGACGTCGAAGTGGGAAGGCCCTTATCGGGTGAAACAAGTCACTAGGCCTGGTGCTGCCCGCCTTGAGACCGAAGATGGCTTTCCGGTGAGCAACTCCTGGAACATCGAGCATCTTCGTAAGTTTTACCCGTAGGGCGCGGTTGCCGTGACCCGCTCCGGCAACCACCTTTTGTACAAGTATTGCCGCTGTTGCATGTAATCCTTTGTACAAAGCCGGGCGCAGACCCCGTGCATCAGTAAAGCTCATGTGCTCCGCACATTTTGTCAATTTCATGCTTTCTATATTTTGCACGCATTATCTGACACTTTGTGCCGCACCTACCCCCGGTAAGCAGTAACGAGCCTTGAGGCTCCATATTGTTATTTTCTCTACTTTCTTTTTCTCAAGGAAAGGAAGGTCCCCTCGCGCACAAGTTTGCCGGGGGGGAGGAAAAGATAGTGGTATGGACCAAGCACCGTTCAAGAAAGTTTCGCCTTGCCGGAAAGCAAACAACGCAAAAGCTAAGTCGCCAAAGTTTGAGCAATCAGGTTTTTAAATTTTTAAGTTATCTTCCTTGAACGACCGTGCTTTGTATGGAAAACCTGTGCGCGGAGGAACCAACTCGTAGCTAGTTGCGCCCTTACTTTGTTTCGAGTCCGCTCAATAGCTTAAGTGTGCTGCAACTAGTGTCGCGCCCTTACTTTGTTTCGAGTTTGCTCAACAACTTATGTGAGCTGCGACTAGTTGCGACAAGGTTTCTTGTCGGTAGCAGCATCGCCAGCAGGCTGCTGGCGTTCCGCACTCAGCGCTCGCAGCAAAGGTGCCCACACCGGCAAGTTCCCTAAAAGTGTAGGGCAAAAACATACAAAGCAAGGAATCAAGTAAAGGAAATAACAGTGCAACCATTACCCAAAATAGAGTTATATTACAAAGTAGCTTGTCGCAGCTCTAACAGATTGTTCATAACATAATCAGCAACGACAAGGAAAGAAGAAAATGGGCAAGCCTAATCCGCGCGGTCGCCCTCGACCCTCTTGATACCGCTCACCTTGTCCACAATGGGTGCGACAAGGGCCTTGAGCGCGTCCAGATCAGCGTCCGACGGCAGGGACCTGAGGACGTTGGTGAGGTTGAGGCCAGGGTTGCGGAAGACCACCTTCATCAGCACCTTTTGAAAGGCTCCCGCGCAGAGCTTGCGCGACTCGTCCGCCAGTTGCTTTGGGATCCTTTCTCGGAGCTGCTGGAGGGGCCGTCGCCACGCCTCTGAAGAATAGGGTGAGCTTGGCGCCGGGGTGGAGTTTCTCGTCGGAGGAATACCCGAGATACTCCGCCCCCAGCTGCGCCAGCTCCTTGTCGATATCCGCGGCAACGTTCACAAGAGCCTCCGTCCAGTGCTCGACGGTCGCCCTGAAGTTGTTCTGAGTGACAGCAGCGCTCGCCAGCAGCGCCTTCTCGGCCTTGACCTCCTCCTTCAGGGCCGCCTCCCGCTCCTTGGTGCCGTCCAGCGTCTTGGTCAAAGTGGTTAGCTTCAACTCAAGATTCGCATTGGAGTTCTTGGCGGCGGCAAGCTCCTTGCCCTTCTCGGCGAGGCGAACCTGCAGCTCCGAGTGGCTGTGGGCGTCCTTCTCCCGCTCGAGCTTAAGCGCGGCGATCTCTTCGCCTCTCGCCTTGAGATCGGCCTCGAGCTGCGCCACCTTCGTCTCCAACTCTTTCTTGGCGGTCTCGACAGCTGCGGCAGCGTCCTTTGCTTCCTGGAGTGCCCCGCCAAGTGACTGCTCGCACGCGGCAAGCTCTTCCTCGTGGCTGTCGAGGTTGACCTTCCGCTGCGCCAGCTCGCCTTCTCGCGTGGATAGCTCCTCGGCGGCAAGCCGTTGCTACTCTTCGACTTCGGCCTTCTCAAGGAAGAAGGCCGTCCGCTCTTCGGCAAGCTGCTCCCGCTCCTCTGCCAAGGACTGGAGAGCTGCCTGGTTGAGGGCCTGGAGCTCCTCCGCGCGCTTCTCGATGTTAGCTCCCGCCTTGGCGGCCAGCGCTTCGCGGGACTCCAGTTTGGCTTGCCGAGCGCGGTAGAGTGACAGCAGCTTCCGCAGCAGCCGCTCCTCCTCAGACTCACCGCTGCTGCTGCTCGGCGCGTCGACGAGCGTCAGCCCGGCAGAGGCAAGCACTTCCCCGTCAAAAACTTCTCCCTCGACCGGCGCCCTGGAGCTCGACGCCCAGGGAAGCTTGATGAAGACGTCGTCGTCGGCCTTCAAGTAGGCGCCTGGCTCGGGCTCTTCGGAGCCTGGCGCGGCAGCAGCGGCGGAGGGATCGGCGGTCGGCGTAGCGCCTGACGCTCCTGCGGCCTCAGGGCCGTCAATGCGATCGCCGGACCCCTCGCGAGCTGCTGCGGCGGCAGCCTTGGCGGCCTCGTCACCGGGGGGCTCGTCGGCACCGACCGCCTCTTCGGTAGCAGCGGCGTCGCCGGTGTCGCCGCGCACATTCTCCTCGACAGCGACCTCCGTCTCCATCGGCTCTGCAGCGGATGGATCTGACGGCAGGAAAGGGGAGAAAAACAATCAAGCAAATATCCAAAAAAAAGAAGAATCAAAAGAAGAAAATCCCAAGGAAAGTTTGAAGCAAAGGGATTACCTGCGCGGGCCGGCTCCTCGGTAAGGGTCCTTGCCGGGGAGCTCTCCCTTGGCGGTGTCGTTGTAGTCCCCGCCGGCGGAGGGCCGCTGGGGCTGTCCCTCGCCGGGGAACTCGTCCTTGGCGGAGAATTCGTCCTTGGCGGAGGACTCCCCCTTGCCGGAGAACCTCCCCTTGGCGGCGTAGCTGATGCAGATGGCACGTCGGGGGCGGTCTCCGGACGCCCCTAGTCTGGCTGCTCTGCTCCTACACAAATCAACAAACAAGACGTCAGCAAAGAAAAAACGCCCACGCGCACCTAACAGCAGAAAGTGAACCATACACTTACGCTGGGGGCTGCGCTGGGGGCTGCTCTGAAGATCAGCCGCCGGGTCTGGCAAGTTTGTCTCAGGCGCACCCCCTGCTGTCGCGGCGGGCTCGTCCTCGATGACAATCACCGGGACCTTGGCTCTCTTTGCCGCCCTCTGGGCCAGAGTTCTAAAAAGGAACATGTTCAGAGTGAGGCAAAAGAGATACAAGACAAAACAGCAGAAAATTGAAGAAATATAAGGACAACAAAATCCTACTCTTCTTCTTCCTCGTCGGAGCTGAGCACGGAGAAGTCGAAATCCGGCTCGCGCCCGGCGCGAGGAGGCGGGGGAGTAGGCTCCCTTGGCCGCTTTGCGGGAGCAGGGGCAGTGATCTGAGACGACCCCGCTCCGGCTGCAGCCGAGGCATGGGGAGCGGCAGGGGCAGAAGCAGTGGTCCGAGAAGATCCCGCTCCAGTTGCCGCAGAAGCGCGAGGTGCCCCCGTGGCAGCCTTGCTTGCCGCGGTGGAGCGTGTCGTGCGGCTGTTGACCCGTCTGCCGCTCTGTTACGTCCCCGGCCTTGCGGAGACGCCTTCTTGGTGGAGCTGGAGGCTCTGCTGGTGGTGGCGAGCTGCCTGAAGACGAGGAGGAAGATGAGTCGATCTCCAGCGAGCCGCTCGTGTCCTCAGCGGGCTCGCTTGGCTCAGCGGCATGCGCGACAAGCTCTTCCTCGCCGACAGGCTCTCCTGCGCCAAGAAACTCCTCTCGCTCGGCAAGGCTTGCCGCCTCCGCTGCCTCCGCCTCCTCCACGGTATATCCGAACTCGCACGCGGCCGCGGCTGCCGCCGCCTCTTCCAGCCTGGTGGCGATGTACGCCATCTCCTTGTCGGTGGTGTCGCGGGTGAGGCCCTTCTTCTCATCGGAGCAAATCAGCGTTTCTTCTAAGTTGTCGAAGAACTCCTGCACGGCTTCGTCGGCAGGCTCTTGCCAAGTTGGGTCAATCCCATGAGAATCGCACAGCGGCATCATTGCGCGGATGCGGCTGAGCGCGGAGTTATTGCACGGCGGGACGACCCCCCTCGGCAACCTGAACACTTCGGGATGATCGGGGTCATACTTGAACAGCTCCTGGAGCATCCCGTTAAGCTCAAGGACAGTGAAGTTGAAGTTGAGGCCCGGGCGCAGCCTCATGATATCTGTCGCGTTCTCGAACTCCCAGGCGGGCCTCTTCCTCTCCTGCAGGGGGGCGATGCGACGGCGGAGAAAATCTGTGCCAACTGCGCCTACAGTGAGCCCGGCAAGCCTGAGGCGAAGGATCCGGGTAGTGGCAATCTTCAGTCTACTGTCTTCCGGGGCCAAGTCACTCCAGTCGTTGCCGCGTACTACTGGGGCTTGGCGCCGGGCGGTTAATGGTTGCGGGTTCTCCTCTACAATCCAGCACCAGTCTGCTCTCCATTCATCCCATTTGCCGCGGAGCTCTCCCTCCAGATAAGCTTCCTTCTTGTGCGTCCTCGAGATCCAGGAGACGCCGCCGGACAAAGGCTCCCCTCTCTCAACTCGGGGCGTGAAGTAGTGGCGGAAGAGGGCAACATTGGGATGGACTCCGACAAAGTTTTCGCAGAGATGTGCAAAAACTACCATGGTCAGAACGACGTTGGGGGTGAAGTCAAGGAGGTGGAACCCGTAGGTGTTCATGATGTCGCAAAAGAATTCAGAGAAAGGCGGGCAGAGCCCGCAGTAGAAGAACAAGGCAAAGAACGCATATCCGTTCGGAGCCGTTTCGCAAGCAATGGCTGGGAGTACCTTGGTGCGCGGATGCGCCCGCGTCTCCCCCGACCAGAAGAGATAGAAGTTCTCCCTCAGCTTCCTCGCGGCAAGCTTGGGGGGGGGGGGAAGACAGCCCGCTTCTTTCGCAGCGCCGCGAGCCGCAGCGCCTCGGCCGACTTCGCGGTCTTCCCCTTCTCGCCTTTCGGAGCCATGGCGGAAGCGGTGAGGGAGGTCGACGGCGCTGGTGGTGCTGGTGGTGACGGGGGGTGGAGCGCTGCTCTCTTTCAAGCTTTGGGAAGAAGGGGCGCGGCGAAGGTTCTCAAGATTGAAAAAGCAACGGGCGAATGGACGAACCGCCCCTGTCCCCCCTGCTTATAAGGGGGGAGGGGGCGGACGTTCCGCATTTCCGATTAAAGAAACCGCCCACGATCTCTCCCACGACGCCGCAATCGACGCATGCCGTTAGGGGAGGGCGCGGCGGATATGGAGAAAGATACGGCGAGAACCAGGTCGCGCGTGCCCATGCACTGTTTTGGGCCTGGCCCAACAGCGCTCGGCACCGTGTATGGCCCAGGCCCGGGGGCTCCTGTCGGTGTACTAAAGTAGGGGTACCCTTAGTATCCCGAACTTGTGCACGGGCAGTCGCAGCGTCCCGTGGCAAGGCTTGCCTGGTGATCGCCAATGTCCTCCGTGGTTCCTTTGGAGCCATTCAAGAACAAAGTATCTAAGCCTAGGGGACAAGGCCCCGGCAAGGGGAGCTTGCCGGGAAGGACACTCAAGGCACAAGAGCACTCGAGACGCAAGACCCTGGCAAGAGGAGCTTGCCGGGAAGGCCAACCAAGGCATCTCAAGAAACTTGCCGCGACGCACCATGCGTCCCGGCAAGGCCCGGTGGGCGACAAGCTCCCGGAAGCGACAAGATAGCGACCGCGGCAAGGCGCTTGCCGCGGCAAGCTTCCACTCAGTACCCGCGCTCCAGCACATCCACCCACGTGTCGCTCTGGGATCCTCCCAGGCGTACGTGGTGGAAGGCTGTGCAGCCAAGGGTACGCGGTGGCAAGCGGTGATGGCAAAGATGCCATCGTGGCGAACGGTGGCGCCCCTGACGGCCCTTTTTGCACTGTTTGGGCGACGGCGATGGGCATTTAATGCCCTTGTCCCCTGCCGTCAGGATTAGGTATGGAACACTATACCAACTACCACCCTTTTTCCATTTTTACCCTCAACTGCGTTGCCACCTGTCGGTGACCCCTTGAGCATATAAAAGGAGGCCCATGCGCAACGTAGAGGGGGGGTTAGACATTCGAACACTCTCACGCTCGGTCTCGTTAGCCGCTGAGGAGTACTGTAGCTTCCAGCACTCCCGAGCCAAGAACCCAATACAAACCACAAAGCAGGAGTAGGGTTTTACGCATCCGTGCGGCCCGAACCTGGGTAAACTGCTCGTGTGCCTCGCCTCGATCTGCTCTTCGTACGATCTCCGCCCCCTGCCGTACCGAAAAGGGGCTCCGGTCCCATAGGTGTTCGTGGGTGGATCAGTTTCCCCGACACCTTACATCACCTCAGTGTATATTGATGACCTAATCATCGATGTCTATACAAGACATAAACATGCACAAAATCATCTCAAGACGGGAAATTTGGATTCAATCAAATTTAGCTTAAGTATACAACTTGAGCATTCTCTCAAGAATACATATCAGTCTACATATATCCAAAACATATATGAGAAGTTCAATGTGGATATATCATACAAACAAAAGACATGTAATATGGTCATACTACCCCTGATAGGGTACACATCCATTCATACCTAGGGGTGATAATGAAGTGATATCAGGACCTGAAGTTCTATATCTCATTAATGTCAAAGCACTCATATAATTGCAAACTACGCCATGCCTGATACTATATTTGCTATCTTTGTTCAGAGTGCAACCCCCAACAAAAGGTATATGGCCGATATAAGAAATATTAGCTTATATCACAAGTTCACAATAAATCTTGGACAATTCTATCAGGAAAATCAAGATTTGACCATGATATGATATATGATATTGGCTCTTTACTTGATCCCAACAAAGCCATATCAATGACTGAATTTGATGGAATAGCCTTCTTATGGAAGTCATCTAAATAGAATTTAACGGCTACTTTCACTTATCATTCTGACATAATTGCTTTATGTAAAGGCATTGAAAATATGCTTGGGTTAGCAGAATGATTAACCACACTCAAAACCATGTGGCTGAGATTCATCAGAATAAAGTACCTTGATTTATCAAGATGTTGCCACTTGTGTTACTCAATACATACAGATTATATGAAGAGCAATATCACAAAGCATATTGCTCGAGATCGCTTATCCCGATGAATTATAGAAAAATGATGAAACAATTTGCAAGAAAAATACTGTGAAAATCCAACAGATTATTTACAATGTCATGATCATGTCAATAAAATTGGTATGAGACATCCTCGAGATTTGCATAGTTCAGGGGGAGTAATCTCCCAAACTATAACGTGTTAACAATCATTAGATTGTATATATTGTACTATTTTTCCCTTCATGAGTTTTCCTCATGGTTTCTCATAAAAAGTTTTTAATGAGACAATATTGATACAAGTGTTTACATATGTCATATCATTTTCTCCTTATATTTTTCCCATCGGGTTTTATAGGAGTTTTCAATGGCATATCAGATCGCACTCTTTTCCCTTATGCGTTTTCTCTCAAAGTTTCTCATAATGATTTTTAATGAGGCAATACCTTCTCAAAGATCATATGTCATACTTTCTATTTTCCCTATCGGTTTTTTTAAAGGAAGTACTCAAGACATATTTATTGTTCTCTAAACTCAAAGATGAGTTTTCTCCTTCTACAAAGGTTTTTCTCAATTGAGTTCTCATGAGACAATAATCATTATATGTTGTATCATTTTCTCCTTATATTCCCACAGGGTTTAAAGGAGTTTTAACAACATATCAAATACTATTCTCCTCATATTTTTCCCACATGATTTTTGGAGGAGTATTTCTCAAGATGAAGATGATGAACATTCAAGGCAAATATATACTAGGAGGAGACTACCAGGATGGCATATATTCACAAAGAGAAGCATTGATTAGGGGGTGTTAGGAATTAATTAATTAGCTTAATTAATTGTTAATATATGCTAATGTCGGTGGTCATGTTTGGCAACCGCTCCTTTGTAACCGCCTTGTAACGAGGGTATAAATACCCCAATGTTCAATCAATGAATGAACTGTTCCATCATTTGCTCTCCCGTCTCGTTTCTACTTTCACAATAACCACACCCTTTTCGTGCAATCATGGGATACCATCAGCAGCTAGCCACAGATATCTTGGGCTCGTAGGCCACAGGTGTTAATTTGTACGCTCTCGCTTACGCAGTAGCATTGAGGAACGAAAAGAGGACTTTTGAATGTAAGACAAGCGCGGTCTAGATCTCGCAACGTCATTGCTCTGTTCTGGTGCTGAGAGTGAATCGCAAGTTGGCTGTTTTCGCCTCAAGTTGCTGTAACTTTGTTACACCGTGTTTTTTTAATATCATTTTGTAATTTTTCCACATGCCTAAATGCTCATATTTACACGTTATTGCACATACGTACTTGTATCCATTCTCTACATGCAGTATTTTTGGGGAGATGGAAAGGACTGGAGCAGAGGAGATAAACATCTCATTAACACGATTCTGTTGGATTTGATCCGCGTTGTAGGCGGGGACGTGCGGATCGGGACGCGGAGCGCTATGACAATAGACATACCACAGGCTTCTGCTGGCGGAACATTTCATCCAAGCCGTCGATCTGCCTAACAAATTATTAGCGTAATATTGGTGGTGGGATATGTTTCGGTTGATTTGATCCGAGGGTTCTAGACTCCTAGTTACCTTGTGTACAGTTTGCCGTGTGGTTTAGTAGAAGTTATGTTTGCTTTTTTAATAGTAGTATAGCTAGTGTTGCTGAAGACAACCAAAAATGCCCTTAAAAACGGTCATTGGCTGTAGGGAAGCAAGTTACTCGCAGCTTTTATCAAGCACACTAACCCGTCTCTTATAACAAAAACAGCAAGCAGTTACACCGACAGGATATGCCTACCGTTTAGGCAACTAATCAGTTCATAACAATGGCTGGCCAGGATCCATCGAACACACAGCATAGGCTTCATCCAATGGAAAATTTAAGCATTGAAAGGACCCACAAATATGAACCTGTTCCAAATTAGAACAGAGAGCTCCGTACAGGAAAAAGAACGTAAGAGGAGGCAATATATATTACACACGAATTGAACCACCGGCTACTTTTACACATTTCCCATTGCCATTTGCCAATCATTATTGATGGATTACGGTCTATACATACACCCCATCGTTCCTATCTCCGGCCGTCTTCTTCCGGCGATCAACGGATACGCAGTCCAAAGCTAGCAGCTGTCGGATATATTGTTCGATGGACATGAGGACTACACGGAGCACTCGGCGGGTACGCCCTTGGCGACGCGCTTGGGGTCAGTGCAGTAGTTGTAGATCATGTAATTGCTCTGCACCCACCGCATGCGCTGCTGCCGCGTCAGGTCCAGCTCCTGGTTGTACCACTCACCGGCCGCGCCGGTGCCGGGGGCGACCTCCGTGCCGACGCTGGCGCCGCATCGCGGCCGGCCGCCCGCGGTCACCACGCACGCGTCGGCCTTGAAGCCGCGGTACGAGGCGGAGAATGGTGCGTGGGACCAGTCCGTCTTGACGCGGCCGCCCTGCGTCGCCCAGTCATCGGCGTTCCATAGGCTGGAGTAGAGGCGCATCGGCTGGTTCTTGGGGAAGGCAATCCCCTTTCCCTCCAAGTTCTTGAAGTCCCTGATCGGCATGTCGTCCACCATGAAGCTGCATTTAAGTACAGCAAATCAGTCAGTCCATGAAGCTGCATTTAGAAAGATGGCCGGCGTTCTTGAAACAAAAAAGAAGGTTGAGCAATGGCGATGAACCAAACTTACATGATGTGCTTTGGGTTCCAGAGGATGGAATAGGTGTGGAAATCGTTGGTGGGATCGAACCAGAGACGGAACTGCTGCTCCCGCTGGCCCTGCCCCTGCGTGAACACGTTGGTGTGCAGCGTGTAGGGCTCGCCGGTAACGTTGCCCAGGAACTCGAAGTCGATCTCGTCGTGCGTCGGACCCTGCGACGACAGCTGCACATTCATACACAGCAAACCGATCAAGTTAGGCAACCGTGTCACTCGATGTAGACCGGGAAGCAGAGTAATGAATGGATGTTGGGCCGCTTACGTAGTAGGCGGTGACGGTGCCGGCGGAGTTGCCGGGGACGAGCTTGAGCTGCATGTCGATCTTGCCGTAGAGGTACTCGTGCTTGGACTGGAACCCGGAGCCGGAGATCTGATCGAGCCCCAGCGTGAGGAGCTGGCCGTTGTTGAGGATCTTGCCGCGCCCGTCACCCCAGGTGACGTCGAACTCCTTGTCGAAGCTCGCCGAAGCAACGGCAGAACAGGCGAGCAGGATCACCAGCACCAACACCGCCATGCGAGCCATTCTCCCAAAGGTAAGCTCACTCAACTAGAGCTAGCTAGGAAGATGAAGATGAGGAGAAAGCTTGATAGAAGCTTGTGTTGTGTGAGTGGAATGAGCGGGGCGTGAGGGGTTTATATAGGGGTCTGGAGATAACCGTGGTTGCTGTGAAATGTAGAGGAGTTTGCCAGCCCGGGACGTGTTGTGTAATGCGTGTGAGTTGGCGCCAGAGGAGAGGAGACAGGGCAGGACGGTACTGTGGCGAGTAGCGGCCAAATTTCTGATGGAAAATGAGACCCCCGACTGCCCCGACATGGCCACGCCAGAGGCTCTCACGTACAGCAAGAGGGCATTAAGCATCGATTGAGACATATAGCAAATTTCTGGTGGCAAGGCAGCAGCTTTGGATATTTTTAAATTATTTTGAGTTGATTTTGTGTTTTGTACCCAAATGGCAGTTTAAAAAACACACGATGCATGAACAAGAATTAGTCAGGGATGGATTGGATGGACGACCTATTCTTTTCGACAATCTTTTTCATCTCGAAGCATGTGAAGATTCCTCGGACGTTGTCATGGCAACTTAAATTATACAACCATGGCAAACTTAAAATACATTTGTATAATGCGCTGGTAAAACATGTTTTTTTACACCATGCTAAATTACTTGAACACACCATGGCAATTTTGTGGAACAAAACCTTGCAAATTATTTTTATAAGTTTTATTGTTTGAACGTTTTTGCCATGGTAAATTATATAGAACTTTTTTTGCATTGTTAAATTGTCATCTACTCCCTTCGTTCAGAATTACTTGTCGCAGAAATAGATATATCTAGATGTATTTTAGTTCTAGATACATTCATTTCCGAGACAAGTAATTCCGAACGGAGGGAGTATTGATTAAATACATTTCAATTTTTTTGCCATGGCAAACCTCATTTATATGTGTTACCATGGTATGTTCAAATAAATTTGGTAAAATTGACTTGTGATCATTAGATACATTTTCCAATTTTGCCGTGTTTTTAGATAACGTCATTTCCTTAAAATTTTCCATGCGACTATCTTTTACTCGTTTTTCTAATCTCGTCGCCTTCAATTTTAGAAATTTGAAAATTATCTTATTTTTTGCCATAATCATCACAAACCTTTTTTCAAATTTTCCATGTTTCTAGAGAACGCCTTTTTCTTAAATGTTTCCATGCGACTATCTTTACCTTTTTTTCTAGAGCTTCCGCCTTTGATTTTAGGAATTGAAAATTATCTTATTTTTTGTCATGTAATGTAATCAGTACAGACCTTTTTCGAATTTGCCATATTTCTACAGAACGTCTTTTCCTTGAATGTTTCCATGCGAATATCTTTGCTTTTTTTTTCGAGACCTTTCGCCTTTGATTTTAGGAATTGAAAATTATCTTCTTTTTTGCATGTAATGACTACAAAGCTTTTTCAAATTTGCCATGTTTCTAAGAGCATCTACAGTCGCAATGGGCAAATACGACCCATCAAATGTCCGTGGAGGCGCACGGGCTCGTCCGCCGGCACTGGCCGGCCTTATATTTAGCCTTCCACATTCGCGTCCCCCGTATCAGAAATCTCAAAAACATGCAAGTCATGCAACACTACGTAACACATGATCAAAGTGCATTTCATCGAATCAGCCGGACAAAAGGAACATAATTCATCGGAGTTCAACGGCGGACAGTGCAAATCCATACATAAAACATAGATAAAATATAAACAGAATGGGGAAGGGCGGAGGAAATCACCATTTCCTCGCCGAGCACTTCCCCTTCCGGTCGTCGGCGCGGTTGTGCCCCTCCTCCGTGTATCCGTCGGCGTGTGGAGGCGCGTCGTCGTCGGAGCTGGAGGTGGAGCCATCCGTCAGGTCCGAGTGGGAGCTGCACCTCATGCCTGACATCCCACGAAGCAGGCGGTCCTTCTCCTTCGCATGGCGGGCCACCTTCGCCTTCGCCGCCGCCTCCTTGGTTGCCTCGCGCTCTAACAACTCGAAGGCGAGTCTGAGCGCCTTCGCATTCTTGCGGTAGAGGCATCGCGCATCCGTCTCCGCCATCATGAGAGAGCGGCGGAGGACCGACGTGAGGAGTGCTTCCTCAGGATCGATCGGCACGTGGACATCGACTCGAACACCCCTGCCCTCTCCCTCGCCCGTTGCCGCTCGATTTTTATGACTGGTCAGCCCGTACAAGAGTTTGAGACGGGTCAGGCCGCTCGGCTGTAGATGCTCTAATATTTTTGGAAATAAAGCAACAATTACGAATGGAAAATGCAACGAGGCAGGAGTAGGATCGAATGAGCAAGCCGACATGAGCGTCGCAGAGTCAAGAACCGAGCAGTGAAGAGGAAACAGACGTCGATGTGTGTTTTTTGCCCTCGCCATGATTACGTACAGCTGGTTGCCATTCGCGAACCGGGTGCACGCACATCGCCGTACGCCCTCGAACGTCGTCTTCCGCCGTGCGCCGACGCAGGGCCAATCACACGATTCCCGTGCGTGCTCCGCGCCACCGAGCAGCTAGCCATCGGCGGAGGGCCATGAATGCCACGCATGAATGTCGCACCTGCCAATAAACAATCATATCGATGGCATTGTATGAATTGCAATCAGTACAGCTGGTGTGAGGGACTTGTATGAGTTTCTTATGGCAGATATCACACGGGGGACGATATTTCAAGGACCATTGCCCCCGGATCCATCGAATTTGGCTTTGGGTAGAAAGCTCTTCGTCATTGTCTTCTAGTACTAGTGTGGTGTGCATGCGGGCGGTCCAGTCCAGGAGGCTCCAGCGAGCTGCCACCAGAGACGGACCTCGCGTCGGCGGAGGCGCCATTGGACCAGACGAGATAAGGCGGTGCGCTGCGGAGGCGCCATTGAAGGTACACGCGCGCGCCCGGTCACGGGAGACGGGACACGCGGCGGAGGCGATAAGCATGGCACGGAGCCGTGCCGCGCGTGTGGCGACGCACTGGCACAGCTGGAGAGCAGCGCGCGCACGACTGGAGATTGATTTTCGTGCCACGCGCGTGGCGAGAGCGGAACCAGCGTGCATGCACGGCCGGGTCGGCGCAGGGCGATGCATGATGTCGGTTTGGGCGTCGGTCTCTGCAAGTTTCCCGGTGCGTAGCGTGCTGGTCTTGGGTTTGAGCCCGGCCGTGAGTACGTGACCAGACTGGACTCCGGTCATGGCAGCTAGCCGGTTCGAACCTCTTCATAAATCCCGACACAGATCTGTCGTGGACGGGGTCCGGAGGGTTCCAGTACCACTGTGTCCATATAATTCTGGAGTCACACTTACGCTTACTGATGATTGACGCAGCGCACAGGGGCCAGAGCGAATTTATCGTCCCCAGCACATCACGCACGCACGTACATGCATCGCGTTGCACTGCACTGCACTGCATGGACCCGGCTGGAGTCGGACGCGTTCAATCAAGGCGCATCCCTTTCGCCGACAGGGGTCTAAGGGTCAGTTTGGTTCGCGTCCTCGTCGTTTCAAGCCTGGCCTGGAGCGCGTCTGTGATCTGCCTCGGAGGTGTTTGGTTCAGTTCCTGGAAAAGACAGTAGTGCCCTGGCTTGGATAGCCAGGCATCTTAGTTAGCCTGCCAGGCTTCCGAATTCATGCGCCTGGGCACAGGCTAATACTCCCTCAGTTCGGGTTTATTAGGCCTAAAGACAATTTCTCTTAGACCAAGACACATAGTAATTTGCTCACATTAATTCTTTCATTTCACTCCCAATGCACTCTCTCACATGAATACGGCCAATGAAAAAGCATGCATGAAGTGTATTAATTTCTCAGCCATGACACCAACAATAATGGCTTTCAATGCAACCAATGAAATGGTTGCATGCTTGCATTTTTCCAAAGCAAGGCCTTATAAAAAGGGACATGCTTGTGATGCCGAGAGGCCTAATAAACCCGAACGGAGGGAGTAGCTGCCTGGCCTCTAATGCTAGTACGGGGACTTGTGCCTGCCAATAGGACTCTCTCTTTAGTTTTTGTGTTGTCGTTTATTTCTTAATACGCGTACACCAGTCCAGGCAGGAACCAAACACATCTCCGTCCGGCTTGCCTGACCAGGCACCAAAGAGCAAATTCCCAGGCAGAGTACAGGCAGTGATATTCTCCAGGCATGGTGTCCAGGCTAGTAACCAAACTAGCCCTAAATCCGTTCAGAGGCGAGATCAAGTCCCCAACGCCAGGCTTGCTCAATGGCGATCCAAGGAGCAGTGGTACCGGCGTCACCTTTCAACTCCACTTGAATTCGCTACACCGGCTGGATCGGTCCATGCTCGAATCTGCCATGGTTTCTCCCTCTGGCTGTGCCCATCGAGTGAGCTGGCGAGGTACAATCCATCGAGTGGCCTCCGGCCGATCTCATCGACCCCACCCTTCCAACCATGCCCAGGGCCGGTCCTGAGATTTTGGGGGCCCGGGGCGAGACAAAAACCCGGGGCCCTTAATGTAGCCATCGTAACAATAAAAATTAATAAGCATATATATATATATATATATATATATATATATATATATATATATATATATATATATATATATATATAATATTACCAATAACACTTAAATGCGTCCAAAATCACTATATATATCAAATAATTTATGCATATTACCCAAAAAAATCCCAATCTATCAGGTGCTAAGGATCTGTTATTCTTGCTAATGGTACATTTGAAGATCTTACAGTAGAAGCAAAAAACTTTGACGACATCTTTTGAATAAACTTTGCTAATGCTAGACTTGAAGATCTTACATGAGAAGCAAAAAACTTTGTCGACATCTTTTGAATAAACGAGTCATTTTGTATCATGTTCCTCCCCGTTGCTTAATATCCTATGATAATGGGCATATGAAAAACATATTCCTGCATCGTCTACATGGTATGCCATTTTTTGTCCTCTCTCATAGATCCATTCTCAACTAAGATGTCTCTTGCTTTATTATCAAGATTATCCCAATTTTTTTTTAAATATCACCAATATAAACTAGTTGTTCATCATCATCACTCGTGGATTGTGCATGTGCATCCGATGAATTTCCTACATGCTTAGAGCCACTTACGTTGTTATCATTGATGTTGGTGTCGACTTTTTCTTCTGGCTGATCAAATTCTGAATTGCCATTAGTTGGTTGCGCTTCCTTTATCACAACTATCACCTACTCTCTTTGAAACAATTATGAATATTTCCGCACTGTGATTGTACTAAATCATCCACAGCTTTCTTCATTCTCCTTTCATTGCTACCAGATGGATACTCGACCGACCCAATGCTGAAAATAAATAAACTGAATCAATTGACAACTGTTGAACAGTACCGATGTGCCGGCTATTCATCTAGGAGACTAGGAACCTCAATATGAATAGAAGATATACCTCGGATGGTCGAATAGTTGATGGATCAAGAGCAAAGCGGGGTTTCCGATGGCCCCCAGGGAATTGAAATCGGCGGTCGATCTAATTAGGGAGGAAAAATCGATTTATTAGAAGAAAAGGGAAAAGGAGCGCCGAACTCCCAGATGAGAAGAGATAAGCCTCGGCGGCCACTGAGAAATTGGGAATCGCTGTGTTAAGTGCGTGCGTGATGGAATAGGAAGGGATCAATCTGTTCCTTTTTTTGACATGCAGTTACCAACCAAGGTACGAATCGGAAGGCATCAATAAGTTCCCTTTTTTTCGCCGTGCATGTAGTAACTAGGATCGATCGCTGGCTCCCTTCCTCGCTAGATGCATACATTCCTTATGCTACGTGAGGCCCAACAGTCGAGTCCATAGTTTTTCTGACGACCGAAAATATGTCGGGCTATAGACTACATATATACACCTTGGGAGGGGGCCCCTCGATCTTGGGGCCCGGGGCGGCCGCCCCCCCTGCCCCCCCTCAGGGCCGGCCCTGACCATGCCAAGGAGAAGCATTTGAAATTGTTTAAATGTTTAAATAAAAAATTGTGGGCCATGCATTAAAAAAATTGTTAATCCTGTATTTGAAAAATATTAATCAAGCATTTGAAAAATATTTAAAGTTTTATAGGTTGACCGATATTAAGAAAAGTTAAACTTGTATTTGAAAAATATTAAACATGTGTTATAAAAATGTTCTTGACATATTAAAAAAATAGAATGAAAACCAAAAGAAACAAGTGCATAAAAATAGAAATAGTGAAAACCGATAAAGGACCAAATAAAATAAAAACCCCATTGAAACTAAAGAAAGCAACAAAAAACAAAGATAAAGGAAAGGAAAATAAGAAAGAAAACAAAAATCAAGGAAAACCATCAAAGAAACAAAAAAAGAAACCAAATAAAAAAAAATCCAAGGTATAACAATGAAAAGAGGAAAGCCAAAAAAGGAGAAGAAATTACAAAACCAATCAACAAAAAGAAAAATGAAAAAGGTCAAATTATAAAAAATAAAAAATAAAAACAGGGGAATAAACTAAAGACAAACGAGGTAAAAGTGAAAGAAAAGAAAGAAGAAAATCCGGTGCAAAAAAAGAATTGGAAACTAAGAAAACACCCGGGGAAAAGCCGAGATAAGAAACAAACAATCCAAGGTAATAAAATAAAACCAAGAATTAAACGAAGAGAACCATTTGAAAAAAAAAGAGTAAAAAATGAAAAATGAAAAATATATCAAATAAACCAGAGTGAACGTAGCCAGCATCGATGGAACGTCTCAATCGAAAACCCAACCGAACGAAGAAAACACAGAAGAAACTGGGTTAGAGCAATGGCTACGCGTGGTAAAAGGCTTTCGGGTGAGGGCTTGCTATGTGAGATATAGCTTCCGCACCGGGTGAGTCTATTCGTGGCTTGTTGCGAGACACAAGACCGCTTCACCTACATCGATTTGGTTTTCTTGAAAGAAAACTACTACGATTTGGTAGTGGGTCGGTCCAATAACCATGTGTTTCGTCATGGAAATCCATTCTCGGCATACACGAGTCACACTCGCCTCCCGGGTTGCTCTCGCGAGCGACTCTAGAGGCCCCCGTCTCCATCCCTCGCTCACCCCTCCCCTCGCCATCGTCGGAGGAGGCCGCTGGACTAAGCCCCGCGACAGACGGCGGCGGCGAGGCTGTGCGCAGCTTCCTCTCTAGCATGCTGCGCCCTGTCCTACCCCGCCAGATCCAAAATTCACACCAAGCATTTGCCTCCCTGCTCGCTTGGCTGCGGCAGCGTGTCGTCTCTATGCATCAGTAGGCTCCTGCTCACGCCCCTTGGCTACTGGCCCTTGTGGACGGGTTGACAACCGAATAAATTTGGACTGCAAGGGCGTCCGCTCACAGCCAGATCTGGTTCCAGGCTATACCGTGGGGTGCTTCTCTCCACATGGATGCGTGTGGCCTCATATGGTGGTGCTGGTTGATCAAGATCCGGTCGGCGGGGCGGTGTTGCCTGCATGCAAACTATGCTACAGTGACCTCCTACGGCTCCACGATGACGGTGGTCACCCTAAGGTCTTTGGAGTACAGAATGTAGCATCAAGATTGAAAAAAGGGGAAGGAAGAAAGAAAACAAAGAAACCGAAGGAAAAGAAAAAGAAAAAAAAGAAACAGTAGAGCCATAAAGCGACGTTCTCCCGAAACCGAAACCAAGAGAATCACATGACAGAGGTATATGTTCCCTCCTCTCTGATTGATCGATCGGTCGACGCAAGTCCTCGGCGCGCTGTTCAGGCGTTGTCGTCACGAAACATATCCCGTCCTCGTCCAGTCGTCCATCATCATTTGCAGCTGTAGAGTACGTACGTCTCCCCGGTCACGCAGGAACACCGATCGAAACACCCGAGACCCAAGCTGCCTCCTTCTGTCCTTCACTGCCTATAGTACAGCTGCTAATTAAGTCGCCAAATCATTTAGAAGCCAAGTGGTGGTTGGATCACGGGTCAGCTATTTATGTTACGTCTGCTCCCTACTTATCAAATGTACTACGATCAACCTAGACATAGCATTAGCCGCTAGTTGTAGGTTACTCCCTCTGTAAACTAATATAAGAGCGTTTAGATTACTACTTTAGTATTATTAACGCTCTTATATTAGTTTACGGAGGGAGTACTACCTAGTTGTAGCTCGAACGACGGCCGTGCTGTGCATAGCTTCAACTGTAACTGAGGCTACAACACCCAAGCGTTAATTGCCCAAGCTCTGCTGCTGGGTGCTGGCCATGCCCCCGCGTGGTTCTCGTTCCAGGCAGCTAGCATAGCACGTGTGCAAGATGACCCAATTATATCACGACAGTTCCCTGATGCATGCGTGTTCGCGCACACGCCAAGCTGATCTTGGCAAGCAGACGGCCTGATCAACAGCGCGCATCTCCCTCAGTTTCCAATTCTACCTGACCCAAATCTGGGTTTTCCACACGACCAAAATCTGCATGCCCGGATAAAAATGGGGACTCTTGATGAGAGCGGCAGATGAGAGCTCATGCATGGCAAGAAAGCATCCGACAATCACCCCATACCGACCAGCTCTAGATGGCCATGCACAAGGCTACCGGAGCTATGTGAAGGCGTAATATAGACCAAGGGCCAAACTTGCACAGCTAATTGCCTATGTGGAGTAGGGCTGCAGACGACGTGGTCCCTGAATTTTAGCAGAAAATCGCTAGGCAACGGCACTGGTGCATGAATGGTAGTACCCCAAAGTCCCTATCCCTTGGGACTATGCTGGTCCTCCAAATCATTGGCAAGTTTGGACCCGTGAGTTCGCTGTCCAGTTGCCCATGCTCTACTCATGTCACCTGGTGTACTACCAAGCATGCCGAGACTCCAATTGTGCGTTTGGTTTGGATGGATGTCCAACTTATCAAGCGCGTGCATGGGTCGACTGTTAAAAAAGGAAGAAAATGTGTAACCAAGCCGCAACGATCCCCGTAGAGCACAATTTCATGCTGTTTTTTGAAAACATGTTCTAAGAGCAACTCCAACATGCCGACTCAAACGAACGCATGTTTTAGCTGTTTTTCGTTTGTTTGGGTTGGTCAGTGGACATGCGCGCTCGTTTTTTCATTTGGGTCGGCATATGTACCCAACGCGAAGCATACCTATTTTTACCGACATGGCCGACATAATTATACATAATGGCCGGTCAAAGTTCACTTAAACATAACTAATCATAAAAAAACTCTATTAAACGCCCGCACGCTGCCCTAGTAGACCGCATTGCCCTCGTCGTCGTCATCGTCGTCGCCGGTGAGGTCGATGAAGACGGGAGGTAGCCCAACCCAACAAAACGCGACTTGATAGGCCATCGTGGCAGCCTCCTCCGGCGTCTGCTGCTGCGGCGGGGCGGACAAGCTCCACCTCCTCCTCGCGGCGCATCTACTGCTCGGCGTCGGCCCTCTCCTTCGTGATCCAATGCGCCTTCCAGCGCTCAAAGTGGGCCGCCTCCTCTTCCGACGTGAAGGCGAAGTCGTAATAGGAAGGCGCGCTCACCCACTCGCGGAGCTGGCCGATCCACGAATAGGAATCCACGGGCCAAGTGGGGGGCGGCGGTGACTGCTTCCGCGTGGGCGTTGGCTCGCGCTCCGGTTCCGAGTCCGGGTTCGGCTCGACCTTGGGCTTGACGAGGGACGGCCCGGCGGCGGCGATGGCACGAACAGGGGCGCATGGACAGAGTCCCCGCCGCGGATAAAGCAAGAGCTTGCTCTAGCCCATCTCAATGGACGTTCTCCTTGAGTCGGCTTGCCTCCTGCGCGTGCTGCAAGGCTTTGTCAAAGGCGGCTTTGTACTCCGCCTTCACCTGCTCTTCCTACGCCTTCAATTGTACGCGTCCGGCTGCAGCCGGAGCCATGCAATGAATTATGCATGGACGTGCGTGCGTGCACCGGCGACGCTCATTCATTCGTGGGCCTTGCACCGTGTTAGGCCTTGCTTGGATCCAAGGGACTAAAACTAGCCTGACTAAGAATAGTCTCTTTAAGAGGCTAAAGTTCCAAGCACCCCTGACTAAAGAGGGGCTAAAATTAGTCTTGAGACTAAAATCTTTTAGTCATGGGTACCCCTACTAAAATGTGAATTAATCCTCTCTCTCCTCATTTAACTCCTCTCCTCTAACACATGCAAGTTTTGGATTGGAGGGTTTGGAGGATAATAAATGCTCATTAACTTGATTTTAGTCTTTTTAGTATTTGGATCCAAGCATGGGTGAGGCTAGCAAGTTTTAGTCCCACTACTTTTAGTCATGGGACTAAAACATATACAAGCACCTTCTTAATCGTCATCAGCAGCCATAATTGCTGTTAATCATTACCAGCCGTATGATTGTACTTGTTCCCAAATTATATGGACACAGTCACACAACAACAACCTTGGTTCTTTGAGGTGAACGCCAGTAAGTAATGTCGCATATCTGCACAAGAATAGATCGAACCAGCTAACCATTCATCTGTCTAAACCGCGCACATACTCACTCCGTTCCTAAAAAAGTGTATTTTCAACTTTGTTTGAAAGTCAAATTTTATTATGTTTGACCGTATGTATACAATAATAAACGATATTTATGGCATCAACTTAGTAGCATGAGATTCACGATAAAATATATTTTCATCATATACCTACTCCTTTCGTCCGATGAAAAGTGTACATATGGAAATTTTAGGACAAATTATGAAGTGGAGTAAAATATGAATTAGAAAGGTGCAAGCCATCATCTCTCTCCTTTTTAATTACCCAACCCCCAATGAGCTAAGTCCATGTAGAAAATAGCGATACCATGTGTAAAATGTTATTGGTCTTGATTACCATGTGATAAGAGTAGTATTTTTTTTTTCTATTTCAAGTGCATTGAAAAGATTGAAGTACACTATTTTGTAGATAAATTTTAAAGCCATATACACACTCTTCACCGAACGAATGAAGTATTTGGTTCACCAACTTTGATATATTTTTTACAAACTCGATCAAGCTTTGAGGTACTTTGACCCTTCAATAAAGTTGGAAGTACGCTCTTACAAGAACGGAGGATGTAGTAGCAGTTTCTAGAAGAAGAAACCACGGAACTGACATGCATAACACATCCCTCTGCGCAGGGCAAGCTGACTTGCCGTGGTGCCGGAGCGTGTTCATGTATAGATCCGAGCCGGCGAGCTGGCCTTCTAGGAATCTAGGTGGCGTTGGTGAGGCGAGTGTCATCGTCTCCCGGTCCTGGGGTCGATGATCGATCTCGTCTCGTGACGTCACCTGCGCCCTGCTTTCGAGCTGTGCCAGTGCTTTTGGCTAGAACGCACACGTGGCCGGAGTTAGCTAGACCAAGCAGGCACACAAGCTGGTGGATTGATTCTTACGTGAGCGTACTAGCACGCACCTATACACTTGGATCAATCTCGCCGGAATACGCACGCGAGAACACAATACGGCCGTGTCTATTTTTATTGCTTTGTTTGATTTGATCTGAGACTGGTTACACGTAGGGGTACAAGCATATTTATAAAGTACTCCCTCCATCCAAAAATACTTGTCATCAAAATGAACAAAAATGGATGTATCTAGAACTAAAAATGGAAGCACCGCAACGCGGTGGTTTTCCAAGGGTTGCCACCGTCGCTCCCCGACTGCTGCTCCTGTGTAGAGAAGACGCCGTGCTCTGGCGCGTGCGTCTGCCTGCGCCCCTGAGACAGGCGTCGGAAGCATGGCTTCGATGCCTGTCAAACCCTTCTGCTGCTTAATGCGTGTTGCATGCCCCCCCCCCCCTATCCTTCTCTTCCGTCATCTCTGTAAATGCACCTGCTCACTCATGTTTACCTGGGCTCCTGGCCCCCCATATATGGAAATTCAGGTGGGGAAAACTCACCCCCCGTTGAAAATTCAAAAAAAATAAAAATACGGCCGTGTCTATTTTTATTGCTTTGTTTGATTTGATCTGAGACTGGTTACACGTAGGGGTACAAGCATATTTATAAAGTAGCTAACTAGCCTACCCCAATATGATTCGGTGATTGCACCAATCCTACGCTTTGATGCTGGGGGCATACTATATACTTCATGTGTTTTGCTTCATTTATAAAGCGGAAGCGTGGCAGAATCTGACCGCTACGGCCACCTGGAGCGGCAACTGCGGCGGTCGGCAGGGATGACGGTGCCGTTACCGGGGAAGAAGAAGCGTAGACGGCACGAGAAGCGCGTCCAAAACTGGGTGTTCTGGAAGATGCCCGTGTTCCCGCGCGTGCGCACCTTGCCGTGCAGGTCGAACGGCACCACGCCGGCGTTGAGCGACTTGTCCATGGACCGCATCCCGGCCTTGTCCAGCCTCCGCCCCGTGGAGACCACGTCGTTGTACTGCAGCGGCAGGGAGCTATCCGGCGGCACCACGAACGGCGGCGCCCGAAAGAGAAGCATGTCAACTCCGTGGAGCTGCAGCGCGAGGTTGACGCGGGAGAAGGAGGCGTCCGCCTTGGAGTCCTTGTTGATGGCGAGGAAGGCGATGGAGAGCTGAAGGTTCTGGACGGTGCCGTCCTGGCCGGCGTACTGGAGCGCCCCCAGCTGCGCATCGGCGACCGCCAGGTACGGCAACTTGTGGTTGTAGACGGCGAAGAGCAGGACACCGAGGACGATCGCGCCGATGATGAGCAGCACGCACAGGATGCACAGCACCCAGGCGCACGTGGATGTGGACCTGGCAGAGCTCCTGCGGTGCTTGTCGTCGTCCCCCCACCAGGTCTTCCAAGGCCTATTATTCCTGGCCTCCACCATGACCGGCCTCTCCATGCGCATGCGGTCATCTTCTCTCAGTCTACTCGTGTCATCCTCCTCGTTGAAGTTTAGGTCGCGGTGGAGCGGCGGCCGCTGCCCCATGGTGGCCTGCTTCTCAAACCGCTTGGCCTGCCCCCGGAACGCGCTGGTGTGCCGCGTCTCGAATAGCCTGACGCCCTTGACGTCTCCCGTCGCCGCGACTCGCTCGCGGTCATGCGACGTCTTGAGCGACCGCAGGTAGGCCCGGAAACCGGCGTGGTGATCAGGCGGCAACCTGATGAGCTCCCGGAGCCTGTCCAGCGTGGCCCTGAGGAAGTCAATCATGGGGTTGGACTGTTCATGTGCAAGATCGTCCCTGGCCTCCACCAGCTTCCCATCGGCGCTCTGGAGGTCACCATTGTCCGCCATTGTACGCACCACCTCTAGGAAGCTTACGTGGCGGCGGTGGGCTAGCTCGCTCCTCAGGGCCACCGGCATCAAGCGGCTCGGGTCAGCCGATCCAGTTGGGGTGCGGCGCATAGGGACCGACAATCTACGGGAGAAGACAGGTTGTCCCCGAACGCTGCACGTGTGCAAATCTTAGTTAATAATGGAGATGTACGCACGTACGTTGGGAATAAATATATATACGCGTACCTATAGGAGCACTGGGCGATGATGGCAGTGGCGTTCTTCTTCTGGCCGACGGCAGGGAGGCGGATGTGGACGATAACCCTGCGTATTTCTCCGGCGAAGAGATCGCCGAAATGCACGGTGAGAGAGCCGGTGTTGTCGTCCCATGTCTGCTGGTAGAGACGAGAGTCCACGTCCTCTAGTACAGAGTCGCCTGGCTGTGGGGACAAGATGAGCTTGAGGTCCTGGACGACAATGCTGAGGAGACCACCCAGGATCTGCGAGAACGGCTCGGTCATGTTCTCCCCGTCATCTACGAAGTTGAACGTTCCTCCTTTGCTCTTCCTTGCGATTTCATCCAGAACCTTCGTTCAGAAAAATATGCACAGTGAATAATGACCAACAAACCTTAAGCTATTTGGCACAAAAATAATCTCATTTTAATGTACATTCCAACAAAATAAATTTGTATGACATATAATTAATATAGTGTCGTGTCTTTAATGATTGCCAAAGTTTAGTCAAATAAGACGAGTGCTTTCACAAAGCGAGCTTTGGATATCCGATCAAGGGACTAGCGAAACACGAGTACCCTATGTAAATATGGACGGATGGAGTAGGATCCACCATCTTTTGCCACCTAAAGATATGTGCCATGAATTCTACTACTACTTTTATCAAGGGTTTTCTTAACATGATGTTTTCTGGAGGTATTTCTTGTTTTGGAGCATGTCATAACATTTCTTCGCGGGCAAGCATGCATCGTTTTCTTTTACCTAGTTTTGTGGAATTTTTGTATCAAAGTGTGCCGTAATGTTTTTTTTTGACTTGAAGTGTGCCGTAATGTTTTGTCATGTATGGCTATGAGTGAAGTTTCATAGGACGAATTTTCAACACAATGAACGATAAATTCTTTACCACACTAAAAAAAGGAAACATTAAGTCCTTTTACGCTAGCCACGGGCATATGATATACTCCTTCCGTTCACTTTTGTAAGACCGTTTAGACATTTAAGACAACACATAAAACAGTTCAATTTCAGCTGTCCTAAAGGACTTACAAAAATGAACAGAGAAAGTACTATATTATGATCTAAAACATTTATGAGAACAATCCAATCGAGCATGTAGAGTACCTTGGGATCGAAGTCGGTACCAAAACCAAAGGTGTAGACGGGCACATCGCGGACATCGACGGAGGTAGCATGCCCTATGTTCTCGTCCCCGTCGGACAAGAGAAAGATGCTGGCGACGCGGCCGCCGGCGATACGTCGGCGGGCGAGGACTGCGAGGCCGGCCTCGAGGCCGTCTCTTATGTTGGTCGGGTTGATGACCTGCAGGCGGTCGACGATGCCGTTGAGGCGTGCCTTGTTGGAGGGGGTGACGGAGAGCAGCGAGCACAGTGTCTCGGCCTCCTCGGAGAACTTGATGATGGAGAGTCTGTCATTGGGTCGGAGCTTGTTGATGACGAAGTGCATGGCGGTCTTGAGCTTGCCGAGCCGGTCCTTCTTCCTCATGCTTTTGCTGACGTCCAGGACGGCCACGAGGTCCAGCCCGAGGCGGTCGCTGCCGGAGGACGCGTCGTGGACCTCCAGCAGCACCTGCTGCTGGTTCTCGTGCAGCGGCGCCCGGTCGCTGGCGTGCCACCTGAACCGCACGTTGTCGGCTCTGTCCAGCACAGGGTGGCCTGCATGCATCAGGATTCATCGATAAATATGGTTTATGAATGAATGAGATGCAATGATGCTTTGATTAATGAATGAAATAAAATTACGGAACCACCTGGTGGATGTGCATAAGGGACGTTCTGGTCTTCCTCCAAATCGGACGACATTGCGAGCGAGAGATGGAGTGCTCTCCTCTCTCCACTCACAATCTATCCAAACAATGGCGGCGCGGTCACTTGCGTACTGGGTAATTTAATGTTATGCCCATGTACATATCCGGCCGTTATAGGAGACGATGGAGTGGCATCAAGGAAATGAATGGAGTGGCAGGAGTATCTAGGTTTCCGTAGAGGTTTTGGTATCTTCTTTTCTCTCTGCCGCAGCTTCCATTTTGGAGTTTTAGGTATCCTATGCTGGTTGTGTCGAAGAAGTCTCATTGGATTCATTTCAGTGCCACAGTGGCGCTTGTTTTTATTTCGTCCAAGGATTAATTGACCACATGAAGTAAGTCACGGCACAACGCGAATTGAACACCATACCCAAGGCACCTCATGTGCCTTTTGTTTTGCGTATGTCTGACTCTAAACTCATGGGTCATGGCACAACAGGTATGGGTCATTTTTGCTTCCCCAACACACTCATTCTACAACTATATTCTATATTTCTATGTATTAAGTTCTTAAAAGTTTGACTCCCTCCGTTCTAAAATATCTGATGCTATTGGTTTGTCCTAATTAAGTCAATTTTTATGTAGGTTTGGCCATATCTATAGAAAAATATACCAACATCTACAATATCAAATTAGTTCTATGAGATTTGTTACAAAGTATCCTTTTATGGGCACGTATTTGATGAACATGGTTCCACGCGCACCTCTTATGAATAGTAAATTTAAAATACTAGGAAAATAAAATTAAAAATAAATATTTTTTGTGATATGCATAGTCAATCGGTATACTCGCGTATGATGTTTCACGAAGAAATGACATCCCTGGCATTCTAGGCAAAAATAACAAAATGGAAGCCATATTTAAAAATATATTGTTTGATGAATAGTAAGAGTATGTACATGCGGGCATCCCAAACCCTTCTCAAACGTCTGGACGGGCCGTCCGATCACTGACCACTACTAGGAAAAAGCATAGTAGTAGCGCGGGTCAAAGTGCTAGCAATAGCGCGGGGGGCTGCGCTCTACTATTTATGGCTATCAGTAGCGAGTTGCACTAAATCGCGCTGCTGCTAATAGTTGTAGCGCTTGACATCAGGCAACACTGCTACTATGTAAATGCCCCTCGCTACTGCTAATATTTTATGAATTTTTTCTTCTGCATTTTTCTTTTGTATTTGTACAGGTTATATACAATCTCTAGCATATCATACACATACAAAATCTAATCATATCATACACATATAAATAGTCTTATCAAATCATGTCATAATCATAATCATAATCCAACACACAGTGATGTCTCTCGTCATCAACTCGAAATAGCGATACAAGTCTCGAATACTCGCAACTACATCATCATCTATCTAAACAATAACATATAAGAGAAGATCTATCACTATGACTGAGAGCGGAACTATGCACTACATGAGGCGGCTGCTATAATTCCTCTCTCGCCCTAGCATGAACCTCGAGTAATTCGCTTCTACTTCTTATCTGCTATCGAACCCTTTATGGCCGGTGCCTGAGAACTGTTCCACTTGGGGCTGACGCTCGGGCCACTCGTCGTATACTCCTGGAACTTTCCTTATGTACACGACATAACACTTCTTCACCATGAAGGATCTATTTACCTGTTAGAGATGCATCTTCATCAACGGAATCAATAATAATATGCAACATAATTAATATACTTGAGCAACACAAAAAGAAAGGGTTAGCAAATAAATGCAGCAGATAGCACTGGTACAACAAGGTGCTATACAAACGGTTTTTAACCCCTTTCCGCGGCGGCGTTTTGAACCGTTGCCAAGTGAGTGACTGCGATAGGGGGGGGGTCCTTCCCACACGACCCAGAAACCGCCGGGGATAGAGAGTCTTGATGCATACAATTGTCCCTATAAAACTGTTTCTAATATGTTGAATATCCCAAACGCTTCATCCTTGCTACTCGTTTGTGCCCGCATTGCCATCGCAGTCGGAGTCCTATGGTTTTACCTAAAACCAGGCGCAGTCCAGGCACATTCCAGGTTCCGCCTCGAGACGGCGGCGCTTCATCTCGAAAGCTTCCTTATGATTTTTTCCATGGCAGAAGACACCTTATACCAGAAGATGGGCATCGGGGGGCTGCCAGGTGGCCTACGAGGCAGGGGGCGCGCCCCCACCCTCGTGGACGGTGGGTGGCCCCCCTCTGGTGCTTTCTTCGGCCAATATTTTTTATATATTCCAAAACTGACTTTCGTGGAGTTTTAGGACTTTTTGAGTTGTGCAGAATAGGTCTCCCATATTTGCTCCTTTTCCAGCCTAGAATTCCAGCTGTCGGCATTCTTCCTTTTCATGTAAACCTTGTAAAATAAGAGAGAAAAGGCATAAGTATTGTGACATAATGTGTAATAACAACCCATAATGCAATAAATATCAATATAAAAGCATGATGCAAAATGGACGTATCAACTCTCCCAAGCTTAGACCTCGATTGTCCTCAAGCGGAAGCCGATATCGAAAAATATGTCCTCATGTTTAGAGATAGAGGTGTCGATAAAATAAAATACGGACATGAGGGCATCATGATCATTCTTATGCTGAAGTAACAATCTATTCAGAATGTCAAGTATGAATCAGAAACCTCATTGAAAACTAACAAACTATGATCTCGGTCATTGAAGCAATTGCAATTTATCATAACATCGAAAAGAGTCAATATAAGAGCTTTTCAGCATGTCCACATACTCAACTATCATTTAGTCTTTCACAATTGCTAACACTCACACAATACTAATGGGTATTGAGTTTTAGTCGTACACAGAGAAAGATAGGGGCCTATAGTGTTGCCTTCTAACCTTTTACCTCAAGGGTAATGTCAACAATAATAGTTTATGAAAACTTACATCCAATTGGGTATATATATGTCTGAATCTTTCCAACACAATGTGCTTGTCAAAGGATAAAATGTAAAAAGGAAAGGTGAAGATCACCATGACTCTTGTATAAGGTATAAGACAAGAATAAAAGATGGACCCTTCGCAGAGGGAAGCAGAGGTTGTCATGTGCTTTTATGGTTGGGTGCACAAAATCTTAATGCAAAAAACGTCACTTTATAGTGCCACTTATGATAGGGACCTTTATTATGCAGTCCGTTGCTTTTATTACTTCCATATCACAAGATCCTATAAAGCTTATTTTCTCTACACTAATAGATCATACATATTTAGAGAGCAATTTTTATTGCTTGCAACAATGACAACTTAAGGATCTTACTCAATACATAGGTAGATATGGTGGACTCTCATGGAAAAACTGGGTTTAAGGATATTTGGAAGCACAAGTAGTATCTCTACTTGGTGCAAGGAGTTTGGCTAGCATGAGGGGGAAAGGCAAGCTCAACATGTTGGATGGTCCATGACAATATACTTTATTTTAGATACAAGAAAACATAACTCATTACATTGTCTTCCTTGTCCAACATCAATTTTTTAGCATGTCATATTTTAATGAGTGCTCACAATCATAAAAGATGTCCAAGATAGTATATTTATATGTGAGACCTCTCTTTCTTTATCACTTCCTATTAATTGCAACGATGACTAAAACTATGTTTGTCAACTCTCAACAACTTTTATTCATCATACTCTTTATATGTGAAGTCATTACTTTCCATATGATCAATATGATCTCTTTATTTCTTTTTATTATTTCTTTTATTCCCTCATGATCATAGTGGGATAATCAAGCCCTTGACTCAAAACAAATCTTTATTATATATAGCTCACGGATTCAATTACATAGATAAGGATCATAAAGCAAAGATGACAACTAGATCATACTAAACTTTTTTCTACTAGATCAAGATATAACCAAAAGGATCGAACTAAAGAAAACAATAAAGATAGAAATGTGATGGTGATACGATATCGGGGCACCTCCCCCAAGCTTGGCAGTTGCCAAGGGGAGTGCCCATACCCTTGTGTTTATGTCTCTTTCTTCGGAGGTGGTGATGATGGAGTTGTTGATGATGTAGGCTTGTCGTCCATCTTCCAAGGCATAGGCTCACCATCATAGAAGGATGATCGAGTCTCCGGGATCCTCAAATCTGCAGCCAAACTCATCTTCTTGAATCTATATTCATACTCACAGTTTTGGTTTTGCAGGTCATAGATCTGGGCTTGGAGGTGCTCAATTTTCTCTTGAAGCTTGAAGATGGTCTCCCCAATCTTCTTGGCATCCAACTTGTGGTTGTTGGTGAACTTCGCGATCATCATGTGGTTGGCGTTGAGTCCGTGTTCCACCATCCCCTGGCACTTGAAAACTTGTTGCTCCATTCCTTCGAGTCTTGTCTCCACACTTCTGGTCCTCCTTGGTCCCTCAACATCGCGGATGTGCAGCACCCCCTCATGAATCTCAATGGTTTGAGGGTGTTGCAGCACCTTCGGGAGGTAGGGGTTGATAACCTTCTTGAAAACCTTGTCCTTGGGGGCGCCTGAAGACGTCATGGTGATTTAGATCTGTCAGAAAAACAGCTCGAAACAAAAGCATAGGATTTTGTCGTGGTACCGTGGTCAAAATCTTCGGGGGGTTATATAATGAATTTTTACCGACCAAAAGAAGTATCATGCAAGAAAATGGAGTCCGGAGGGTACACGAGGTGCCCACGAGGCAGGGGGCGCGCCCAGGGGGGTACGACGCGCCCTCCACCCTCGTGGATGCCTCATGTCCCTTTCAGACTACTTCTTATTTTCCTATTTTCTTAAATATTCCAAAACGGAGAAAAAATACTATTAGAACTGTTTTGGAGTCGGTTTACTTACCATACCACATACCTCTTCCTTTTCGGAGTCTAAAACGTTCCGGAAAGTGTCCCTTATGTATTCCTCCGGGGTTACGGTTTCAATGACATTAGTTTCAACATTTATAGGATTACCTGAGATATAATGATTGATTCTTTGACCGTTCACCACCTTAGGATTTGTGCATTCGAAGTTGTTGATTTTTATGGCACCAGAACGATAGACCTCCTCGATAACGTAAGGACCTTCCCATTTAGAGAGAAGTTTTCCTGCAAATAATCTTAAACGAGAGTTGTATAGCAAAACATAGTCACCCACATTAAACTCACCCTTTTGTATCCTTTTGTCATGTCATCTTTTAACTTTTTCTTTAAACAGTTTGGCATTCTCATAGGCCTGGGTTCTCCACTCATCAAGTGAGCTAATGTCAAATAGTCTCTTCTCACTAGCAAGTTTGAAATCATAATTGAGGTCTTTAATGGCCCAATATGCCTTATGTTCTAGTTCAAGAGGTAAGTGACATGCTTTTCCATATACCATTTTATGTGGAAACATACCCATAGGATTTTTATATGCAGTTCTATAGGCCCATAATGCATCATCAAGTTTCTTGGACCAATTCTTTCTAGATCTATTAACATTCTTTTGCAGAATTAATTTTAGCTCTCTATTACTCAGTTCTACTTGACCACTAGACTGTGGGTAATATGGGGATGCAATTATATCATTAACATCATACTTAGCAAGCATTTTACGAAAAGCACCATGAATAAAATGTGAACCACCATCAGTCATTAGGTATCTAGGGACTCCAAACCTCGGAAAAATAACTTCTTTAAGCATCTTAATAGAGGTGTTATGATCAGCAGTACTAGTTGGAATAGCTTCTACCCACTTAGTAACGTAATCAACATCAACTAAAATATGTGTATACCCATTAGAGGAAGAAAACGGTCCCATATAATCAAATCCCCAAACATCAAATGGTTCAACAACAAGTGAATAGTTCATAGGCATTTCTTGACGTCTACTAATATTACCAATTCTTTGACATTCATCGCAAGACAAGACAAACTTACAGGCATCCTTGAAGAGAGTAGACCAATAAAAATCGGATTGCAATACCTTATGCGCAGTTCTATCTCCAGCATGGTGTCCTCCATAAGCCTTGGAGTGGCACTTGCGTAGGATCTGTTCCTGTTCATGTTCAGGTACACAACGTCTAATAACACCATCTACTCCTTCTTTATAAACGTGTGGGTCATCCCAGAAGTAATGTCTTAAATCATAGAAAAACTTTTTCTTTTGCTGGTATGTGAAACTAGGTGGTATAAATTTATCAACAATGGAATTAGCATAATCAGCATACCATGGAGCAGTACGAGAAGCATTTATGACTGCTAATTTTTTGTCAGGAAAGCTATCATCAATAGATAGTGGGTCATCAATAATATTCTCTAACCTAGATAAGTTGTCTACAACGGGTTCTCAGCTCCCTTTCTATCAATAATATGCAAATCAAATTCTTGTAGCAAGAGAACCCATCTAATAAGTCTAGGTTTAACATCTTTCTTTTCCATAAGATATTTAATAGCAGCATGATCAGTGTGAACAATTACTTTAGAATCAACAATATATGGCCTGAATTTATCACAAGCAAATATAACTAATAAAAATTCTTTTTCAGTAGTAGCATAATTTCTTTGGGCACTATCTAGAGTTTTACTAGCATATTGGATAACATTTAATTTCTTATCAACTCTTTGTCCTAGAACAGCACCTACAGCATAATCACTAGCATCACACATAATTTCAAAGGGTAAATTCCAATCAGGTGGCTGAACTATAGGTGCAGAAATCAAGGCTTTCTTAAGTATTTCAAATGCTTTTACACAACCATCATGAAATACAAAAGGAACATATTTTTGTAAGAGATTAGTCAGAGGCCTAGAGATTTTTGAGAAGTCTTTAATGAACCTCCTATAAAAACCGGCATGACCATGGAAACTTCTTATACCTTTGATGTCCTTAGGACACGACATCTTTTAAATAGCATTAACTTTAGCTTTATCAACTTCAATACCTCTTTCAGCAATTTTATGCCCCAATACAATACCTTCATTAACCATAAAGTAGCACTTCTCCCAATTCAAGACAAGATTAGTTTCTTCACATCTCTGTAAAATTCGATCAAGGTTGCTTAAGCAATCATCAAAAGAAGTTGCATAAACGGGAAAATCATCCATGAAAACCTCAACAATCTTTTCACAAATATAGCCATCATGCATCTTTGAAAGGTAACAGGTGCATTACACAAGCCAAAAGGCATACGTCTATAAGCAAAGGTACCGAAGGGGCAAGTAAAGGTGGTCTTTTCTTGATCCTCTTTTGACACATGTATTTGAGAGAAACCAGAATAGCCATCTAGAAAGCAAAAATGTGTGTGTTTGGATAATCTTTCTAGCATTTGATCAATAAAAGTTAAAGCGTAATGATCCTTTTTAGTAGCTTTATTTAGTTTGCAAAAGTCAATTATCATCCTATAACCTGTAACAATTCTTTGTGGGATCAATTCATCTTTATTATTAGGAACAACAGTAATATCTCCCTTCCTAGGGACACAATGGACGGGACTTACCCACTGACTATCAGCAACATGATAGATTATACCTGCCTCTAAAAGATTTAGTATTTCTTTCCTTACCACTTCTTTCATCCTAGGATTTAACCATCGTTGGTGATCACCAACCGGTTTAGCGTCTTTCTCCAATTTTATTTTGTGCTGGCATAGAGTGGGACTAATGCCCTTAAGATCATCAAGAGTATATCCAATAGCAGCACGGTGCTTCTTCAGAGTTTTCAATAATTTCTCTTCTTCCTACTCTGAGAGGTTAGCTGTAACGACCAAACCTCGAAGGATTTGAGTCTCTGTGCTTACCGTGCTAGTCCCTGGATCGAACTCGCTAGCCCACACAGTATAGATGAATACCAGAATACAAGTGCATCATTTATTACAACGTATGATCCAGAGTATATAAAATAAAACAATCTGCATAGCTCATGGCTAGCTATTATTCAATCACACAGCGGAAAGTAGCAGAAAAAAATAACGATGAGTCCCATCATAGCCCAACTGGCGATGCTGAGTGCAGACTCGCGACCCTAACGGTACCTTACTCCTCGTCTGAAAATCCTGCAACATGAGACGTTGCAGCCGTATAGGTCAATACATTGAATGTATTGGCAAGTTACACAGGAGAAGTAATAAAGCAGACCTACAAGTATATGCATAGAACAACAAAGGAAGGATTGGGGGTTTATTTTGCAGAAAGCTGATTTTGTCCTCATAACTACCTAATAGTCAATTTTTCATTTAGTTCCTTTAATACTACAATTGAATGCACAAGGTTGAGTTGTCAAAATCAACTCCAACCTACCCATTTATTAAGTTGCCCACAAATATTATTAAGTGTCACATCTGTCAAGATCATCCAACAACTGTAATGGCATAGTCGCTCAAAATTACCCATAACCGGGGGCACGGCTAATCATGATTAGTTTTATTACTCTGCAGTGTTTTGCACACTTTACCCACTAGACTCAACCCGAAGATTGAGACGAAGCCTTTCAGAAGTAGTCACCTCCACCCCCGGCAGCCGGTACACCTATCCATATCTACATCTGCTAGCATACGTGGGCGAGGATCCCACAACCTACTCAACTAAGCCAGAGCCCATATAGCTAGTGGTCGCGCATGGAAGCTACTAGTCATTAAGTCTGTCTGATCTTTTTGAGCCTGGGCGGCCGTCCACTTACATTCAGAGGGTATAAACCATGATGTTCTTAAGACCACCCATCAATACCACTTCCGCCCAGAGGTGAGTTAAGTCCTGAATTACTACTCAGTTTGTTAAATATTAATAATCCTCACATAAGCTCAATGTATTCAGGAACCAACCCCGTCTACAAGCATAGCAAAACTATACCTACCACGATTTGCAAAAGACGGGAGATAATTCAACAATATAGCTCAATTTATAACAATCCTACAATGCATAAGTTTATAGTGTGGCATAACCTACAATGCATAGAAAAACAATAGGTAAAGGATGATCAACATGTAACTTGCCTTGGTTCTGGTTCAAAAGGTCACACTCCTGACAATAGCTCGCGTCGCACTCCGGACAATCTACACGTTTCACACAATATAACAAATCAATCACCGAAACTCCAATAAAACCAAAACAAAGCAAACAGCAAGAAAATCATTTTAAAACTGAAAAACAGCAGCAAAACAACATGTATAGATCATCTATAATGCACTACGGTCACAATGCAAAAAGAATCACTCGATTCCGCTAAACGGTTTAAAAGTTATGGCCTCCGGAAGATTTAATTTAAATTCAAACGAATTCAAATTTGAAATGTGCAAACATGCGCAAACTTGGTACTGTGATGAAGAGATGATTTTTGTGAGTGCATAGGAAAAAGAATCACCTAATTTGGATAAACAGAATAAAAACTACATGAATTTGGATATTTGAGGAAAACTAAGAAAAAGACAAAAGGAAACAGAAATCGCCTGGCTCTGTACGATCTCCTGTTTCTGCCCTGTAGCTGTCTGCTACGTGGCAGTTTCCAATTGCCTGAAAAACTCCTGTGCTCGTCCTCACCCGCAAAACAGAGGACGCGGCGGCGGCGGTCTCGGGCGTCGGCGACGGCGCTGCTGCGGTGGGTCTCCGGCGAAGGCGAAGTGACGGACGGGTGCGGCGTGGAGTGGCGGAGGCGTTGGTGGTGTCGGACGGCGTCGGGGAGGGCTGTAGCGGCGGCGGCGACTCATGAACGGCGGCGATGCTCTGGCGGCGGCGGACGAACTCGTTCCTCTCCCTCTGCTGCGTCTCTAGCCACGAGAAGGTGTCAGAGAGGTGCGGCTGCGAAGGGAAATCGGAGGGTGCAGTCGGTGAAACTCTTCGAGGCCTTACGGTGGCGCAACTGGCCGGCGAACGGCGGCGGTCGGCGGAGCTTCGCTCGAGATGCGATCGGCTCGGGTGTCGCGTGTGGACAAGGAAAATGAAGGGGAGGGCTGCGGTAGGTCTCCCTAGGTATTAGCTCGCGTGCGGCGAGTCGGACGAGCTCGAGATGGACCCAGAGCGCGGGTTGGAGTCGGGCTCGGCGTCCGTGCGCGCTCAGCGCGGTGTCTCCGGCTCGGTGAGGAAGGGGATTAGGGGAGGGGTCCACCTGTCAGCGACTCGTAGCGGTGGGTCGGGTGAGACGCTGCGGGTCGGGCGATGCGGTGCGGCGGCGTACCGCTTCGCGGGGTAGCTGGGCCGCGGTGGTGTGGTGCGGCTGGGCTGGCTGCTAGGCCGCCCAGTGCGCTGCGCTGCTGTCCCTTCTTTTTTTTAAACAACCAGTAGCAAAAGTAAATAAATAAAATACCAACACCTAATATAAAATCTAAAATAAAATATCTAGACAACCAGTAAAAATAGCCCTACAGCTATAAACTACAGGAACACTAGTTCCAAGCTAATGCAATTTTTGTAAAATGATTTTGATGCATTTGGTCACTCCAACAGCAAATAAAATCACAATTAAAATACTTGAAGATTGCAAAAATTACCAGAACATAACAAATCAACTAGAAACATTATTCTAGACATTATGAACATTTTTAAAAACAGGGGAGAAGTCATGTTATCTCCACTCCAATTAAATTGCATTTTAGTTGCATAATGAAAAGAATATTGCAGAAAGACAAATAATGCAATAAAAATATGATATGCAAGTGAATGATCTATTAACATCCAAATTAGGAAAATTGGGATGTTACAAACCTACCCCCCTTAAGATGAATCTCGCCCTCGAGATTCGGGCTGGCTAGGAAATAGGTGTGGGTGCTCCTGCCTGAGATCTTCCTCTCGTTCCCAGGTAGCTTCTTCCTCTGTATGATGATCCCACTGAACCTTGCATAACTTAATTGTCTTGGTTAGAGTAACTCTCTCTGCTGTCTCCAGAATCTTAACAAGCTTCTCCTCATATGTCAAATCACTCTCCAACTGAATTGCATCAAGTGGCACTGTATCCCTCAATGGAACATCCATCATCTCTGCGTGACACTTCTTCAACTGAGATACATGAAACACATTATGAACTCCAGACAAAGATTCTGGCAACTCCAGTTGATAAGCTACCTCTCCTCTACGCTCCAAGATCCTGTAAGGCCCCACGAAACGTGGTGCTAACTTACCCTTAATGCCAAACCTCTTAATTCCACGAAGTGGTGAAACTCGAAGATATGCACGGTCTCCTACCTCATATGTCACCTCTTTGCGCTTTGCATCTGCATAACTCTTCTGTCTGGATTGAGCTATCTTTAGCCTGTCACGAATCAACTTGACCTTCTCCTCAGCGTCTCTAATCAAGTCTGGTCCAAAGAACTATCGCTCTCCAACCTCATCCCACATCAACGGTGTCCTGCACTTCCTGCCATACAATACCTCAAACGGTGCCATCTTCAGACTAGCCTGATAACTGTTATTATATGAGAACTCTGCATAAGGTAAATTATCATCCCAACTGGACCCATAGTCCAAAACACAAGCTCTCAACATATCCTCCAAAATCTGATTTACCCTCTCTGTCTGCCCATCAGTCTGTGGATGGAAAGCTGTACTGAACTCCAGCCTGGTGCCCAAGGATTCATGCAACTGACGCCAAAATTTTGATGTGAATTGAGTACCTCTATCAGACACTACCTTCCTTGGAACTCCATGCAGACAAACAATTTTAGACATGTAAACTTTAGCTAGCTGAGCACTGGTATAAGTAGTCTTTACCGAAATGAAGTGAGCAACTTTAGTCAAGCGATCAACAATTACCCAAATAGAATCATAACCTGACCGAGTCCTGGGTAAACCTGTAATGAAATCCATACCAATTTGATCCCACTTCCACTCAGGTATAGGCTATGGCTGTAACAAACCTGCTGGCCTCTGATGTTCTGCTTTAACTCTCTATCACACATCACATGTTGCAATATATCCAGCAATTTCCCTCTTCAGGCTAGGCCACCAAAACCTTTCCCTCAAGTCCAAATACATCTTAGTATTACCTGGGTGAATAGAATAAGGTGAATCATGTGCCTCCTGAAGAATTAATTTCCTGATGTCTGCATCTTGCGGTACACAAACACGCTTCTCAAACCATATGGTCCCATGTTCATCCTCATGGAAACCTTCTGCCTTACCTTTAGTCATATTGTCTTTTATTGCAGCAATCTCTTTATCACCCTTTTGAGCTTCCCTGATCCTGTAAAGCAAAGTAGGCTTTACCTCAAGTGTTGCCAAATATCCCTTAGGAACCATCTCCAACCTGAGATCCCTGAACTGATCACACAACTCTTGTGGCATATCACTAATATCAACTGCATTAACATGGCTCCTACGACTCAATGCATCAGCAACCACATTAGCCTTACCAGGATGATACTGCACATTCAAATCATAATCCTTAATAAGCTCCAACCATCTCCTCTGCCTAAGGTTCAAATCTTTCTGAGTAAAAATATACTTCAAGCTCTTATGATCAGTAAATATATCACAATGATTACCAATAAGATACTGCCTCCAAGTTTTCAATGCATGCACAACTGAGGCTAACTCCAAATCATGTGTAGGATAATTATGCTCATGATTCTTAAGCTGACGTGAAGCATATGAAACAACTTTACCTTCCTGCATCAAAACACTCCCAAGTCCCTGACGAGAAGCATCACAATATACCTGGAAGTCCTTATGTATATCAGGCAGAATCAAGACTAGTGCTGTAACCAAACGCTGCTTCAATTCCTGAAAGCTGGCTTCACATTCATCAGTCCAAGCAAATTTCTTCTCCTTCTTCAACAATTCATTCATAGGCTTTGCAATTTTAGAAAAGTTCTCAATAAACCTCCTGTAATAACCTGCAAGGCCCAAAAAGCTGTGAATCTCCCCAACTGTTGTGGGTGCCTCCCACTCTGTAACTGCAGCAACCTTAGATGGATCAACTGCAACTCCATCACCTGACACAACATGTCCAAGGAATGCTACCTCATCCAGCCAAAATTCACATTTGCTGAACTTGGCATACAACTGATGTTCCCTCAGCTTCTCCATCACCAAACACAGATGTACCTCATGCTCTTGCTTATTCTTGGAGAACACCAATATATCATCAATGAAAACAACCAAAAATTTATCCAAGTACTCCATAAACACCTTGTTCATCATATTCATGAAGTATGCAGGAGCGTTAGTCAATCCAAATGACATAACAATATATTCATACAACCCATACCTCGTAGTAAAAGCAGTCTTTGGAATATCTTGCTCACGAATCTTTAATTGATGATAACCAGAACGAAGATCAATCTTAGAAAACACAGTAGCTCCCTCCAACTGGTCAAACAAATAATTTATCATAGGCAAGGGATACTTATTCTTAATGGTTACCTCATTCAGAGAACAATAATCAACACACATCCTCAAGGTACCATCTTTCTTCTCCACAAAAAAAAACTGGAGCTCCCCAAGGTGATGAACTTGGGCGAATAAATCCTTGTTCCTGCAATTCCCTTATCTGCTTCTTCAATTCCTCCAACTCCTGAGGAGGCATTCTATACGGTCTCTTTGCAATAGGTCCGGTGCCTGGTATTAAATCAATAAGAAACTCAATATCTCTGTCTGGTGGCATACCTGGCAACTCCTCTGGAAACACATCTGGGTAGTCCTCACAACTGGCACATCTTCCAGACTACCCCCCTTAAGAGAGTTCACTTGCACCTGATTATGCTTATACTTACATACATATCTGATCCTCTTACCTCCTGGTGCACTGAGAGTAATAGATCGACTGGCACAATCAATAAGACCTTTATATTTAGTCAACCAGTCCATACCCAAAATAACATCAATACCCTGTGACTTCAATATAACCAAATCTGTGGGAAAAACATGCTTCCCAATGGACAAAGGCATCTGAAAGCATCCCAAACTTGCTGCCATCTCAGCCCCCGGAGAACTTACTAGAATAGGTGTCTTAAGTGCTACGGTAGGCAACTTATGTTTATCCACAAATACCCGTGAGATGAATGAATGCGATGCACCAGAATCAAAAAGAACAAGTGCAGGTACCGAATTAATCAAGAACTTACCAATCACGGCATCAGGTTCATCATAAACCTCCTCCACATTAACATGGTTAACATGACCCTTTTGGAAGGGGTTTGGCTTGCTGACTCCAGAATTTCCATTACCGTTCTTGCTCTCTGGGCAAGCGTTGGAGTAGTGGCCCATCTGTCTACACTTATAGCACTGAACCTGGCTAATGTCCCTCTGCACAGGCACACTCTGGTGGCTCTGGTTATTACTCCCTCCATTACCATTACCATTACCATTACCTTTGACATTGCCATTGTTACTCTTGTGCCCATTGTGATTATGATGGCCATTATGGTTGTGGCCATTCCCTCCATGATGATTATGTCCATTACCTCCATGATGATGATGATGCCCATTACCTCCATTACCCTGATATGAAGTGTGTGGCTTCTGTTGTGGTCCTGAATTATACCTGTTATTGTTGTTGTACTTCCTCTTGCGATTCTCTATGGCCTGATGCTTCCCCTCTAGCATAATAGCCTTATCAATCAGCTGCTGACAATTATCAAAAGTGGCCACTGTCAACTGAAGGCTCAACTCATCATTTAGGCCCTCCAAGAATTTCTCCTGCCTAGCTGCATCAGTGTTAACATCATTAGGAGCATAGCGTGCAAGATTATTAAATTCATCCACATACGCATTAACTGTGCGTCCTCCCTGACGCAAACTGCGAAACTCCTTCTTTTTCAAACTCATAGCACCAGCAGACACATGTGCAGCACGAAAAGCAGTCTGAAACTGAGTCCAAGTAATACCAGCAATGGGATAAGAGACCAAGTAGTTGTCCCACCAAGCTGCGGCAGGACCCTCCAACAAATGTGCGGCAAACCTCACCCTCTCTACATTAGTGCATCCAACCGTCTCCAGGTTCTTATTGACTCCACGGAGCCAATCATCAGCCACAATAGGTTCAGGGGAACTGGAGAACCTCTGAGGATTCAACCTCAGGAACCTGGTAAGCATATCCACGGGTGGTGGGTTGTTGTTGTTGTTGTTCTGATTGTTCTGGTTCTGCACAAGCAACTGGATCAACTGTGTCTGCCCCTGAAGCAACTGCTGCATGTATGGCGGTATGTCATTGCCATTGTTCTCTCCTCCTGCAGCATTGCGCCTATTCTCACGCCTCGGCGGCATCTGGTGGGCAAGCATAGAAGAGTTATAGATATAATAGGGCCAAAGCTATAAATCTAAATATATTCTACCCATATGCATATATGATCAAGGCAATAAAACACAACAACGAATAACACAATCAAACAAACAAACAAACAATCACAATAATATAGTAGTATATATATATGCATATATAGTCAAATAATTTTGACGAGATAAAATTTAACAAGCAAGCTACCAATCAAGCAAACAATCTAGTATCTTCATACCACGAAAGTCGACATAATCATATACGCTAACACGATAACGTTGCAAAATAAAACAAGCATATATGGTGGTCTCAGCTCTAGTTCCTACTTAACTGTTCAAGATACTTGGGGGGATGAACTAATAAATAGTAAGAAATATAACTAGTTTGTAAATTAATTTTCACTCCTATGGCTTTTCTAATCCATTTTCTAGGGTCACGTCCTACAGTCAACACACTGCTCTGATACCATCTGTAACGACCAAACCTCGAAGGATTTGAGTCTCTGTGCTTACCGTGCTAGTCCCTGGATCGAACTCGCTAGCACACACAGTATAGATGAATACCAGAATACAAGTGCATCATTTATTACAACGTATGATCCAGAGTATATAAAATAAAACAATCTGCATAGCTCATGGCTAGCTATTATTCAATCACACAGCGGAAAGTAGCAGAAAAAAATAACGATGAGTCCCATCATAGCCCAACTGGCGATGCTGAGTGCAGACTCGCGACCCTAACGGTACCTTACTCCTCGTCTGAAAATCCTGCAACATGAGACGTTGCAGCCGTATAGGTCAATACATTGAATGTATTGGCAAGTTACACAGGAGAAGTAATAAAGCAGACCTACAAGTATATGCATAGAACAACAAAGGAAGGCTTGGGGGTTTATTTTGCAGAAAGCTGATTTTGTCCTCATAACTACCTAATAGTCAATTTTTCATTTAGTTCCTTTAATACTACAATTGAATGCACAAGGTTGAGTTGGCAAAATCAACTCCAACCTACCCATTTATTAAGTTGCCCACAAATATTATTAAGTGTCACATCTGTCAAGATCATCCAACAACTGTAATGGCATAGTCGCTCAAAATTACCCATAACCGGGGGCACGGCTAATCATGATTAGTTTTATTACTCTGCAGAGTTTTGCACACTTTACCCACTAGACTCAACCCGAAGATTGAGACGAAGCCTTTCAGAAGTAGTCACCTCCACCCCCGGCAGCAGGTACACCTATCCATATCTACATCTGCTAGCATACCTGGGCGAGGATCCCACAACCTACTCAACTAAGCCAGAGCCCATATAGCTAGTGGTCGCGCATGGAAGCTACTAGTCATTAAGTCTGTCTGATCTTTTTGAGCCTGGGCGGCCGTCCACTTACATTCAGAGGGTATAAACCATGATGTTCTTAAGACCACCCATCAATACCACTTCCGCCCAGAGGTGAGTTAAGTCCTGAATTACTACTCAGTTTGTTAAATATTAATAATCCTCACATAAGCTCAATGTATTCAGGAACCAACCCCGTCTACAAGCATAGCAAAACTATACCTACCACGATTTGCAAAAGATGGGAGATAATTCAACAATATAGCTCAATTTATAACAATCCTACAATGCATAAGTTTATAGTGTGGCATAACCTACAATGCATAGAAAAACAATAGGTAAAGGATGATCAACATGTAACTTGCCTTGGTTCTGGTTCAAAAGGTCACACTCCTGACAATAGCTCGCGTCGCACTCCGGACAATCTACGTTTCACACAATATAACAAATCAATCACCGAAACTCCAATAAAACCAAAACAAAGCAAACAGCAAGAAAATCATTTTAAAACTGAAAAACAGCAGCAAAACAACATGTATAGATCATCTATAATGCACTACAGTCACAATGCAAAAAGAATCACTCGATTCCGCTAAACGGTTTAAAAGTTATGGCCTCCGGAAGATTTAATTTAAATTCAAACGAATTCAAATTTGAAATGTGCAAACATGTGCAAACTTGGTACTGTGATGAAGAGATGATTTTTGTGAGTGCATAGGAAAAAGAATCACCTAATTTGGATAAACAGAATAAAAACTACAGGAATTTGGATATTTGAGGAAAACTAAGAAAAAGACAAAAGGAAACAGAAATCGCCTGGCACTGTACGATCTCCTGTTTCTGCCTTGTAGCTGTCTGCTACATGGCAGTTTCCAATTGCCTGAAAAACTCCTGTGCTCGTCCTCACCCGCAAAACAGAGGACGCGGCGGCGGCGGTCTCGGGCGTCGGCGACGGCGCTGCTGCGGTGGGTCTCCGGCGAAGGCGAAGTGACGGACGGGTGCGGCGTGGAGTGGCGGAGGCGTTGGTGGTGTCGGACGGCGTCGGGGAGGGCTGTAGCGGCGGCGGCGACTCGTGAACGGCGGCGATGCTCTGGCGGCGGCGGACGAACTCGTTCCTCTCCCTCTGCTGCGTCTCTAGCCACGAGAAGGTGTCAGAGAGGTGCGGCTGCGATAGGGAAATCGGAGGGTGCAGTCGGTGAAACTCTTCGAGGCCTTACAGTGGCGCAACTGGCCGGCGAACGGCGGCGGTCGGCGGAGCTTCGCTCGAGATGCGATCGGCTCGGGCGTCGCGTGTGGACAAGGAAAAGGAAGGGGAGGGCTGCGGTAGGTCTCCCTAGGTATTAGCTCGCGTGCGGCGAGTCGGACGAGCTCGAGATGGACCCAGAGCGCGGGTTGGAGTCGGGCTCGGCGTCCGTGCGCGCTCAGCGCGGTGTCTCCGGCTCGGTGAGGAAGGGGATTAGGGGAGGGGTCCACCTGTCAGCGACTCGTAGCGGTGGGTCGGGTGAGACGCTGCGGGTCGGGCGATGCGGTGCGGCGGCGTACCGCTTCGCGGGGTAGCTGGGCCGCGGTGGTGTGGTGCGGCTGGGCTGGCTGCTGGGCCGCCCAGTGCGCTGCGCTGCTGTCCCTTCTTTTTTTTAAACAACCAGTAGCAAAAGTAAATAAATAAAATACCAACACCTAATATAAAATCTAAAATAAAATATCTAGACAACCAGTAAAAATAGCCCTACAGCTATAAACTACAGGAACACTAGTTCCAAGCTAATGCAATTTTTGTAAAATGATTTTGATGCATTTGGTCACTCCAACAGCAAATAAAATCACAATTAAAATACTTGAAGATTGCAAAAATTACCAGAACATAACAAATCAACTAGAAACATTATTCTAGACATTATGAACATTTTTAAAAACAGGGGAGAAGTCATGTTATCTCCACTCCAATTAAATTGCCTTTTAGTTGCATAATGAAAAGAATATTGCAGAAAGACAAATAATGCAATAAAAATATGATATGCAAGTGAATGATCTATTAACATCCAAATTAGGAAAATTGGGATGTTACAAACCTACCCCCCTTAAGCTGAATCTCGCCCTCGAGATTCGGGCTGGCTAGGAAATAGGTGTGGGTGCTCCTGCCTGAGATCTTCCTCTCGTTCCCAGGTAGCTTCTTCCTCTGTATGATGATCCCACTGAACCTTGCATAACTTAATTGTCTTGGTTAGAGTAACTCTCTCTGCTGTCTCCAGAATCTTAACAGGCTTCTCCTCATATGTCAAATCACTCTCCAACTGAATTGCATCAAGTGGCACTGTATCCCTCAATGGAACATCCATCATCTCTGCGTGACACTTCTTCAACTGAGATACATGAAACACATTATGAACTCCAGACAAAGATTCTGGCAACTCCAGTTGATAAGCTACCTCTCCTCTACGCTCCAAGATCCTGTAAGGCCCCACGAAACGTGGTGCTAACTTACCCTTAATGCCAAACCTCTTAATTCCACGAAGTGGTGAAACTCGAAGATATGCACGGTCTCCTACCTCATATGTCACCTCTTTGCGCTTTGCATCTGCATAACTCTTCTGTCTGGATTGAGCTATCTTTAGCCTGTCACGAATCAACTTGACCTTCTCCTCAGCGTCTCTAATCAAGTCTGGTCCAAAGAACTATCGCTCTCCAACCTCATCCCACATCAACGGTGTCCTGCACTTCCTGCCATACAATACCTCAAACGGTGCCATCTTCAGACTAGCCTGATAACTGTTATTATATGAGAACTCTGCATAAGGTAAATTATCATCCCAACTGGACCCATAGTCCAAAACACAAGCTCTCAACATATCCTCCAAAATCTGATTTACCCTCTCTGTCTGCCCATCAGTCTGTGGATGGAAAGCTGTACTGAACTCCAGCCTGGTGCCCAAGGATTCATGCAACTGACACCAAAATTTTGATGTGAATTGAGTACCTCTATCAGACACTACCTTCCTTGGAACTCCATGCAGACAAACAATTTTAGACATGTAAACTTTAGCTAGCTGAGCACTGGTATAAGTAGTCTTTACCGAAATGAAGTGAGCAACTTTAGTCAAGCGATCAACAATTACCCAAATAGAATCATAACCTGACCGAGTCCTGGGTAAACCTGTAATGAAATCCATACCAATTTGATCCCACTTCCACTCAGGTATAGGCTATGGCTGTAACAAACCTGCTGGCCTCTGATGTTCTGCTTTAACTCTCTATCACACATCACATGTTGCAATATATCCAGCAATTTCCCTCTTCAGGCTAGGCCACCAAAACCTTTCCCTCAAGTCCAAATACATCTTAGTATTACCTGGGTGAATAGAATAAGGTGAATCATGTGCCTCCTGAAGAATTAATTTCCTGATGTCTGCATCTTGCGGTACACAAACACGCTTCTCAAACCATATGGTCCCATGTTCATCCTCATGGAAACCTTCTGCCTTACCTTTAGTCATATTGTCTTTTATTGCAGCAATCTCTTTATCACCCTTTTGAGCTTCCCTGATCCTGTAAAGCAAAGTAGGCTTTACCTCAAGTGTTGCCAAATATCCCTTAGGAACCATCTCCAACCTGAGATCCCTGAACTGATCACACAACTCTTGTGGCATATCACTAATATCAACTGCATTAACATGGCTCCTACGACTCAATGCATCAGCAACCACATTAGCCTTACCAGGATGATACTGCACATTCAAATCATAATCCTTAATAAGCTCCAACCATCTCCTCTGCCTAAGGTTCAAATCTTTCTGAGTAAAAATATACTTCAAGCTCTTATGATCAGTAAATATATCACAATGATTACCAATAAGATACTGCCTCCAAGTTTTCAATGCATGCACAACTGAGGCTAACTCCAAATCATGTGTAGGATAATTATGCTCATGATTCTTAAGCTGACGTGAAGCATATGAAACAACTTTACCTTCCTGCATCAAAACACTCCCAAGTCCCTGACGAGAAGCATCACAATATACCTGGAAGTCCTTATGTATATCAGGCAGAATCAAGACTAGTGCTGTAACCAAACGCTGCTTCAATTCCTGAAAGCTGGCTTCACATTCATCAGTCCAAGCAAATTTCTTCTCCTTCTTCAACAATTCAGTCATAGGCTTTGCAATTTTAGAAAAGTTCTCAATAAACCTCCTGTAATAACCTGCAAGGCCCAAAAAGCTGTGAATCTCCCCAACTGTTGTGGGTGCCTCCCACTCTGTAACTGCAGCAACCTTAGATGGATCAACTGCAACTCCATCACCTGACACAACATGTCCAAGGAATGCTACCTCATCCAGCCAAAATTCACATTTGCTGAACTTGGCATACAACTGATGTTCCCTCAGCTTCTCCATCACCAAACACAGATGTACCTCATGCTCTTGCTTATTCTTGGAGAACACCAATATATCATCAATGAAAACAACCACAAATTTATCCAAGTACTCCATAAACACCTTGTTCATCATATTCATGAAGTATGCAGGAGCGTTAGTCAATCCAAATGACATAACAGTATATTCATACAACCCATACCTCGTAGTAAAAGCAGTCTTTGGAATATCTTGCTCACGAATCTTTAATTGATGATAACCAGAACGAAGATCAATCTTAGAAAACACAGTAGCTCCCTCCAACTGGTCAAACAAATAATTTATCATAGGCAAGGGATACTTATTCTTAATGGTTACCTCATTCAGAGAACAATAATCGACACACATCCTCAAGGTACCATCTTTCTTCTCCACAAAAAAAAAACTGGAGCTCCCCAAGGTGATGAACTTGGGCGAATAAATCCTTGTTCCTGCAATTCCCTTATCTGCTTCTTCAATTCCTCCAACTCCTGAGGAGGCATTCTATACGGTCTCTTTGCAATAGGTCCGGTGCCTGGTATTAAATCAATAAGAAACTCAATATCTCTGTCTGGTGGCATACCTGGCAACTCCTCTGGAAACACATCTGGGTAGTCCTCACAACTGGCACATCTTCCAGACTACCCCCCTTAAGAGAGTTCACTTGCACCTGATTATGCTTATACTTACATACATATCTGATCCTCTTACCTCCTGGTGCACTGAGAGTAATAGATCGACTGGCACAATCAATAAGACCTTTATATTTAGTCAACCAGTCCATACCCAAAATAACATCAATACCCTGTGACTTCAATATAACCAAATCTGTGGGAAAAACATGCTTCCCAATGGACAAAGGCATCTGAAAGCATCCCAAACTTGCTGCCATCTCAGCCCCCGGAGAACTTACTAGAATAGGTGTCTTAAGTGCTACGGTAGGCAACTTATGTTTATCCACAAATACCCGTGAGATGAATGAATGCGATGCACCAGAATCAAAAAGAACAAGTGCAGGTACCGAATTAATCAAGAACTTACCAATCACGGCATCAGGTTCATCATAAACCTCCTCCACATTAACATGGTTAACATGACCCTTTTGGAAGGGGTTTGGCTTGCTGACTCCAGAATTTCCATTACCGTTCTTGCTCTCTGGGCAAGCGTTGGAGTAGTGGCCCATCTGTCTACACTTATAGCACTGAACCTGGCTAATGTCCCTCTGCACAGGCACACTCTGGTGGTTCTGGTTATTACTCCCTCCATTACCATTACCATTACCATTACCTTTGACGTTGCCATTGTTACTCTTGTGCCCATTGTGATTATGATGGCCATTATGGTTGTGGCCATTCCCTCCATGATGATTATGTCCATTACCCCCATGATGATGATGATGCCCATTACCTCCATTACCCTGATATGAAGTGCGTGGCTTCTGTTGTGGTCCTGAATTATACCTGTTATTGTTGTTGTACTTCCTCTTGCGATTCTCTATGGCCTGATGCTTCCCCTCTAGCATAATAGCCTTATCAATCAGCTGCTGACAATTATCAAAAGTGGCCACTGTCAACTGAAGGCTCAACTCATCATTTAGGCCCTCCAAGAATTTCTCCTGCCTAGCTGCATCAGTGTTAACATCATTAGGAGCATAGCGTGCAAGATTATTAAATTCATCCACATACGCATTAACTGTGCGTCCTCCCTGACGCAAACTGCGAAACTCCTTCTTTTTCAAACTCATAGCACCAGCAGACACATGTGCAGCACGAAAAGCAGTCTGAAACTGAGTCCAAGTAATACCAGCAATGGGATAAGAGACCAAGTAGTTGTCCCACCAAGCTGCGGTAGGACCCTCCAACAAATGTGCGGCAAACCTCACCCTGTGTACATTAGTGCATCCAACCGTCTCCAGGTTCTTATTGACTCCATGGAGCCAATCATCAGCCACAATAGGTTCAGGGGAACTGGAGAACCTCTGAGGATTCAACCTTAGGAACCTGGTAAGCATATCCACGGGTGGTGGGTTGTTGTTGTTGTTGTTCTGGTTGTTCTGGTTCTGCACAAGCAACTGGATCAACTGTGTCTGCCCCTGAAGCAACTGCTGCATGTATGGCGGTATGTCATTGCCATTGTTCTCTCCTCCTGCAGCATTGCGCCTATTCTCACGCCTCGGCGGCATCTGGTGGGCAAGCATAGAAGAGTTATAGATATAATAGGGCCAAAGCTATAAATCTAAATATATTCTACCCATATGCATATATGATCAAGGCAATAAAACACAACAACGAATAACACAATCAAACAAACAAACAAACAATCACAATAATATAGTAGTATATATATATATGCATATATAGTCAAATAATTTTGACGAGATAAAATTTAACAAGCAAGCTACCAATCAAGCAAACAATCTAGTATCTTCATACCACGAAAGTTGACATAATCAGATACGCTAACACGATGACGTTGCAAAATAAAACAAGCATATATGGTGGTCTCAGCTCTAGTTCCTACTTAACTGTTCAAGATACTTGGGGGGGATGAACTAATAAACAGTAAGAAATATAACTAGTTTGTAAATTAATTTTCACTCCTATGGCTTTTCTAATCCATTTTCTAGGGTCACGTCCTACAGTCAACACACTGCTCTGATACCATCTGTAACGACCAAACCTCGAAGGATTTGAGTCTCTGTGCTTACCGTGCTAGTCCCTGGATCGAACTCGCTAGCACACACAGTATAGATGAATACCAGAATACAAGTGCATCATTTTTTACAACGTATGATCCAGAGTATATAAAATAAAACAATCTGCATAGCTCATGGCTAGCTATTATTCAATCACACAGCGGAAAGTAGCAGAAAAAAATAACGATGAGTCCCATCATAGCCCAACTGGCGATGCTGAGTGCAGACTCGCGACCCTAACGGTACCTTACTCCTCGTCTGAAAATCCTGCAACATGAGACGTTGCAGCCGTATAGGTCAATACATTGAATGTATTGGCAAGTTACACAGGAGAAGTAATAAAGCAGACCTACATGTATATGCATAGAACAACAAAGGAAGGCTTGGGGGTTTATTTTGCAGAAAGCTGATTTTGTCCTCATAACTACCTAATAGTCAATTTTTCATTTAGTTCCTTTAATACTACAATTGAATGCACAAGGTTGAGTTGGCAAAATCAACTCCAACCTACCCATTTATTAAGTTGCCCACAAATATTATTAAGTGTCACATCTGTCAAGATCATCCAACAACTGTAATGGCATAGTCGCTCAAAATTACCCATAACCGAGGGCACGACTAATCATGATTAGTTTTATTACTCTGCAGAGTTTTGCACACTTTACCCACTAGACTCAACCCGAAGATTGAGACGAAGCCTTTCAGAAGTAGTCACCTCCACCCCCGGCAGCCGGTACACCTATCCATATCTACATCTGCTAGCATACGTGGGCGAGGATCCCACAACCTACTCAACTAAGCCAGAGCCCATATAGCTAGTGGTCGCGCATGGAAGCTACTAGTCATTAAGTCTGTCTGATCTTTTTGAGCCTGGGCGGCCGTCCACTTACATTCAGAGGGTATAAACCATGATGTTCTTAAGACCACCCATCAATACCACTTCCGCCCAGAGGTGAGTTAAGTCCTGAATTACTACTCAGTTTGTTAAATATTAATAATCCTCACATAAGCTCAATGTATTCAGGAACCAACCCCGTCTACAAGCATAGCAAAACTATACCTACCACGATTTGCAAAAGACGGGAGATAATTCAACAATATAGCTCAATTTATAACAATCCTACAATGCATAAGTTTATAGTGTGGCATAACCTACAATGCATAGAAAAACAATAGGTAAAGGATGATCAACATGTAACTTGCCTTGGTTCTGGTTCAAAAGGTCACACTCCTGACAATAGCTCGCGTCGCACTCCGGACAATCTACACGTTTCACACAATATAACAAATCAATCACCGAAACTCCAATAAAACCAAAACAAAGCAAACATCAGGAAAATCATTTTAAAACTCAAAAACAGAAGCAAAACAACATGTATAGATCATCTATAATGCACTACGGTCACAATGCAAAAAGAATCACTCGATTCCGCTAAACGGTTTAAAAGTTATGGCCTCCGGAAGATTTAATTTAAATTCAAACGAATTCAAATTTGAAATGTGCAAACATGTGCAAACTTGGTACTGTGATGAAGAGATGATTTTTGTGAGTGCATAGGAAAAAGAATCACCTAATTTGGGTAAACAGAATAAAAACTACAGCAATTTGGATATTTGAGGAAAACTAAGAAAAAGACAAAAGGAAACAGAAATCGCCTGGCACTGTCCGATCTCCTGTTTCTGCCCTGTAGCTGTCTGCTACGTGGCAGTTTCCAATTGCCTGAAAAACTCATGTGCTCGTCCTCACCCGCAAAACAGAGGACGCGGCGGCGGCGGTCTCGGGCGTCGGCGACGGCGCTGCTGCGGTGGGTCTCCGGCGAAGGAGAAGTGACGGACGGGTGCGGCGTGGAGTGGCGGAGGCGTTGGTGGTGTCGGATGACGTCGGGGAGGGCTGTAGCGGCGGCGGCGACTCGTGAACGGCGGCGATGCTCTGGCGGCGGCGGACGAACTCGTTCCTCTCCCTCTGCTGCGTCTCTAGCCACGAGAAGGTGTCAGAGAGGTGCGGCTGCGATAGGGAAATCGGAGGGTGCAGTCGGTGAAACTCTTCGAGGCCTTACGGTGGCGCAACTGGCCGGCGAACGGCGGCGGTCGGCGGAGCTTCGCTCGAGATGCGATCGGCTCGGGCGTCGCGTGTGGACAAGGAAAAGGAAGGGGAGGGCTGCGGTAGGTCTCCCTTGGTATTAGCTCGCGTGCGGCGAGTCGGACGAGCTCGAGATGGACCCAGAGCGCGGGTTGGAGTCGGGCTCGGCGTCCGTGCGCGCTCAGCGCGGTGTCTCCGGCTCGGTGAGGAAGGGGATTAGGGGAGGGGTCCACCTGTCAGCGACTCGCAGCGGTGGGTCGGGTGAGACGCTGCGGGTCGGGCGATGCGGTGCGGCGGTGTACCGCTTCGCGGGGTAGCTGGGCCGCGGTGGTGTGGTGCGGCTGGGCTGGCTGCTGGGCTGCCCAGTGCGCTGCGCTGCTGTCCCTTTTTTTTAAACAACCAGTAGCAAAAGTAAATAAATAAAATACCAACACCTAATATAAAATCTAAAATAAAATATCTAGACAACCAGTAAAAATAGCCCTACAGCTATAAACTACAGGAACACTAGTTCCAAGCTAATGCAATTTTTGTAAAATGATTTTGATGCATTTGGTCACTCCAACAGCAAATAAAATCACAATTAAAATACTTGAAGATTGCAAAAATTACCAGAACATAACAAATCAACTGGAAACATTATCCTGGACATTATGAACATTTTTAAAAACAGGGGAGAAGTCATGTTATCTCCACTCCAATTAAATTGCCTTTTAGTTGCATAATGAAAAGAATATTGCAGAAATACAAATAATGCAATAAAAAATATGATATGCAAGTGAATGATCTATTAACATCCAAATTAGGAAAATTGGGATGTTACATTAGCACTAATAATAGCAAGATATATCTTCTTTTCATCAAGATAAGCATATTTAAGAGTATCAGTGTCGTGGTGGGCGCACGGCAGATGCAAAGGGATGGATAAAGATAGGAGGCGGCTCGAGGGCACTAGTGGGCTCCAAAGGCGGGGTTGGTATGAGCGAGCGTGGGATGCAAGACATACCCAGGTTCGGGGCTCTCCGGGGAGATAATACCCCTAATCCTGCCAAACGTGGTTGATGTTTACCAGTAGAGAGTTGCTCCTTGAGCTGTGTGGTGGAAGGAGGAAGACATGCTAGGGCTTAGGCTGCTTCTCCTGAGGTGTGTCTATCCTATTCTCTCTAGTATTCATCGCCCATCTGCATGAGGCCTCTGGGGGGTTTTATATAGGCCAACCCCCCAGGGATACAATGGTAAAGTTAGACGACCATGGGGCCGGATTGTCCTTGTCCGGGAAGCCGGTGCTGGAACCCGCAGGGTACAGGGCTCGCCGGGTTCTCCGGGTGCGGGGCCCACCGGTATGGGGGCACTATGTGCCGTCTTGTCGGTCGCCAAGGATTGGCGAGCTGAGTCGAATACGACATTCTTTGTCATGTCACCATCTGCCGGCGTCATGGGCTATGATGATTACACTGTAGCCACGCCCCGGCTGACTAGGGGCATGGGCGAGGGACTGTTTCCTAGGTCATTAGTAGGCGCGTCTCACCCCATCGCACGGCTGAGATGAGACGGGAGCTGACCCGTGGCCGGATTGGGGAACACGCCACAGGTTGGTCTATCTTGTTGGAGAAGTGTCGACGCGCCGGGTCCGCATCCTTGGAGCGGGCCGTTGGGGCCGGATTGCGGGAGCCGGCCGGACTGGGGAGTCTTGCTGGATCATGGGTCCTGGCCGGGTCGAGCGACCCAGCCAACTCAGAGGCGGATTGCGGGGCGATGCTGGCCTCATTGTTTTTGAAAAGGATCCGGCTTCCGTTGCCTGCCTAGGGTTCATCCCCCCGATAGTTGTCCCCGAAGCTGTGAAGGTTCACCGTCTTCGGGTGAAAGGGCCTTCATAGTTTCCTTTCCCTGGAGGCGAACTTGAGGCCGAGCTCGGCAACACCCGATGTGTGCCGGCTTCTGGAAGCCGGATTGCGGCGTTTTGGCGATGGCAGGAAACCGAGGAGTCCGCCGAATCTTGAACGATCTTTCGGGTTCCGTGCGGGTGCCACGTGGCGCTCGGAAGCCGGAGAGGCCTGATAGGCCACACGCACAACGGGATGGGGCGACATGCTGGGGCCCGTGGCCGTGCAGCCTCGGCCCGTGCACGTGGATTTATTATGGCGTCTACGAACCCGTTGTCCTTCTGGGGGCAGTTATTACGCACGTACGTGCGCATTTATTGCAGGGAAGTGGGAGAAGCGGGCACAATCGATCCCACTCCCCCATGTTCGAACCGTGGGTTATAAATTGGGCCGAGGGGCCGGCGGAGATCGTTCTCACCCGCGCCCTCCTGCCTTCCCTTGCCTCCTCTACTTCTTGTGACCACCGCGCACTGCAACGCTCATCATTTCCGAGCAGAGGCCAGCTTGTTCTTCTTTCTCTTCCACACTTCTTGCCTATGGCGCTGCCGTCGGGCTCGTGGATGGGCTCGACTGTCTCCGAGGACGACATCACCTACCTCCACACCACCAAGCGCCTGCCGCCGGACACGGAGGTCGCCATGCGCTTGCCAGGAGCCGAGCAAGAGCCGCGCCCCGAGGGCTCGGAACGCGTGGTCTTCTTCACGCAGTTCAAGCAAGGGTTTGGGCTGCCCGCGATCGACTTCTTCCGCGAGTTCCTGGAGTTCTACGGGCTCCAGCCCCACCATCTTGGAGCAGACGCCATGGTGCAGCTCTCCGGCTTCGTCACGCTCTACGAGGCATACCTCGGAGTCGAGCCCTCCATCGATCTCTTCGCACGCCTCTTCTCCCTGAAGCAGCAGAGGCTGAAGGCCGGGGAGATGTCGGAGTGCGGGGACGCCGTCATCTGAGGCGGCCGGGGGAGGAGCGCCCCAAGGCGCCGCTGGAGGACTCTGCCAAGAAGTGGCAGCACTCCTTCTTCTACATCCTCAACTTGGGCGTGGATCGCATCAATCTGCCGCCGTTCATCGACGCACCGCCGCGGGAAAAGTGGAACTGGTCGTACTACTCCAAGCGGCCGTCGCAGGCGATGCTCAACCTGTGCGAGCGGGTTGTGGTGATGAAGGAGTGGGAAGGGCTCGACGTCAGCGACCTCATCACCGCCTTCATCGCGTGGCGGGTGCTGCCGCTGCAGCAGCGCGTGCATCTCATCGGCGAGATGAAAGGCCTTGAGGACCCCGACCGCATGTCCAAACTGTGGCTGAGGGCAGACCAGGTTGTGCACCAGGTCAATGACATCTCCAAGGCCAACTTGCCGGACGACTAGCAATACGGGAAGGTCCCGTATAGCCACGTGAACCCGGCACCGATGGTGAGTCCCTTTTCTCCATATTTTTCCGCCGCTCATCTTCTTATCCGCCCGGACACGATGCGGGAGGTGCTTGTGAATGCCATCCGGCATCCTTATGACCGGACGGGGACGCAGGTGGTGCACGCCGCCTCGGAGGAGCCCGAGGCCCACAGCGGAGGGGAGGGAGCGGTCGCCAAGGCGGGCGCGGGGCGAAGAGCAGGTGCGCCTATCTTTTTCTTTTGTGTTTTGGTTACGGGACGGCGTTGGAGGTGCTGACGCTAGTTGTTGGTGTAGCGGCACCGGGCGGATGGGGCGGCGGCGCGGCCGGGGCCGGGTAGTCCCGGGCGGTGACGACGGCGGCGGGAGGACGAGGTGGCGACGCAGCTGGAGCCGGGTCATCTCAGGTGGTGCTGGCGGTGGGTTGGCCGCACGGGAAGGGCAGCACCGCTCCGTCGGCTCCACTCGCGAAGTGCACCGCGGGCGCGGTTGGGGGCGTGAAGCCGGCCGCCAAGAGGAGGCGCGTTACCCAACCGTCGAGGCGCCCCGTGCTGGTGCTGCTGGGGTAAGTTTTTCTTTTTTGGCTCCGAGCCGGGCGGCTCCATTGAGCCCCCTTTTTGCTAACTTGTCCTGATTCTTCAGATTGCCAATCTCGCTGGCGTTGGCGGTGGCGGAGCCCGCGTCCCTCGATGGTGCTGGGTTCCGGAAGAGCCGGTCCAGCACCGTCAATCCGGGCAAGGAGGAGGGGTGGGCGGATCCGGACCTTGGTCCGGATCTGTCCGACACGGAGGGCCGGGCCTGGCGAGACCGGGATCGGGCCGAGGCCGCGCTGAAGGCGGCATCGACCCGGGCTTGGACCACGGTCGCGGAGGCGTGGGCGCGAGCCGGCGAGGAGCCAGCGTGGCCGGAGATGCCGTCCAGAACAACGGTGGTGACGACGATTTTCGTCCCGCCGTTGGAGGAGGAGCATGGCCAGGGCGGCTGTGCTGATGCGATGGACCACGACCGGGAGGTCGTGGTTATCGAGGACGGGACCCCACCGTGGGCCGATGCAGCCGAGCGGGCCGGGGCTGGGGGAGGCGGCGGTGACGCTGTCTTGGGGGCGCCGACGATGGCCGCGCTGGAGAGGACGCCGGCCGCGGGGGAGGCGGCCAGCGGTGAGCACGCCTTAGTGCTTCAGCCCGGGGGCCGCTAGGCCATTGGGACACAGCCGCTGCGACACGGAGCCGGTGAGGTTTTCTTTGGGCCGCCGACCCAGGAGGAGGCGGCCATGGCCGCCGTGACCAGGCACCTCCAAGGGCGAAAGGACCGGGTCGAGTCCTACGCCCGGGCCGAGTTGGAGCAGGCGCGGGAGCTGGAGGACGCCGTGCTCATAAGTCTTCTCTTACTGTTGCTTGTTTCTCTTTAGTGGGGGCGCGCCAGCGCGCCCACTGGGTGTAGTCCCCGAGATTTGGGCCAACTGCGTAGCAGTTGGGTCGAATCTTCAAATTGTTGTCTTCTTTGCTGATTGTTGTTTCGTTGCGCAGCAACTGGACTCCTATCAGGTCGGTGTCTTCAACCGGCTCCTTGATGCGCATTAGCGGCTCAAGGAGCAGCTGGACGCCAAGGAGGAGGAGCTCCGCGTTGTGACAGGTATTTTCTCTTTCCTTTTCCCTTTCTCTCTTGCGAGTCTTCGGGTGCTTTGTATCTGAGTCTTTCCTCCCCAGTCGTGGTGGAGCAGGCGAGGCAGGAGGTGACAGGAGCCCGTCAGGCGCTCGACGAAGCCGGCCAGCTGCAGAGGCAGCTGGCGGGCGACAAGAGCCGCCTTGAGGCCGAGGTGGAGCAGCTCCGGGCTAAAACCGCCAAGGTCGCGGAGACGCAGTGGGCCCTTGCCGAGGCGGACCAGCTACACGGCAAGCTGGCCAACGACAAGGGCCAGCTGAGGTGCAGCGCCTGAAGGGGTTGGTGGCCGCGGTGGAGGAAGCCAAGTAGGGGGAGACCCGGCGCCGCGAGGAGGCCGAGAAGGCGGCCGCGGACAAGGACGCCGAGCTGAAGGTGGCCAAAGCCGCGGTTAGCCAATTGGAGGCAACGGTCAAGGATCGCGACCGCCCCCTCGACCAGGAACGGCGCGGTACGTTGCTTGAGGCGCAGCACCTGGAAAAAAAATCCTTCTCCAGTAAGTGCTTTTCTTGAGTCTTTTGCCGAGCTCAGGTTCTGGCTTCTCTTGTCATTGCGACTTTCTTCTGATTCTTTTCTTTGACAGAGGTCTTCCCTGAGACGCGAGATTTGGCGGAGGAGGCGAACCGCTTCCAGCGTGATCTGGGGGGCGAGGTCGGCTCCGGGACTGATCCAAATGTGGCCTAGACCTTAGCGGAGCTCATGAATGCCGTCGAGGCTCGTCTGCAAGCCTTGGGCGGGCAGATGGCACGGCTCTTCGAGGCCGGCGCAGCGATGACGGCGGCCCTTTGGCCGGGCTCTGCTGCGCTGACTAGCTTCTCGCGGCTTGCGGGGTGGCTTGAGGCGGGGCCGGATCGGCTCCATGACTGGCGCCTTTCCGCCGCCCGTGCCGGTGCCGAGATGGCGCTCAGGTTCGCGATGTCTTGGCATCCGGACTTGTCGTTGAAGGCGCTGATGGGCCAGCGAGCCAGCTGCAGGCGCAGGCCGGCGAGATTGCCGCCCGGGCCAGCTACATTGCCGGGTTCTCCTACCAGGACGAGTTTCGGCCGGAGCGGACGGAAGATGGCGTAGTCATGCCTGCTGACGACTTCGGCTTGCTCCTGAACGATCCGGATGGCAGCTCCGAGGAGACGGGTGTCTTCCGTGAAATGGGTGTCGACGATGAAGACACCGGCACCTCAGCGGGCCCGGCGGGTGCGGTGAGGCGAACGCGTGAAGCCCCTGTTTTTTAAAATCCTTGTAGATATCTCTGTTAGATAGCAGGTCCACCACACCCACTAAGTACATTGGGTGTAATGCATTCTGGCCTTGGGCCATTATGAATTTAAACATTTGTATGAATGTCGTGGATGTTTGTGCTCTTGCTTATTTATTTATCGAGCCGTTTTCCTGTGCTTATCGCCCTTCGGGGCCTCCCCCCCCGCGAGTCTGACGATCAAGGCTCCGGTCCGTGACAAGGAGTTTGGCCTTTGGGAGAGAACGCGCAGTTTTTAGGCGTTCGAAATGTTGAGCGTGAGCGAAACACCCATTGGGCCGGCTGGTGGCGATCCGACGTGGCCGCGTGACGATCAGCCGGCCGTGTAGTGACTTGACTATTCATGGCGTAGCCGGGTTAGGTGACCCGGCGGTCCTTGGCTTAGTTCTCGTGGCGTGCTGGTTCTTTGGACTTTGCGTGCTCGCCGACCAACAGCCGAAGCCGGATCCGTGGCTTAAGGCGGAGTAGGAGACCGCGACAATCTCAACACGCCAAGAGACGCTAAGCGAGGCGACGGGTAGTGACCGAGCCGGCCAGCCCCCAAGTCCCCGGGTCGAACGAGTCGAACCAGTGGCCAGGTTTGGACGAAGAGATAGGTAAAGCATAAAATGCTAGAGACATAAATAACTTGGTCGGAAAGGGTGGCCTCGGGCATCGTTCGGGGACCCCATAGTTTTTAATTGAGCACAAAGGCAGCGATACATACACATACACGGCTAACTATAAAATGGATGGAGGAGTTCCGCGTTCCAGGGCCGAGTTGTTTCTTCTCCGGCTGTTTCCCTCTTGCGCTTGTTTGACTTGCGTGCATCAATGAGGTAGTAGGCGTTGCAGTCGCATAGAGCCTTGCTGATGATGAAGGGGCCCTCCCATGGAGAGGACATCTTGTGCTGGCTGGCTTGCTGTTGGACGAGTCGAAGGAGGAGGTCTCCCTCGCGGAAAGTGAGGGGCTTGATCTTCTTGCTGTGGTAGTGCCTGAGGCCTTGCTGGTAGATGGCTGAACGGCTGAGCGCTAGGAGACGCGCCTCTTCGAGTAGGTTGACGCCGTCCTCGTGGGATTCTTTGGCTTCAGCTTCAGTGTACATCGTGACACGCGGCGAGTCAAACTCAACGTCGGTCGGGATGACGGCTTCTGCTCCGTAGACGAGGAAGAACGAGGTAAACCCGGTCGACCGGTTCGGCGCTGTTCGGAGGCTCAAGAGGATGGCCGACAGCTCGTCGAGTCAGCTGCCAGGTGAGCAGATGAGCGGTTCGACGAGCCGCGGCTTGATGCCAGATAGGATGAGGCCATTTGCCCGCTCGACTTGGCCGTTGGACTGTGGGTGCGCAACGGACGCCAGGTCGAGGTAGATGCCAAAGACGGAGCAGTACTGTGCGAGCGCGCCCTTGGCGAAGTTGGTGCCGTTGTCCGTGATGATGCTATTCAGCATGCCATAGCGCACCGCTACGTCCTTGATGAATCGGACGGCTGTTGGCCCATCCAGCTTCTGATCGGCCTTGCCTCGATCCACTTGGTGAATTTGTCCATCGCCACCAGCAAATGCGTCATGCCGCCTCGGGCTGTTTTGAAAGGTCCCACCATGTCAAGCCCCCAGACCACGAAAGGCCAGGCGATCGGTATGGTCCGGAGCGCCAACGTTCGTTGGTGGGTGCATTTGCTGAAGCGCTAGCATCCCTCACACTTGAGGACGAGCGACTCAGCGTCTTGGAGGGCCGTGGGCTAGTAGAAACCATGGCGGAAAGCCTTGGCCACCAGGGATCGTGACGCGGCATGGTGCCCGCACTCGCCCTGGTGTATGTCGAGGAGGATGTCCATGCCCTTGTCTTGCTCGACGCAGCGCTGAAACACGCCGGTGGGACTGCGCTTGACGAGCTCGTTGTTGATGATGCTGTAGGCGGACGCTTGGCGCTGCACTTGCCGAGCTTCGATCTCGTCGATGGGGAGGGTCCCGCTCTCTAGGAACTTTGAGATGGGCAGGGCCCAAGATAGCGTCGTCACCACGGTGAGAATGGCCATTATGATTGGTTCAGGGGCGGCGGCGTCCGAGCCGGGTCCGGCAGTCCCCGGGTTGGGTGCGGGGGCGGCTGGACTGAGGGTTGCCGTCGCCGGGTCGAGGTCGGTAGTCCCCGGGCCGGACTGAGCAGTCCTCGGGCTGGGTTAAGCAGTCCCCGGGCCAGGTTGAGCAGTCGCCGGGCCGGACTGAGCAGTCGTCGGGCCGGGCTGAGCAGTCCCCGGGCCGGGCTCGGCAGTCCCCGGTTCGTCCGGAACGTGTATGGACTCTGATTCTGGAGGCGGCTTGACGGATGGCTTGTGCGGATGCTCAAGGGAGACGCCGGATGGAATGGACTATCGAGACGAGGCGATCTTGGTGAGTGCGTCGGCCGCCTCATTTTCTGCTCGTGGGACGTGGAGGAACTCGCAGCCTGCGAAAAAGCCGGACAACTTTTGCACGAGGAAGTGGTAGCTTGCCATGTTGGGGTCGCGCGCGTCCCACTCGCCGGAGCACTGCTGCACCACCAGGTCCGAATCACAGTAGCACAGGATTTGCCGGATGCCGAGTTCCTTGGCTAGCCGGAGGCCGTGCACAAGGGCTTCGTACTCGGCGACGTTATTGGAGGTGGCGAAGTGGATCTGGAGTGCATACTTAGGTTGGTCGCCCTTTGGGGATGACATCACTATGCTGGCTCCCAAGCCGAGACGCATTTTGAGCCGTCAAAGTGCATGCGCCAGTGCGTCGAGTCTGGAGGTGGCGGCAGGTATTGGGTCTCTGTCTAGTCGACAAGGAAATCGTCCAGAGCTTGGGACTTGATCGTGGTACGAGGCTCGTAGAGGATGGTGTGGCCGGCTAGCTCGAGCGCCCACTTGGCGACCCAGCCAGAGGCGTCTCGGCACCTGATGATCTCGCTGAGGGGGGCCGTGCTGACCACGGTGATCTCGTGCTCTTGGAAGTACTGCTTTAGCTTCTTGGCGGTGAAGTATGCGCCGTAGCACATCTTCTGGTAGTGCGGATAGTTCTGCTTTGAGGCGGAGAGCACCTCGCTCAGGTAGTAGACGGGACGCTGGACGGCTTGGATTTTGCCCTTCTCTGGTCGCTCGACCACGAGCACCGTGCTGACAGAGCGCGAGGTTGCGGCTATGTACAGTAACATCGGCTCCTTCTCGGCTGGGGAGGCCAGGACGGGTGCGGTGGAGAGCATGCACTTGAGGTCCCGAAAAGCTTCGTCCGCTTGGTCGTTCCATTCGAACAACGTCGTCTTCTTCATCAGCTGGTATAGGGGCAAGGCCCTCTTGCCCAGCTGATACGTCCAAAACGTATCTATAATTTCTGCTTGCTCCATGCCTCTTTTGTGTGATATTGCTTTGATATTTATGCACTTCCATACACTTTTGATCATATTTGGACTAACCTATTAACTCAGTGCACCACAGTGCCAGTTCCTGTTTTCTGCTGTTTTTCTATTTCTGGTTTCCCCCATATTAAAAGTGCTCCAAAAATTCCGGGAAAAATACAGGAAAAATCAGCGTACAGGAAGCTTCGAGAAAAACCAAAGCGGGGCCAGAGGGGAGCCAGGGGTGGCCCAGGCGGCCACCCAGCACGGCCCCACCCCTGGCCGCGCCAGGGGGGCGCCTGGGGCCCCGGCTCCGCCTCTGGTGACCCCCCTTCGCATATATATTCCTCGCATCCCGAAAACCCTTATTCCAGAACCCTTTTCTCCAGAAGCAATTCCGATCTCCGCCGCCATCGCCACCAAGTTTCGGGGGACCAGAATTCCTGTGCCGGCATCCTGCCGGGACGGGGAAGTGCCCCCGGATTCATCTCCAACGACGTTGCTTCCTTCCTCCATGATGCGGGAGTAGTTCCTCGTCGGGGCTGAGGTTTCTACCAGTAGCTATGTGGTCAATTCTCTCTCCCATGATGCGATCTTCGTTGTGATCAAAGGCTATGTTAATCTAGGGTGATCCCATGACATTTCCCCTTCCCCTATGTATTGGATTGATGTACTCACTTGTCTTTATCTAGTATAATCCCCGAGACCAAGGTGACAGCGGTCTATTGGACATGGATTAGAAGAATATTTTCATGAGTGATTTTCTCTTTTGTGTGTTGATTAAAGATTGAGAGTCTCTTGGTGCTTGTCTTTGACTATCCTCGAGATATGTTGTGGTGATAGTGGTACTCTCTTTGGATGGCCGCGGTGACATTGGGAAATCCATAGATTGAGAACTACGAACTTTGAGGCGTGCTTTTGTAGCCCTACATAATTCTCGTCCTCTCTTAACCACAAAGGAATGACCTCCGAGTGCATCTCCATTGCATGTTTTATGGGAAATATCATGTGATTAGATTATGCTAATGTTGTTGGGAGTTGCCACTAGTGAAAGTATGAAGCCTAGGCCTTGTTTCCACCATTGCAATACCATTTGTGCTCACGTTTACCACTTGTTTGCTTGCTGCACTTTTTATTACAGATTTATATTACTTTGCTTTGCCACTCCTATCATCCATATTTTACCATCTCTTCGCCGAACTAGTGCAACTATAAAACTCCTAGTTGTATTAGGCGTGTTGGGGACACAAGAGACTTCTTGTATCTTAGTTGCAGGGCTGCTTGAGAGAGACCATCTTCAACCTCTACTTCCCTGAGTTCGATAAACCTTAGGTCATCCACTTGAGGGAAATTGCTGCTGTCCTACAAACCTCTGTGCTTGGAGGCCCAACATAGTCTACAAGAATAGAAGTGTGTGTAGACATCAAGCTATTTCTGGCGCCGTTGCCGAGGAAGTAAGTGTTTGAAGGTATATCTTTAGATCTTGCAATTAAATCTTTTCGTTTCTTGTTTTTAGTTTCACTAGTTATGTTTATGGAAAACCGCACTCTTAGTTCGCTGCTTGGGGAAGGCCGCTTTACCACACCCATGGTAGAGAAGTCTCCTCCACCTACTGAATGCATCCCGTTCCAAATACCACTTGGGATAATTGAAATAATTAGGAATGATTGTTATGATGGGACAGTCAATCCTAGTATTCATTTTTTGAAACTTACAGAACTTTGTGAGTTGTTTAAGATTTCAGGTTTGACAAGAGATGGAGTCATGAGGAAATTATTTGCCTTGTCACTGAAAGGAAAAGCATTGGAATGGTATAGGCTACTAGATGACTCTCACCTGCTGGATTGGGAAGAGATCCAGTCTCTCTTTTACTCCAAGTTTTATCCTCTTCATGAAGTCCATGAGAATAGGAATTATGTTTATAATTTCTATCCTCATGACGGAGAGAGCATAGCTCAAGCTTGGGGGAGACTGAAAATGTTAATGCTAAAATGTCCTAACCATGGGCTCCCCAAAGATATGATTATTACTAATTTCTATGTGAGGCTCTCTCGACAGGATAAAGATTTGCTCGATGCTTCCTCTATGGGTTCTTTCACAAACGAAAAGATTGATGCTAAATGGGAACTCCTTGAAAGAATTCAACGCAACACTGAAGATTGGGAGATCGACAAAGGTAAAGAGTCAGGTATAATTTATGAGTATGATTGCATTAAGTCCTTTGTTGAAACTACAAGTTTTAATAAGTTTAGTGCTAAGTTTGGGCTTGATTCTCAACTCCTTGTTGATTTCCTCAAATCTTTTGCTTCACATCTTAATATGCCTAAGGAGGATTGGATCAAGCATCATGAACCTTTTAAAGAGATATGCAAAGAAAATGAAATTGTTCATGATGATTGCAACATGCATGATCCAATTCCTAAAAATGAAGTTTTATATAAGCATGTTAATTTTTGTGGAGTGGATAGACCTTGTGAAAGGCCTATGATTGAAGAAGAGAAGTATTGTAAGCAACATAAGCATGAAAGAACAATCACTTGGGTCAAAGATTTAAATGAAATTGCTAGAGAATTGTGTGACCTTTATCCTTTTACTTGTGAACTTTACTGTATAGAGGGTCACTTTAATTTTCAATGCATGCACTTTCAAAACATAACTGTTAACCAGTTGTGTGATAACATGATCACCCCTGATCTTTATGATGAGCTTATGTTATTTTTGATGTGTGAAGAGTTATCAGAAAAGACTTCTTGGCTAGATGTTAATGCCATAGGAATAAAAAACACTTTGCAAAATTGCCATCTCTATTGTGTTGTTAATTGCCATAAAAATGATTACATAAGTAAGATTAGAAAGGAGGGAACTTTACCAAAGTATAAAAATATCTCTTATATTTCTGCTAATAAAAAGGAGAGTTTCTCCCAAGTTTCCCCTATTGTTTCTAATGATAAACCAGGATATGTGGAGAAGTTTTATCTCCAACCACTCCCTCCTAAGGTGAAGAAGAAGAAAAAGAAGAGGAGGAGGAAGAGGAGCAAGAAGGAAGAAGAATGGGTATCAACCTGGCCTGAGCATATTCCTCCCATCAACTTTTATCCTAATGGTTGTAAGTTTAAAGAAGAAGGTGAAGTTTATTGCCTTAATTATCATCTTGATGATACGTCCGTAGGTACTATTGAAGATGATTTTGATTATGATATGCATGTTACTTATTGTGATTGGGAAAATGATGATAATGCTACTTATGATCTTGAAAATCTTTTTGGTACCAACTCTAAAAGTGATGATATGGAAAGCTCTAAGCTTGGGGATGATAAGATTGGAAATCCTTTACCCACTAGTGATGTGATAATTGATAATTCTTTTGCTAGTAAGAATAAAGACAACATGTTTACAAATATAGTTGCTAGCAATGATAATGCTCTTCTCTACTATGATGGTGTTATAACTCCAATCTATAGTGATTATAAAAGTACCTATGACATAAGGAGAAATTATCCTTATGAAACTTGTCATAATCATGGAGGGAATTACTCCCTTGTTGAACACCATCTTCCTAATACACAATTAATCTATAGTGTTCAAGTTGTTTATGATAGTCCTACTCCCACTATTACCAATGAGAAAGATTATGCTTATGTGGAGAGTAAGAGTACCTTTTTGCATGTGGATCATGGTAACAATGCTTTATGTGATGCTTATATTGTTGAGTTTATTCGTGATCCCACTGAAAATTATTATGAGAAGGGAACATATGCTTATAGATATTTCAATAATATCAAGTTCCCTCTCTTTATGTTGAAGGTTTTGAAGCTGCACTTGTTTTGTCTTCCTATGCTTATTGCTTTGTGCTTCAATGAATTATTCTATTGCAATATTCCTATGCATAGGAAGCATGTTAGGCTTAAATGTGTTTGGTATTTGCTTCTTGATGCTCTCTTTTGTTCTTCAACTCTTATTCCTACGAGAGCGTCATTAAAGTCTTAAACCTATCTTTATGGCTATAAAGAAAGAGCTCTAGGGAGACAACCCTTGTTATCTTTGCTTTCAGTTTGTTCTTTCAGTTTTTAGTGGTCTTGATGTTTGTTACTACAGTAGCATCATCATTGTATCTTTTCTTTTCAGCTTTGTGCCAAGTTTAGCCTCCGATTGCAAGAAAATTCAAAAGTTGTGACGTGCTGTCCAGAAAACAGATTCTATCCTTGGACAGAAAAATTCGAATAAAATCACCAGATCATCTTTTTGATCTGAATTTTTTTGAAAGCGTGCTCTATACAATTGGCTTTCGAGCGTCTGTTCTGAGTTTTTTGATTTGAGTTGCGGAAGTGCTCCGAAAAAATTATTTACTACCTGCTGGTCTGTTTTTCACAGATTCTGTCCTGTTTTGCCTTTTCTTCGTTTTGCAAACCTTGAGCTTGCTTTTTCTTTGCAAAAACCTTTTGACAATCTTCAGAAACAGTAGCTCTTCAAGATTATCCTTATTTCCAGTAGGGAAAAATTATTTTATTGTGGGTACTAACCTCGCTAATCAGATTATGATGAGTTATGTATGAAGGGATTTTTCGAGTGTGCGAGGAAAGATGATAAAAGAAGATTCAGGAGGGTCAAACGTTCAAGCTTGGGGATGCCCCCGTGCACCCCTAAGAAATATTCAAGAAGACTCAAGCGTCTAAGCTTGGGGATGCCCCCATGCATCCCCTTCTCCATCAACAATTATCAGTTCGTCTTTCCACTACTAGGAAAAAGGCTATAGATGAAATTGATACTAATGGCGCACCATACAGCAAGTGCGCCATTAGTATATAGTAATGGCGCACCTGCAACAGATACGCCATTAGAGTTCGAAGTACTAATGGCGCACCTTGCCCGGAGTGCGCCATTAGTATCAAGAATTTTTTTTAACTAGCGCGCCTGTCCAAACAGACTAATGGCGCATCTATTAATAGTGCGCCATTACTAGTTGTAAATAGTAATGGCGCACCAGCAGTAAAGTGCGCCATTAATGGTCTTTTTTTTATGATATTTTTTATTCTGTTTTTTACAAAACTACTAATGGCGCACTTTCCCAAAGTGCGCCATTACTAGTTTGAACTAGTAATGGCGCACTGTGCGGAAGTGCGCCATTAGTATGTTTTTTTTTTGCAAAACTTTTAATGGCGCAGCAACTTTAAATGCGCCATTAGTGACCTTGATTACTAATGGCGCATTAGTAGCTGGTGCGCCATTAGTATGCGGGCAGCAACTAGATATTTTGGACAGCCTCTCTACCATACTCACTTTCCCCCCCACTTCTTCATTCTCTCTACTTCCTCTCCTCTCTGGTCCCTCCTCTTTTCCACCTCATTTCCACCATATATTCATTCAAATTAAGTGGTTAAATTACCTTGTTTTGGTAGGTAAGTATGGGGGGAAGCTATATTTATGTTGTTCTCCATACAAACAATGTGCACATGCACTTTTATGGCCTATAGCTAGATCTATGTATGTTTGTGGTGTTGCATAGGTTTGTTGTGTTGCATATGTGTTTGTGTTTGGAGGTGTACCGGTATTTGAAATGCGATAGTTGCCAATATTTTCCCGGAATGTTGATTCATTTCCGTTTCGGTGAGAATTTTGGCATTAAGCATTCATTTTTGTCCTATTTTTAGGGAAATTCATGGCAAATTTTTTCTTGGTTCTAAAATATCGTTTTGCTCTACCCCACAGGGCGACCATGGTGCGCACGATGACCGAAGGCATCGTGAATAGGTTTTTGAGGTCCGTGAAGGCCGAGATGCTTCAAAAGAACGAGACGGAGATAAGATGTCCGTGTCGAAGATGCAAGCTGAAGAGCCTTATTGCGGACCCGGATTCCAGGCAGGTGCGGGACCACCTACTCTTGCGTGGTTTCATGGATGGCTATCGGTGGCAAGGTGATGAAGATGACTACGAAGTCGTTCATGGGGGCCGGGCAAGAAATGAGGAAGGGCAGCAAGACAACCACCGCGGCTCGGGCGGGCGAGAAGACGAAGAATCCCCAGGAGATGATCACGACGGTGATGCTGTACACAGTCATCATGTAGAAGATGCAGGACATGATGATGAGGAAGATGCCGGAGCAGACGACGGGCATGATCATGAAGATGATGATGCCGGCGGAGCAGACGACGCTGAACCATCGATGGGCTGGGTGTAGGACCCTCATATTCAAGAGCTGCTTCTCAAGCAGACCGATAACGCAAGAGCTGCCGCCCGAGAGAAAGCCAAGATGGATCAACTTGAGTTAGACGCGGTTACTCCATTGTATGAAGGATGCAGGCCCGAGGATACCCGCCTGAAAGTAACGCTCATGGCTCTGGAGATGAAGGTAAAACACAAAATGACCGACACATGCTTCGACGAGAACATGTCATTCTGGCACGAACGTCTTCCCAAGGGGAACAAGTGCCCCACCAGTTTGGAGGAGGCGAAGAAAATCGTGTGTCCTCTGGATTTACCGCACGTGAAATACCATGTGTGCATGAACAATTGCATCATTTATCGGGACGAGCACGCGGAGTCTACCATATGTCCGGTGTGCAGCGTCACTCGATACAAGAAGAGGAAGAAAGCTCCTCGAAAAGTGGTGTGGTACTTTCCGATCACTCCTCGTCTGCAGCGGTATTTCGCGGACCCTAAGGTAGCAAAGCTTCTGCGTTGGCACGCGGATAGGGAGGAGAAGAAGCGAGAAGATGACGCAAATGATCCGGAGATATATAAAAAAGACAAGATGCTGAGTCACCCTAAGGATGCGAGCCAGTGGCAAGCGTTGAACTTCGAAGACCTAGAATTTGGGAACGATCCAAGGAACATCGTGCTGGGCGCGAGCACCGATGGAGTCAACCCGTTTGGCAGCCAGAGAAGCACACATAGCACCTGTCCTGTGTTTGTGTGGATGTACAACCTTCCCCCCTGGTTGTGCATGAAGAGGAAGTACATTCACATGAGTATGCTAATTGAAGGACCGAAACAACCAGGGAACGACATCAATCTGTATCTGGGGCTGCTGAAAGAGGAGCTAAACACGCTGTGGAAAACGCCAGCCAATACGTGGGACGCCGCAAAGAAAGAATATTTCCCTATGAGAGCCGTGCTGCTCACGACGGTGCACGACTATCTCGGTTACGGATATGTCGCGGGGCAGGTGGTCCACGGATTTTCTGGATGCGTCAGGTGCATGGATGACACAACGTATCGCCAGCTAGATAGAGATCCCGGGTCTTCGAAAACCGTGTTCATGGGACATCAAAGGTGGCTTCGCAACGATGACCTGTGGAGAAAACGCAAGGATTTGTTCGATGGTGAAACCGAACCCCGAGGACGCCCGCGTACGAGGAGCGGCGAGGAAATAGACGAGCTGTTGAAAAATTGGAAAGATTGCCCACTGCCGGGAAAGAAGCAAAAGGCGCCAGAGCCGGGAAAGAAGCGAAAGGCGCCAGAGCCGCTGCTGAAGGTATGGAAAACGAGGTCTGTTTTCTGGGACTTGCCGTACTGGAAGATCCACCGTGTGCCTCATAGCCTTGATGTAATGCATATCACGAAGAACGTGTGCGAGAGTCTGCTTGGTACCCTGCTCAACATGCCAGAGAGGACCAAAGATGGGCCGAAAGCAAGGGCAGACTTGAAATCAATGGGCATCAGGTAGGAGCTTCACGCTATATATGATGATGATGATGATGATGATGATGATGAGGCGAAGCAGGACACGGAAAGTCGTCGCAAAGGCATAAAGGCCAAGAAGACCGGAAATGACTACCCTCCCGCGTGCTTCACTCTAAGTCAGGAGGAGATCGAGCAGTTTTTCACCTGCCTCGTAGGAGTACAACTTCCTTACGGTTACGCGGGGAAGATAAGCAGATACCTAGACCAGGCGAAGCTGAAGTTCAGCGGGATGAAGTCTCACGATTGTCACGTGCTGATGACGCAGATACTTCCAGTTGCAATCCGTGGTATCATGGACGCGCACGTCCGTGAAACCCTATTTGGCCTATGCAACTTTTTCGACGTCATCTCTCGGAAGTCTGTTGGCGTGAGGCAACTCAGAAGGCTACAGGAAGAGATCGTGGTGATACTATGCGAGCTTGAGATGTACTTCCCGCCCGCATTCTTCGACATTATGGTGCATCTACTGGTCCATATCGTGGACGATATCATCCAACTCGGGCCGACGTTCCTGCACAGCATGATGCCGTTCGAAAGGATGAATGGTGTCATCAAAGGATACGTTCGCAACATGTCACGTCCAGAGGGAAGCATAGCCAGGGGCTTTCTGACCGAAGAGTGCATCTCGTACTGCACGAATTATCTAGGCATCGAGAACCCCGTTGGTGTGCCCGTCAACAGGCACCTCGGCAGGATCGCTGGATCGGGTCACCGTGAGGGTCGCCGCGAAATGCATGTCGACTTCGAGGGTCGACTCGCCGACTTTGAAAGAGCAAACCTAGTCGCGCTACAACACATAGATGTGGTCGATCTTTGGGTGGTTCAGCACAAAACCTTTATTGAGAAGACATACAATGACCGAGGCCAACAGAGGACGGACGGAGATATAATCAAAGAGCACAACTCATGTTTCACGCGTTGGTTTAAGCAGAAGCTTCTGTCGTACCCTTTACATGATGATTCTTCCGCGGAAGAACAACTCATATTCGCCTTGTCACAGGGCGCCGAGCACAACCTGATGACCTATGAGGCGTATGATATCAACGGCTACACATTCTACACCGAGGCCAAGGACATGAAGAGCGATGGTTATCAGAACTCCGGGGTACGATGGAATCCTACACCGGTAATGACAAGGACATATACTACGGAAGGATCGAGGAGATCTGGGAGCTGAGCTACGCTGGAGAGAAGGTCCCGATGTTCCGTGTCAGATGGGCCAAGAGCGTCCTAAAAGAAGACCGGTATTTGACCACCATGGTTATACCCGAAGCCAAATCCAAGACCGCGGGCGCAAACGTCACCGCGAAAAATGAGCCATGGGTACTGGCTTCCCAAGTTGACCAATGCTCCTTCATTACCGACCCGTCAAAGCCCAGTCGTGTTGTCGTGAGGAGAGGCAAAAGGAAGATCATCGGAATGGATGGAGTAGCCAATGAGCAAGACTTCGACAAGTACGGCGACCCGAGGATCGAACATGACGACGATGATGAAGTAGCAGCATACACCACAAGAAGAAGCAGGACCACCCTACCTAAAGGACGTCCGTTCCATAGAAGAACCCCATTTGCGAAAAAGAAGGGCAAGAAGATTGTGAACAGATAGCTAGCTAGCTAAGATCGTTTGTATTTAAATCGTAGCCTTCATTTCTCGATTGTATTTCATGGGCACTTTTTGAACTATCATGAATATTTTTAAATTTCATGGACACTCGATCTCGATCCCCCTCGTCGCCGAGAGCACCCCCCGGCCTGGTCCACCGGCCGCCGACCCCTACTCAACCACCGCCGCCGACACCCCGTACCCCT
>LR738715.1:767292958-767350704 GCA_902687465.1 Secale cereale
TGGAATGTCGATTAACTTCCGTTCCGGCAAATTCGGGTACTCCATATGTCCTATTTTCAGCAAAGGTCATGCTGAAATTTTCCGTGAATTTTAGCATGACTTTGCTAAAAAATAGGACATATGGGGTACTTGTGACTAATCCATGGGCCGGGGTATCTTAGTAGTTAATTAAGTAGGATCAAGTGCCCCTTTGTTCTAGCTGCATTAAACCATAGGCGGCAATAGAGCCAAGTGATTAGGCCCAGCTTAGCTTTTAGGATGCCTCGGTGTCAACAAACCATTAATTATAAAACCTTGGCTTTTAGGGTGCCTCGGTGTCGATAAAAACCGAAATGATGAAAGCTTAGGCTTTTAGGGTGCCTCGGCGTCGAAAAACCCTCAATTATAAAAGCTTAGCTTTTAGGATGCCCCGGTGTCGACAAACCCTAAATGATGAGACCATGATCTTGTTCCTTGACAATAACAAACTTTTTGACCAAACTTTGTTCCTATTTAGAGAGAAACATGGCCAACAATGATGAGGCCGGCGGTTCGGGCGGGAAGGCATTCTGGGAGCTTTCCCAGGAGATGGAGGAACAACCTCACTTGTATGAGGACGCCGCCTTCCACACCGATCCTGAGACCACTGATGGTACCGCGGAGGATGACCCCACTGATGCCACCACTGATGGTGCCGCCGAGAATGCCACCACTGATGATGGCGGCGCACGCACAGATGGCAGCCAACCGAAGAGGCAACGGAAGGACCGGCGGCCGACCGTGCTCCGCACCCTCAAGGAGGAAGTTACTGAAGTGGACCCCGACGGGAATCCAACGGCGCCCGAACGAATAGTCAAGGGGTACTCGATTCAGCTCGGGTGCATTCTCCGGAGCACCGTCTCGATCAACAGCGAGAACCTGAGGCATCCTGACAACGCGAATTACCGCAACCTCCTCTTCACGAAGCTGCACGAACGATACAAGTTCCCCGCTCAATTTGATAACACAAGCCTCAAAGGGAATAAAGTGAACAATGCTGCCCTCACGAAGATGAGCAAGGCCCTGTCTACTTGGAAAACCAATGTGAAGATAATGATCAAGAAAGGTGAGAGTTATGAGACGATCAAGCAGAAACATCCTTCGATCACCGAAGATGACTACAACGAATTCAAGATCACTTGCTCGAGCGCCTCACACTCCGAATCAAGTCAGTGGGGGAAAGAAATGCGGGAGCTCAACTTAGGGGAACACACACTCGGTCCCAGCGGTTACAGAGTGGCGGAGCCTAAATGGGACAAGGAGGAGGCGGACCGTGCCGAGCAAGGCCTACCGCCCCTCTTCGATAAATACGGTGACGAGCAGACCAGGAACTTTATCAGGGCCCGATACAAGAAGGACCCGAAAACAAAGGAGCTGACCACGGATCCGAAGACCAGGGCGCTTGAGCTTGTTCTGGTAAGGAATACACCCCCGCGTAATTAGCTCCATATGGTTGCATTCTAATTAATGAAGCCATATTTCTGAATGATTCACATTCCTTCCACAGGCGACTGAAAGCAGTAGCACGGGGTCGACTAAGAGCAGCCCTTGGGACACGACTCTAAATAGGGCGTTGAATGTAATGAAGAACAAGGATAAGCTCGAGAAGCCGACGTCAGCTGGTCGTGTGGCCGGCAAAGGCTTGTCGACAAAATGGTTGTCATACTATAACGCTGGTGGGCGAAAGGAGAAAAAGACCAGCTCGGAAAGCCAGGCGCGCGAGGTTCAAGAACTCAAGGCACAGGTGGCGCGGATTCCGGAGATTGTCCAAGAGCAAGTGCAACAACAGCTCGAAGCGACGATCACCGCCATTGTGCCTACCTTGATCGAGGGGTTGAGTGCGTGGATTGCGGGCGGCCAACAGGGGCCGCCCCCGATTCCCAGCTTCACGGCCAGCAACTCGCAGAACGCGATGGCGGGGCCATTGGTGTCAACGGCGGAGGCGGCATTGGTGTCTTCGACGCCGGCACGGGATCTTAATGCACCCGTGTGTACGCCGGCCGGCACCTCTGTAGCAAGCGGCCCCTCCGTCAACTGCACGCCCGCCGTTGGCGGTGCCTCGACATTAGCCGAGCTCGACGCCATCATCACGGTAACTAATTAAGCCTCTCTCGGCCGATGACTTCATCTCCTTGCCTTTGACTGGGCATCCCTGACGCCCTACATGTTTTCGCAGGGCGCCGCCGAGTTCCGTGCACTCTCCTGCACTTCGTGAACAACGAGTTGGTCGATGTCGCCAAGGGCAAAATCGTTCAACCGGGCCAGCCCTTGTTCCACGGTACCCAGATGCCACCCAACTTGTTTAGGGTTCAACTGGTTCGGGTGCTGCCAGGCTGCGACGACGTGTTACCTCCGATTCGACCCGTCGGGGCCGACGATGATGACGTCATGACCCTCAGCGCCTGCCTGAGCTGGCCCCTGCTTTGGCCGAAGAGCCAGATTCGTTTGGGGGCGGGGGAAACCACACCAAAGACAACACCGCCAGTCGTGCCGGCACCAAGTCGTCCCCATGGCAAGTCCGCCGCAACGGTGCCGGACATCCCTATGCCACTGGATCCAAACATGCATATGGCACAGGATCAGAACGACGACGACGACGATACATTTGCCAACGTCGATCAATACTTTGCCGGGTACGGTGACGACTTCATGGGGGCTCCTTCTCAAGAACCCAACCCAACAAAAGACGTGCGCGATCAAGCCGGTACCGCGGAGAAGCCAAGTTGCAACAGGCGTCGTCTGCCATTCAGCTCTCAGGAGACGCCTCCAGCTGCCGATTTCACCGAGCCTCAGATAGGCGAGGTGCGAAATATAATCAGCCCCAACACACTAAAGAAGGCGGTCTCTGAGCAGAACTCGGTCCCAATTCAGGAGATCAAGAAGAAGGCACGCAAAAGAAAAACTAACAAGGGTGCGAGCCAGCCGGCACCGAGTACGATCCGTGCTCAGGACGGGCCACCTTCACCTGAGGATGTAATGAGGAGGGTGCATGTGGCGGGTAGGCCGATGCTACCGACAAATATGCTCGATGCTGCAACCGGTGCCATGCGGAGTCTGCATGACAGTGTTCTTTCTTTGGAGAAGCAGCGTCTCACACAGAAGGATGTGGCGTACCCGGTTTTCGCGGCCAAGGTGCCGGAGGGCAAGGGCTTTGTGGATAACTCCATCGGGGGTACGATCGTGCTGCGGTTTGATGACATCCACGCTATGTTGAACCTTCATCCGCTGCACTACACCTTCGTTCGGCTATTTTCGCTGAGTATGGAGATGCGGATCATTCGCGACAAGACCCCGGACATCGTGATAGTCGACCCCTTCTACATGCGTGCCAAGATCTTGGGCAGCGCTGGGGACCGGCAAGTCGCGAGTTCTTACCTCGGAGGCGTCATTCTGGCAAACCGAGATAAGGATAACTTCCTCGTGCCTTACTTTCCCGAGTAAGTCCTCCGCCTCAACCGCCCCGTAACATATGAATTCTTAGATTTCGATCGTTCTTCTTTTAACATTCCGTGTTTTCTGCAGTGACACACAGTGCACGCTCATCCTACTAAGCCCCAAATATTCCATGGCCACGTATTTCGACCCGGACCGTAAGTCGGCTGTAGACTACACAAATGTCAAGAAGGTTCTTGATGATGTTCTCGCCGGCTACGCCAAATCTGGAGGCACCTTAACCAGGACAACTCGTAAGTACGGCAAGCACGTGTTCTCCCACAACACGACGTTCTGCTGCGTCAAGCAGCCGCCTGGCGGTCAGAATGGTGCCTACTACGCCATCCATCACATGCGGGCAATCGTACGGGACCATCATCAACTTCTGCTACCGAGTAAGCTCAAAGATTGGGCCGCGCGCGTGTCGGCAATCCAGGACGCGGACATCAGACAAGATTTCTTTCGCATCCAGTCGGAGTTTGCAGAAATCATCCATCAAGATGTCCTTCGTACCTCGGGGCTGTTCTACCTCAGGAATCAACCGTCGAACATTGACATCGACACAATGCTACAAATGCAGGCTGACAACGCCCGTGATTTCATGACTCCCATGATAGACGGCGGCTTCATCCACGCTCCGGTGCATTGAGTCGAGTCGAAAGCAGTGATGCTGTGTCTAGTTCTGAAACATCGATTGGCTCTTGTTGTAATGAAACTTTAATGAACTTGTAGTATGTCTCTTTGGTTTCGGGAGTCGTTCAACTTAGATGTAATCGATGCTATTAATGTCTTGCTTTTCTCTTTCGATCGTTCTGTTGCATACTTATATATTGCTTATGAATTGTCTGTGAATTGATACTAACGTTTCGTTTAGCTAGTGCATATATATAGCGATGCCGTCGTATGTCGTGTACAAGGGTAAGGTTCCCGGAGTCTACGACGACTGGGAGGAGTGTCGGAGACAGGTTCACCGATTCAGCGGTAACAGTTACAAAGGGTACACCACTAGGGCCGAGGCCGAATCTAGATACGCCCGCTATCTAGCGGGAGAGGGGAGGGAGCGTTGGAGGAACCGGATGAAAACGAGTTTCATCGTGATGATGCTCATCGTGACGACCGCAGCTCTCTTCTATGTGATGGTAGTTTAGATGATCGATATCGACTTGTAATGCGAAGACAAACTCGCTACTCGCGATCTCGAGACTTGTAATATATTGTTCTATCTTTGTTCGGTCTTTTCAATTCGGAGACTAATATGATATGATCGATGAATTGTATTCGGAGACTAATATGATGAATTGTATTCAGAGATTAATCTTCTATTGTATTCGATGAATGTGTTGCTGATGTGTGCTGTCTATATTCTGTGCAATTATACATTTTGTAATCTATGCAAAAAAAACAGAAAAATAATATTAAAAAAACCTAATATTCATACTAATGGCGCATCAGAGAAAAGTGCGCCATTAGTATGCCAAAGCATAGTAATGGCGCATTAACTGGCAGTTCGCCATTAGTATGCCAAAGCATAGTAATGGCGCATTGACACGCAGTGCGCCATTACTATGCGGATAATACTAATGGCGCATCATACTTAGTGCGCCATTAGTATGCCATAGCACCTGGCCCCTGGGAGGCATACTAATGGCGCACTAAAGTGCACACTAATGGCGCATCCCAGGTGCGCCATTAGTATACCAGATACTAATGGCGCACCAGTGGTGCGCCATTTGTATCAAATACTAATGGCGTGCTAGTAATGGCGCACCACTAATGCGCCATTAATGGCCAAATTAGGTGCGCCATTAATAGGCCTTTTCCTAGTAGTGTTCGTTCCACTATATTTTAATCACTTCATGCGTTATGTGCTATGCTTGGAGCGTCTTGCTCTTAGTTTCCTTTTTAGTTTTCTTTAGCTTTGCTTGCTGTTCATAACAAGTTAGAACCCAGCTTTCTTTGTGTGGGAGAGAAACACGCTCCACTTCAACCTAGAACACAACATAGGATTTTCATGCTTATCTTTGCTGTGTGTGTTCTTTGTCTTTCCATAGCTACTGTCATGTTTAGCTCTTAGTTTTCATGCTTTTCTTTTTAAAGAGCTTTTGTTTAGTTGGTTGCTGAACTCTCTTGAGTTTCCATGTTTATCTTGTTAAGAGAGTTTGCCTGTTGCACTGAGTTGTGTGTCTTAACTTAAAGTAGGTAACTCAGGTTGCTATTTAATTTCAGTAGTAACTTGCAATAGTTTTGAGGTATTGCCATGAGTAATGTCTGAACTTTTGGTGTCAAGAGCTTAGACTATTAGTGATAGATGTCTATTTTGGGCAATCCGTGTTTATTTTCGAAAACCTACAAAATAGTTGAGAACTTTAGCTACTAGATGGATCACTAATCTTTGGAGGGATCGAATATTAGAGTACACTCACGTACCATGAGCCGAGGATGCGCAAGGATAACCAAACCCCCATACACTCCTCCTCGGGGTACTTGTCTCTTTGTGAACCTCCTAATTAGATTGAGAGTTACCGATAATAAGTGCATGAGTTCTTCAGACTAATGTGAGTATTCGAAAGTTGACACTTCCACCTAGCCATATTTTTCTAGCCTCTTCGGTACCGTGCATTGCCCTTTCTCACCTCTAGAGTTGGCGCATACTTCACCGGTGCATCCAAATCCTTGGCACGATACGCTCTGTCATCATAAGCCTCATTATATCCTTCCTCAAAACAGCCACCATACCTACCTATCAAGGCATTTCCATAGCCTTTCCGAGATGCATTGCCATGCAACATCCATCTTCTCATGACTTGATCTTCATGTCATACATGCTTTTTGCTTGATCGATGAGCCACATGCTAGTTGGGCCTTGCCCTAATCATTGCTACATGACGCGCTAGTATTATTGCATATCCTGCTACACCGACAGAGGCATACATTTGCATACATCATGATAGTTTCATTTTCTTTATGTTGAGTACTTTTGTAAAATGTGAAAGATCTTCTATACTTCTTGTAATAAATACAATGTTGCCCATAAAGTGAGGAAAAGATCCCAAAGAGGACAAAATCAAAAGATCCCAAAGAGGGCAAATGAGAGTTAAATAGAAAGAGCCATTGAGGCCACAAAAAAATAAAAAAAATAGAAAAAAGAAAAAAAAGAAATAAAAAGAGAGAAGGGGGCACACTACTATTCCTTTTGAGAGATCCACACTCGTACTCCATCTTATACCTTGTACTCCATAGAGATTATCATTCATGCATATAGCTATGTGGGGACCTTCACACTATAGAACTAGGCTTGTATATTCCAACGATGAGCCTCCTCAAAAGAGCTCTAGGTCTTCTTGGGCAAGCAAGTTGGATGCACCCCCACTAGTTCCATTGGAGAGCTTACCTTAGCTCATATGTGCATCCGTTGCATGGCAATCCCTACTCCTCACATCATATCTATCATTTGGCTTTCTCTCGCCTATGATTGTCCTCATTGATGTGAGCCTTTCACACCTTTTTTGTCTCCCCCCTTCATCATTTTTCTCTCTTTGCCATCCTAAGTGTCAACTTTCTTGCTTACGCTCATCCATTGCATGAGTGCTCAAAATATCGAAAGGGAGTGGATCATTTTGACTTGTACCTGGCCGGTGGTCTGGGATGAGTCAAGATAAGATTCCAAAGAAGACCAAGTGTGAAACTTTAGTAGATTAAGTTCTCAACAATACAAAAACTATGTTTTACTCTCTCGTATATCCCTATCCCCTTTCTTGCATGCAAACACCATTTGGAGACATTCGAGTCACGGACAACGAGAGCTCTTGCACCTTTATGTTCTTATGTTGCTTGTTACAATGCTAATATAGACTCTTGCTTGTTATGACTTGAATTGAATTACATGCCTTGATTTCTTTACTTAAAAAGTTCTTATATGGTTGATAGCATGTCACCACAGAAATTATGCTTGTTATCATTTACCTACTCGAGGACGAGCAGGAATTAAGCTTGGGGATGTTGATACGTCCAAAACGTATCTATAATTTCTGCTTGCTCCATGCTTCTTTTGTGTGATATTGCTATGATATTGATGCACTTCCATACACTTTTGATCATATTTGGACTAACCTATTAACTCAGTGCACCACAATGACATTGGGAAATCCATAGATTGAGAACTACGAACTTTGAGGTGTGCTTTTGTAGCCCTACATAATTCTCGTCCTCTCTTGACCACAAAGGAATGACCTTCGAGTGCGTCTCCATTGCATGTTTTATGGGAAATATCATGTGATTAGATTATGCTAATGTTGTTGGGAGTTGCCACTAGTGAAAGTATGAAGCCTAGGCCTTGTTTCCACCATTGCAATACCATTTGTCCTCACGTTTACCACTTGTTTGCTTGCTGCACTTTTTATTACAGATTTATATTACTTTGCTTTGCCACTCCTATCATCCATATTTTACCATCTCTTCGCCGAACTAGTGCACCTATACAACTCCTAGTGGTATTAGGCGTGTTGGGGACACAAGAGACTTCTTGTATCTTAGTTGCAGGGCTGCTTGAGAGAGACCATCTTCAACCTCTACTTCCCTGAGTTCGATAAACCTTAGGTCATCCACTTGAGGGAAATTGCTGCTATCCTACAAACCTCTGCGCTTGGAGGCCCAACATAGTCTACAAGAATAGAAGCGTGTGTAGACATCACCAGCCGGCTGAGGAACCGGCTGACCGAGGCCAAGCAGCCGGTGAACTTCTGGACATCACGTAACCGAGCCGGCTTGTGCGTGTGCTCGATGGCCTTTATTTTCTCTGGGTTTGCCTCAATGCCGTGCTCTGAGACGAGGAAGCCGAGTAGCTTTCCGACTGGGACGCCGAAAACGCATTTCTCTAGGTTAAGCTTGACCGTGTATTCACCCAGGTTGGCAAAGGTTTCCTTCAGATCGTAGAGGAGCGTGAGGTGCTGCTTGGTCTTTACCATGATGTCGTCCACATAGACGTGGATATTGCGGCGAGCTGCGGCAGCAAGCATTTCTGCATGCACCGCTGGAAGGTGGCTCCGGCATTCTTCAGGCCGAACGACATGGTGATGTAGCAATACGCCCCAAAGGGCATGATGAAGGACGTCTTCAGGGCGTCGGCCGGGTCTAGCTTGATCTGATGGTAGCCGGAGTAAGCGTCCAGGAAGGACAGGAGCTCGCACCCGGCGGTGGAGTCGATGACTTGGTCGATCCGTGGGAGGGCGATTGGATCCTTGGGGTAGGCCTTGTTCAGCCTGGTGTAGTCGATACACATGCGCTAGGTGTTGTTTTTCTTCAGGACGAGGACTAGGTTGGCCAGCCACTAGGGGTGAAATACTTCCGTGATGAAGCCGACCGCCAAAATCTTGGCGATCTCTTCACCGATGGTCCTTCTCTTCTCTTCGGAGAAACATCGTAGGGGTTGGCGGACAGGCTTGGCGTCCTTGCAGACGTGAAGTTTGTGCTCGGCATACTTCCTCAGGATGCCCGACATGTCCTTTGGGGACCATGCAAAGATATCCCGATTCTCACGGAGGAAGTAGACGAGCTCGCCTTCCTATTTGTCTCCGGGGCGAGTGCCCATGATGACGTACTTGCTGCAGCTAGGGTCCTCTTGGTTCAACTTCACCTTCTTGGTTTCCTTGGAGGGTTTGAACGAGGCTTCGTTGGCCGGCTCCTCGACCGGGACTGGCGCGGCTGCTGCCTTGCCAGCGAGGGCAACTATCCGGTCGAGCTAGCGCCGCTCCTCGGCGATGACCATCGACTCGGCCAGCTTGGATTCGTCTCGGGCGCACTCCAGAGACTTGCGGTAGTCGCGGTGATGGTGATGAGGCCCTTTGGACCCGACAGCTTCATCTTCAGGTAGGCGTTGTGGGGCACCGCCATGAATTTGGCGAGCGCGGGCCGGCCGAGCAGCGCGTGGTATGTGCTGGACAGGTCCACCACCTCGAACCAGATCGGCTCGCATCGAAAATGGCTGCTATCACGGAATAGGACCTCGAGCCCAATCCGGCCGATCAGAGAGCAGGAGTGGCCGGGCACGATGCCGTGGAAGACGGTCCTGGTCGGCTCCAGGTCCTAGGCTTCGAGGCCGAGCTTGGTCATGGTGTCCCGGTAGAGGATGTTGATGCTGCTACCACCGTCGGTGAGGACTCGGGGGAACTTGCATGTGCGCCGAGGCACGACGATGGTGGGGTTGAGGATGAGGGCGTATCCATCTGGGTTCGGCATGACGGCCGGGTGATCCTCCCGTATCCATGTGATCGGGCGCTCTGACCAGTGCATGTATTTCGACCTGGCCGGGGCGACGATGTTTACTTCCTGCCGGATGAGGCGCTCACTGCGCTTGTCGTCGTTGAGGCTGGTGAAGACGACGTAAGCCGCATTCGGGTCCGGGTAGGCGTCGTTGTGCATGGCGCCGCCAGCCAGAGGTGGTGGGGGAGGCCAAGGCTGCTGCCCTGCTCCTGGAGCCGGGGCTGGAGGCGGCGGTACGTCGCCCCTCATGATGCGTTTGGTGATGGCGCACTGCCGGAGCATGTGCATGGATGGCCTCGCGCCTCTATGGTGCTTGCAGGGAGCGTCGAGCATCTCCTCGAAGCTCATGGAGGGTTGCCATGTCGTCTTGCCAGTCTGCCGGTGCTTGGCGGCCGGCTCGATTGCGGGCGCCTGCTCAGCGGCTGCCACGAGCCGGTTGTCGTGTCGCTAGGCCTGCTATTCGGCCTTGCGTTTGTGCTGTTGCTGGTTGTGCTGATGCTGCCGGCTTCCTTCGCCAGCTGGCTTCGGAGGAGGAACTGGCTTGGTCTTGTTGGCTTCGTCTAGGGCCACCTGGATCTTCATGGCGGAGTCGGCGTTTGCGTACTTGTCCGCCGCCCCTATGAGCGCGGACATGGTGGTCGGCTCGGAGCATAGCAACTTGGGCTTGAGGAGGGTACCGTCCCGGCACCCGTTGACGAAGTACTGGATTGCCTGGACCTCGTGGACGCCTTCGCAACTATTCCAGAGCTTGGTTCAGTGTGCTAGGTACTCCCGGCCGGTTTTCGTCGGCCCCTGTACGCACATGCCGAGCTGGCTGGGATGGCCGGGTCGCCGGTAGGTCCCGGTGAAGTTGCGCATGAAGGCCTCCTCGAAATCAACCCACGTGTTGATGCTGCCCACCGACAGACTGTTCAACTACGTGCGGGCTGATCCCTGGAGCATGAGTGGTGCGTAGAGGACGGTGAGGCGGTGGTTGCCGCCGACGATGCCGATGGCGATGGTGTAGTCGGTGAGCCAGTCCTCTGGCTTCACGGTGCTGTTATACTTAGGCGTGTCGCGGGGAAGCGTGAACCCTTTGGCAAAGGGATCGCTCCGGATGTGCGGACCGAAGCACGCTGGACATACCGCGCCGGTTTCCTCCAGCTCCTAGGAGTGTGCGCACCGGTCGAAGTGGTGGCGAGCATCGACGGTGTCGATGGCGCACGGGCCCAGCCTGCCGGTGACCGTGCCACGGGGACCGGGGTCGACCATAGTTTGTTGCCGGGTCGGCTGGGAAGCAGGGTTGAGCCGGCGCTGGGCTTCGGAAGGCGACTCGTCGCCTAAGCCGCCAGCGGTCGTCGGGGTGGGGTTGCACCGGGTCTGGGTGCGGCTGGAGTGCGCCTCGCCGGGTGAGGAAGACGCCGTGTGCTGGTCGTCGCCAGCCCCAACGACGCGGGCGGAGCCAGATCTGGCTGGTTTGGCAAGCTAGTTGAGGCGGTCCTACTGCGCGTTGGCCACCGTGAGGAGGTCACTAACCTTCTTGAGGCGCTCCCGTAGCTCTTCGCCTGCGAGCTGCTCCAGGCCGACCGCGGCCGCCTCAGCACGACATATGTTCTTCACGGGAGTCTCGTAGATGGGAGGGAGGGCGCTGATACGTCTCCAACATATCTACATTTCCAAACACTTTTGCCCTTGCTTTGGACTCTAACTTGCATGATTTGAATGGAACTAACCCGGACTGACGCTATTTTCAGCAGAATTGCCATGGTGTTGTTTTTGTGCAGAAATAAAAAGTTCTCGGAATGACTTGAAAATCCACGGAGAATTATTTCGGAAAATATAAAAAATACCTGCAAGAAGATCCAGACAAGGGGGCCCACACCCTGTCCACGAAGGTGGGGGGCGCCCCCCTAGGGCGCGCCCCCTGCCTCGTGGGCCCCCTGGTGCTTCACCGATGTATCCCTAGATCCTATATGTTCACTTTCGGGAAGAAAAAAATCAGGGAGAAAGAATTATCGCGTTTTACGAGATGGAGCCGCCGCCAAGCCCTAATCTCTCTCGCGAGGGCTGATCTGGAGTTCGTTCGGGGCTCCGGAGAGTGGAGATCGTCGCCATCGTCATCATCAACCTTCCTCCATCACCAATTCCATGCTGCTCACCGCCGCACGTGAGTAATTCCATCATAGGCTTGTTAGACGGTGATGGGTTGGATGGGATCTATCCTGTAATCGAGTTAGTTTTGTTAGGGTTTGATCCCTAGTATCCACTATGTTCTGAGATCGATGTTGCTATGACTTTGCTATGCTTAATGCTTGTCACTAGGGCCCGAGTGCCATGATTTCAAATCTGAACCTATTATGTTTTCATGAATATATGTGTGTTCTTGATCCTATCTTGCAAGTCTATAGTCACCTACTATGTGTTATGATCCGGCAACCCCGAAGTGACAATAATCGGGACCACTCCCGGTGATGACCTTAGTTTGAGGAGTTCATGTATTCACTATGTGTTAATGCTTTGATCCGGTACTCTATTAAAAGGAGGCCTTAATATCCCTTAGTTTCCAATAGAACCCCGCTGCCACGGGAGGGTAGGACAAAAGATGTCAGGCAAGTTTTTTTCCATAAGCACGTATGACTATATTCGGAATACATGCCTACATTGCATTAATGAACTGGAGCTAGTTCTGTGTCACCCTAGGTTATAACTTCTACATGATGAATTGCAGCCGACATAATTTCCCATCACCAATCCAATGCCTACGAGCTTTTCACATATTGTTTGTTGCTTATTTACTTTTCCGCTTCTACTATTACAAAAACTACAAAAAACACTATCGATACTTTTATTGCCGCCACCGCCACTATCATATTACTTTGCTACTAAACTACCTTGCTGCAGATACTAAGTTTCCAGGTGTGGTTGAATGGAAAACTCAGCTGCTAATACTTAAGAGTATTCTTTGGCTCCCCTTGTGTCGAATCAATAAATTTGGGTTGAATACTTTACCCTCGAAAACTGTTGCGATCCCCTACACTTGTGGGTTATCAAGATCATTTTCTGGCGCCGTTGCCGGGGAGCATAGCTCTATTGTTTAAGTCACTTGGGATTTATATCTGTTGATCACTATGAAGAATTTGAAGGACTCAAAAACCAAGATCTTACCCTCAACTATGAGGGGGAGGTAAGGAACTGCCATCTAGCTCCGCACTTGATTCTTCTTCTGTTATGGGAAAATTTGCGACACCTACTCATGCTATTGAATCTGATATGTCGTATGTTCTTGATGATGCCACTTCTACTATGTATGATGAAACTAATTTTATGCTTGATAATACTGTGCCACTAGGTGAATTTCTAGATGAACAAATTGCTAGAGTTAGGGAGAATGCAAATATTGAAACTGATGATATTTATGAAATTGATGATGAAGCTTCTCCCAATAGATATGAATTGCCTGTTGTTCCTGAGGGTTATGTTATGGATGAAGAATCTGCTAGAGACTTTCTTGCTTGCAACGATAGATATGATCTTAAGAAATTATTAACTAAGCTGAAAGAAAAGTCCTTGAATGCTAGAATGAAACATGACCCTGCTTTTGCCACTTCACCTATCTATGTTACTAATAAGGATTATGAATTCTCTGTTGATCTCGAGTTAATTACTTTGGTTAAATCCGATGCATTCCATGGCTATGAATCCAAAACCGTTGTGGCACATCTTACCAAGTTGAATGATATAGCCACCCTGTTTACCAATGATGAAAAGATTCGCTATTACTATATCCTTAAGTTATTTCCTTTCTCGTTAAAGGGTGATGCTAGGACTTGGTTTAATTCTCTTGATCCTGGTTGTGTGCGTAGTCCCCAGGATATGATGTATTACTTCTCTGCTAAATATTTTCCCGCTCATTAGAAACAAGCTGCCTTACGGGAAATATATAACTTTGTGCAAATTGAAGAAGAGAGTCTCCCACAAGCTTGGGGGAGGCTTCTCCAATTACTTAATGCTTTGCCTGATCATCCTCTTGAGATGCATGATATACTTGATGTCTTTTATAATGGACTAACGGATGCTTCCAGAGACCACCTGGATAGTTGTGCTGGTTGTGTTTTCAGGGAAAGAACAGTTGATCAAGCTGAATTACTATTGAATAATATGCTGGCTAATGAAAATAATTGGACACTTCCTGAATGTGCCCCTAAGCCAACTCCGAAGAAAAGAGGGGTTCTATTCCTCAGTCCTGAAGATATGCAAGAGGCAAAGAAATCTATGAAAGAAAAAGGTATTAAAGCTGAAGATGTTAAGAATTTACCACATATTGAAGAAATACATGGTCTTGATAACCCGACACAAGTAGTAATGGTAACTTCTCTTTATAGATTTAATGAAGATGATATTCCTCGTTATAAGTCTGCTAGCCAATGCTTAGATGAGTTTGACAATTTTATTGTGAAACAAGAAAACTTCAATGCTTATGTTGGTAGACAATTACAACACGATGCTTATATGATTGACCGCTTGAGTGATTATCTATCTAGAGATAAAGGTGAACATAAACTTATTAGTAAACATGCTTCCATGGTCACCACTCAAGTAGAACAAGTACTTAAGGCTTAGAATGATTTGCTCAATGAATTAAATGGTAAGAATAATGACTATGCTGTTAGAGTTGCTACTAGAGGGGGTAAAATGACTCAAGAACCTCTGTATCCTGAAGGCCACCCTAAGAGGATTGAGCAAGATTCTCAGAGAGCTAATTTAGATGCACCTAGTTCTTCTAAGAAGAAGAAAAAAGAAAATGGATAGGACTTTGCATGCTTCTAGTGAACCTGTAGCTAACACGCCTGAGAATCCCAATAATATATCTGTTTCTGATGCTGAGACACAATCTGGTAATGAACATGAACCTAGTGATAATATAAATGATGATGTTCATGATGATGCTCAACCTAGCAATGATAATGATGTAGAGATTGAACCTGCTGTTGATCTTGATAACCCACAATCAAAGAATCAACATTATGATAAGAGAGACTTTGTTGCTAGGAAGCACGGTAGGGAAAGAGGACCATGGGTTCAGAAACCCATGCCTTTTCCTCCGAAACCATCCAAGAAAAAGGATGATGAGGATTTTGAGCGCTTTGCTGAAATGATTAGACCTATCTTTTTGCGTATGCGTTTGACTGATGTGCTTAAAACAAATCCTTATGCTAAGTATATGAAGGATATTGTTACCAAAAAAAGAAAGATACCTGAAGTAGAAATTTCCTCCATGCTTGCCAATTACACTTTAAAAGGTGGAATACCTAAGAAACTAGGAGATCCAGGAGTATCCACTATACCTTGCTCCATAAACAAAACTATGTTAAAACTGCTGTATGTGATCTTGGAGCCGGTGTTAGTGTTATGCCCCTCTCTTTATATCGTAGACTTGACTTGAGTAAGTTGACACCTACTGAAATATCTTTGCAAATGGCTGATAAATCAACTGCTATACCTATTGGTATTTGTGAGGATGTGCCTATTGTAGTTGCAAATGTTACTATTCTAATAGACTTTGTTATACTTGATATTCCCGAGGACGATAGCATGTCTATTATCCTTGGTAGACCCTTTTTGAATACTGCATGGGCTGTTATTGATTGCAACAAAGGCAATGTCACTTTTCATGTCAATGGTAATGAGCATACGGTACACTTTCCGAGGAAATGACCTCAGGTCCACAGTATCAATTATATTGGAAAAATTTCAACTATCGCTATTGGAGGTTTTGAATTTCCTCTTCCTACTATCAAGAAAACGTATGACATTCTTATTATTGGGGACGTACATATCCCCATTGAGGTAACCAAGTGTTATTCGAAAATTCTCCGGTTTCATGTTATTCGGAAAGAGTTTATTAATAAGACCCGATCAACCTTGTTAATGGATTCCTTTTGAGGAGCATGAGATAGGTGAATCTAGATAGCACAACCTTATGTACCCTCCTTTTACTTTCTGTTAATTAGGATAAATAAAGCACAAGAATAGTATTCTCTGTCTGTTTCCAGACTTATCCGTGCAATAAAAAAATACCCCGAAAATAAAAGTTCTCCAAATGCCATGAAAATGAAATATGTTTTTTTCTAGATTATTTGAGAAAATATGGCACAGAACACACATCGAGGGGAGCCAGCACCTGACCATGAGGGTCCAGGGCGCGCCCCCAGCCTCGTGGGTCCCACGTGGCCCCCCTCCACTTATTCATGCACCCACACTCTTCTTCTTCCTCCCAAAAAAAAATCACCAACCAGCTCAAACCCGAGTTCTAGCTCATCTTGCTGCCATTTTCGATCTGCTTGCTCAAAGCACCATTCACCAAACTGTTTGGGGAGACTGTTCCCTTGTATGTGACTCCTCCATTGGTCCAATTAGTTTTTGTTCTAGTGCTCTATTTATTGCAAATTTATGCTGCTGTGGTGACCTTGTTCTTGAGCTTGCATGTAAAATTTTCTTAGTCCCAAGTAGTTCTAATGCATGACATAGTCTCTAGGCACTAGTAGGAGTTGTTGCTATCAATCTTGTTGAGTTTGGTTAACTTTTATTTTGAGTTACTAAAAATTTCAGAAATTTTCAGAATAGGAAAATGATAAAGAGATTGTTGAGGGGCTCCTCCAGTAAGAGCTCAGAGGAGAAGAAGAAACAAGAAAATAAGAAGCCCAAATATAATCTTCCTCGCATGGCGGAAGTTCGGTCGTGTGAATGGCCTTCTAATGATTTAATGATGTCCGTCGGGATTTATGAATACTTTTATTGGTTGGCAAATAATGTAGGCCTCACCGACTTCCTCCACGACTAGCGTGAATAGTATCTCTTAGTCACCAATATTTTCACGCAAAGTTTTCATTTTCATGCTAAGAAAACACCACCTATGGTGGAGTTTCGTTTGTATGATGTGATTAAGGAGATATCACTCTTAGAATTTTGTGAAGTATGTAAGATACCCTTTGGAGGTAGACTTGATGAACCACTTCGTGAAGACGTTGAAGGGTTTATTGACATGATAGCTGTAGGGGAAACTAGACAAGTTTCAGGGGCAAGAATCACTAGTATACACTTCCCTGTTCTGCGCTACTTTGCTTTATTTGCCAGTAGATGTTTAATTGGTCGCGGGAATAGTGGGAATCTTAGTGCCCCTGATATTGTCATTTTACGCCATGCTTTGTTTCAAGACACAACTTTTAGCTTGGGCGCCGTCGTTGCTAAACGACTGAGTCTGAACCGCTCAAAGGGGCCCGTCTTTGGAGGCATCTTTGCTTCTCGCCTTGCTGAACATTTTAGAATACCTATTAGGCAACATGAGAAGGAAGAAAAATTGCTTGCCCTAGTTTATCTAGACTACAAGAGGATGGTAGCTCATGATTTTATTGTTAAAGACAAGGATAGGTTGCTTAATTATAAATTAAGGTTCGATGAAATATATTGTGAAATTGTTACCTTGCCTGCACCATCTTTGTTTGATCTATCCACATGCATATACCTCATTACATCAGATGCCTTGTACAAGTACCAAGGCCAGACACAAGCTTCAGAGCCAGAGCCAGAGCCACCACTTGATCCTTACCGTCAATCTGTTTATGGGTGGGAGCTGGATGAGTTGGCCAACCAGTGGCACCCAGAGGACACATTTCAGTACATAGGAGGGAGTAGCTTCGATCCGTGGCCATAGACCAACTTAGGCCAAAAGACTAAGCTTGGCGGAGTACGTGTTTCTCACTGACTTTACATTCATGTTCACACACTTATTCTAGTTGTCAGTGCTCACACTCCTTCACTGTACCATCCATGTTTAGTTTCAATTTCTTTTTCTTAGTCTTTTTCTCGTGTGCTAGAAAAACCTTAAGAAAAACAAAAAATATTAGTTGTAGCTTCTAGCTAGTTTACTTTTCTTGTAGTAGTAACTAAAAGAAAACCCAAAACGATTTCCCATTCTTCTTTTGCTTGTTAAGAGCTTTCCCATGTAAATAGTTTCTTTTCTTTTCTTTGGGGGACAAGAGTAGAAGACCATGATTAAAATGCTTAGTGGCTCTCATATGCTTTATTCTTGATATAACCTTGAGCCATATTACCTTGTCTTCTCTCTTGTATTAAATGTCTGCAGATTCCAGCTTAGTCTAATGCACGTGCACTATTATTATTATCCACACCATTCGGTCGTGCGAGTGAAAGGCAATAAGGATGATATATGATGAACTAATTGAGATAAGAAAAGGTGGTATGAACTCGACCTCTCTTGTTTTTGTAAATATGATAGTTCATCGTTCCTGATTCAGCTTGTTATGAATAAAACATGCTTGCAATGATAATTAGAGATCATAGCTGCTTATGCCATGCTTAATTAGCTGAGAGTTTATAATGGTCTATCTTGCGTGCCAACATAATATTAAAATGGTTGTGATGTGGTATGATGGGGTGGTATCCTCCTTTGAACGATTCAAGGGGTCTGACTTGGCACATGTTCACGCATGTAGTTGAAACAAAATCAACATAGCCTCCACGATATTTATGTTCATGGTGATTTATATCCTACTCATGCTTGCATTCATTGTTGATTAATTTTAATGCATGTTCATGACCGTTGTTCCTCTCTAGCTGGTCACTTCCCAGTCTCTTTCTAGACTTCACTTGTACTAAGCGGGAATACTGCTTGTGCATCCACTTCCATAAACCCCAAAGTTATTCCACATGATTCCACTATACCTTCCTATATGCGGTATTTACCTGCCGTTCCAAGTAAATTTGTATGTGCCAAACTCTAAACCTTCAAATGAAATTCTGTTTTGTATGCTCGAACAGCTCATGTATCAACTAGGGTTGTCTATATCTTCCATTCTAGGTGGGTTATTCTCACGGTGAGTGGACTCCGCTCATCATTCATGAGAAAATGGCTGGTAATCGGGATGCCTAGTCCCATGCTCAAAATAATAATAATTAAACAAAACTCCCCCAGGGCTGTTGCTGGTTTGGACGGTACCCGTTGTTTTGAGCTAGCCGTGGAGTGTTCTTGTTGGTGGTTGGGGGAGTATAAACTTTACCATTCAGTTTGGGAACCGCCTATAATGTGTGTAGCATGGGAGATATCGAGATTCTTGGTTGTTATGTTGACAATGAAAGTATACCGCTCAAAATGTTATTCATCTCTATTTAAAAATCGAGCTCTGGCACCTCTACAAATCCCTGCTTCCCTCTACGAAGGGCCCATCTATTTACTTTTATGCAGAGTCATCATCCTCTTATCAAAGAGCACTAGTAGGAGAGCACCTCTGTCATTTGCATGTATTACTATTAATTTGCATTGAGTATGATCATGACTGGATCTCTTTTACCATGAATTACAATGTCTAGTCAGTCCTTGATCTTTAAAGGTGATCTGCATTTATGTTTTGCGGTCTCAGAAAGGGCTAGCGAGATACCATCTTGTTATATCATATCATGATTGTTTTGAGAAAGTGTTGTCGTCCGAGGTTTATTATTATTGCTCGCTAGTTGATTATGCCATTGATGTGTGTAGTCTTGAGACCTGAAAGTTATTGTGAATGTGGTTAGTTCATGATCTTGTTGAAAACCTGAATGTTGGCTTACATATTTACAACAACAAGAGCAAACAGAGTTTGTCAAAGTTTTTCTTTATCACTTTCAGTTTATCAACTGAATTGCTTGAGGACAAGCAAAGGTTTAAGCTTAGGGGAGTTGATATGTCTCCAACGTATCTACTTTTCCAAACCCTTTTGCCCTTGTTTTGGACTCTAACTTGCATGATTTGAATGGAACTAAACCGGACTGACGCAATTTTCAGCAGAATTGCCATGGTGTTGTTTTTGTGCAGAAATAAAAATTTCTCGGAATGACCTGAAAATCCACGGAGAATTATTTCGGAAAATATAAAAAATACCTGCAAGAAGATCCAGACCAGGGGGCCCACACCCTGTCCACGAGGGCGGGGGGCGCCCCCCTAGGGCGCACCGCCTGCCTCGTGGGACCCTTGGTGCTCCACCGACGTATCCCCAGATCCTATATGTTCACTTTTGGGGAGAAAAAATCACGGAGAAAGAATTATCGCGTTTTACGAGACGGAGCCGCCGCCAAGCCCTAATCTCTCTCGCGAGGGCTGATCTGGAGTCCATTCGGGGCTCCGGAGAGTGGAGTTCATCGCCATTGTCATCATCAACCTTCATCCATCACCAATTCCATGATGCTCACCACCATGCGTGAGTAATTCCATCGTAGGCTTGCTGGACACTGATGGGTTGGATGGGATCTATCATGTAATCGAGTTAGTTTTATTAGGGTTTGATCCCTAGTATCCACTATGTTCTGAGATTGATGTTGCTATGACTGTGCTATGCTTAATGCTTGTAACTAGGGCCCGAGTGCCATGATTTCAGATCTGAACCTATTATATACCAAGTGGAAGGTCTGAGATGTAGCGTAGCAGCAAATTTCCCTTGGCAAAGATACCAAGGATCAAATCCCGTGAGACTCCGAGGGTCGACAAGTAGGTGTCAACGACGCCAGAAACTCAGCGGTTGACAGGACCTGCACACAGATACAAATAACTTTGCTCCCAACGAGTATAGAGAGGTTGTCAATCCCTCCGGCCTTGTCGTTTACAAAGGATCAAACACAAGAGATAATAATTATAGCTATGACTGCAACTAGGAAATAAAGACATGAAGTAAATATAAGGTGTGATCAGCGGTGGTAAATATGGACCGGGGTCCCATGATGTTCACTAGTGATGTCTCTCTCCCAAAAGACGATAAAACAGCTAAGCGAGGTAAGCAAATTACAGCTGGGCAATTGACAGGATTATGTGCGCAAACCAATGCTAACTATGCTGCAAAGAAAGGTAGAGGCTCAAAAGCATGGGCGGTACGCCAAGGCAAGTAGACCGAAATCCATCTGCATCTACTACTAATCATCCACCTTGAGATATCTATCCAGAACATCTCGCTGGTATTAAGTTGCAAATCCCACCCAAAGTGTAAACTCAAAGCAACAAACAACTGCATTAAAAGAACTTTGCGTAAAGTAAACAATCCTTGCACCCGCAAGTACAAGCACCGTTGTTTTCTCCCTTGTGGCAACAACACATCCCCTAGACTCATGTTTCTGTCACTCAAGCTAGTCATCAGGGGGCATGAACCCACAATCAAGCATAACGGTCCCTCTTGGAGTTACTACCTACTACTTGGCCAAAGCAATAAACAGCAACGGAGAACTTGCTAGAATTACTCAAGAACATAAATATAAAAGAGGTGAATCAAATATATTACTCACAGACAATCTGAACATAATCTCATAATCCATCAGATCCCAGCAAACTCAGCAGAGCAACAGCATAAAGATTACATATGTGCCTTGATCATGTAGGGCAGCTCACGAGGTCTGAACCATGAAGAACAAAGAGGGGAGGAGAACATCACATAGCTACTGATCATGGACCCATGGTCCAAGGGGGACTACTCACGACTCATCCGGGAAGCGTCCATGGTGGTGGAGAAGCTCCCGGTGGTGGTTCTCCCCTTCGTCAGGGTGCCGGGAAGAGTTCTCCTGACGCTCCCGATCTTGGAAGCGCTGCGGCGGCGGAACAGAGACGAGATCGCAAAAAAGGGTTCTGTCCTCGAGGGTTTCGGGACGCGAGGAATATATATGCGAAGGGGGGTCACCAGAGGCGGAGAGGGGGCCCCAGGTGCCCCCCTGGCGCGGCCAGGGGTGGGGCCGCGCCGGGTGGCCGCCTGGGCCACCCCTGGCTCCCCTCTGGCCCCGCTTTGGTTTTTCTCGAAGCTTCCTTTACGCTGATTTTTCCTGTATTTTTCCCGGAATTTTTGGAGCACTTTTAATATGGGGGAAACCTGAAATAGAAAAACAGCAAAAAACAGGAATTGGCACTGTGGTGCACTGAGTTAATAGGTTAGTCCAAATATGATCAAAAGTGTATGGAAGTGCATAAATATCATAGCAATATCAGACAAAAGAGGCATGGAGCAAGCAGAAATTATAGATATGTTTTGGACGTATCAGGTGCCAACTGTCGTGGTGGGCACACGGCAGATGCCAAGGGATGGCTAAAGATAGGAGGCGGCTTGAGGGCACTAGTGGGCTCCAGAGGCAGGGTTGGTATGAGCGACCGTGGGACGCAAGAGATACCCAGGTTCGGGGCTCTCCGGGGAGATAATACCCCTAATCCTGCCAAACGTGGTTGATGTTTACCAGTACAGAGTTGCTCCTTGAGCTGTGTGGTGGAAGGAGGAAGACATGCTAGGGCTTAGGCTGCTTCTCCTGAGGTGTGTCTATCCTGTTCTCTCTAGTATGCATCGTCTGTCTGCATGAGGGCTCTGGGGTTTTTTTATATAGGCCAACCCCCTAGGGATACAATGGTAAAGTTACATGACCGTGGGGCCGGATTGTCATTGTGCGGGAAGACGGCGCTGGGACCAGCTGGGTACAGGGATCGCCGAGTTCTCCAGGTGTGGGGCCCGCCCGGTATGGGGGCACTATGTGCCGTCTTGTCGGTCGCAAAGGATTGGCCGAGCTGAGTCGGGTACGGCATGCTTTGTCATGTCACCGTCTGCCGGCGTGATGGGCTGTGATGATTACACTATAGCCACGCCTCGGCATAGGTGAGGCACTATTGCCTAGGTCATCAGTAGGTGCGTCTCGTCCCATCGTACGATTGAGATGGGACGGGATCTGACCCGTGGCCGGATTGGGGAACACGCAACGGGTTGGTCTGGCTTGTTGGAGAAGTCTCGGCGCGCCGGGTCCGGATCCCTCGAGCCAGCCGTTGGGGTCGGATTGCGGGAGCCGGCCAGACTGGAGAGTCTTGCTGGATCATGGGTCCTGGCCGGGTCGAGCGACCCAGCCAAGTCAGAGGCGGATTGCGGGGCGATGCTAGCCCCGTCATTTTTGAAAAGGATTCGGCTTCTGTTGCCTGCCTGGGGTTCATCCCCCCGAAAATCAGGTAAATGTTTGAGCTCAAACGCGGGATCACCCTTGGTTCGAGGAGGATCTCCTAGGATTTCAACAGGCAAGTTGTGTTTCTATAAAGGCCACTGTTTAAAGAATACTTCATTTATCTCCCTTCTCTCATTCATAAACATATCATTTTCATGGTCTAGCAAATATTGTTCTAAATGATCGTTAGGAGGCATGGCAATAGAAGCAAGACCAATAATTTCATCCTTACTAGGCAATTCGTTATCATGGGGTTGTCTACGGAATATAGCAAAATTAAAATCATGAGACATATTCCCTAAACCGACAGTAACAATATCATTTTCGCAGTCTATCCTGGCATTAACAATATTCAAGAAGGCACTACCAAATATAATGGGACAAACGTCATCTTGTGGGGAACCAAGAACAAGAAAATCAGTAGGATATTTAACTTTAGCACACAAGACTTCAACATGTCTAACAATCCCAACTAGTGAAATAGTATCTGTATTGGCAAGCTTAATTATAACATCAATACCTTCTAGCTCTGCAGGTGCAATATCATGCATAATTTTTTCGTATAAGGAATGAGGTATTGCACTCGCACTAGCACCCATATCACATAAGCCATGATAGCAATGATCTCCTATTTTAACATAAATAACTGGCATGCCTACAATAGGTCTATGTTTATTGTATCGGGTCTAGCAATTCTAGCAGCTTCATCACACAGGTAAATAACATGCCCATCAAAATTATCGGCGAAGAGATCCTTAACCATCGCAATACTAGGTTCAACTTTAATTTTCTCAGAGGGTGTAGGTATTCTAGTATTACTCTTACGAACTACAGTTGAAGCTTTGGCATGATACTTTATTCTAATAGGGAAGGGTGCTTTCTCAATATAAGAGGTAGGAACAATAGTATCAACATTATAAGTAATAGTCTTTTCTTCAACCTTAACAGGTTCAACTACTTTTACTTCAATGGGGGGATGATATTGAAACCACTTCTCCTTAGGGAGATCGACATGGGTAGCAAATGATCCACAGAAAGAAGCTACTATCTCAGAGTCAAGTCCATATTTAGTGCTAAATTCACGGAAAACATCGGTATCCAATAAGGATTTAACACAATCAAACTTAGGTGTTATACCTAGCTCCTTATCTTCGTCGAGATCCCAATCTTCAGAGTTGCGTTTAATTCTTTCCAATAAATCCTATTTGAAAAATTCAATAGTCTTCATCATAAAAGAACCAGTACAAGAAGTATCGAGCATGGAGCGATTATTGAGAGAAAGGCGATCATAATTTTTTTGAATAATAATTTCTCTTGAGAGCTCATGATTGGGGCATAAATATAACATTGACTTAAGCCTCCCCAAGCTTGAGTGATACTTTCTCCTTCGCGAGGCCAAAAATTATATATATAATTACGATCACAATGAACCTGATGCATAGGATAAAACTTCTGATGAAATTGCAATTTCAATCGGTTGTAGTTCCATGATCCAATATCATCGCACAGCCTAAACCATGTCAATGCCTTTCCCTTCAAAGATAAAGGGAAGACCTTCTTATTGGTAGCATCCTCGGGCATACCTGGAAGCTTAAATAATCCACAAACTTCATCCACATAGATTAGGTGCAAATCGAGATGGAATGTTCCATCTCCTGTAAAGGGATTAGCTAGCAGTTTCTCTATCATCCCCGGAGGAATTTCAACGTAAACATTTTCAGTAGGTTCAGTAGGTTGAGGAGCAACTCTTTGCTCTACACGTCAGGGTGAAGATACCCCGAACAAGCCCCTCAAAGGATTATGTTCCATAGTAACAAGTGACAGTAAATTTCAGCACACAATATATATTTTCCTTACCAAATTCCACTTACCAAAGGCGCTTCACTCCCCGGAAATGGCGCTAGAAAAGAGTCTTGATGACCCAAAAGTATAGGGGATCTATCATAGTCCTTTTAGTAAGTAAGAGTGTCGAACTCAACGAGGAGTAGAAGGAAATGATACGCAGTTTTCAGTAAGGTATTCTCTGCAAGCACTGAAATTATCGGTAACAGATAGTTTTGTAATAAGGTAATTGGTAACGAGTAACAAGTAATAAAAGTAAATAAGGTGCAGCAAGATGGGCCAATCCTTTTTGTAGCAAAGGACAAGCCTGGATAAACTCTTATATAAAGGAAAGCGCTCCCGAGGACACATGGGAATTATCGTCAAGCTAGTTTTCATCACGCTCATATGATTCGCGTTCGTTACTTTGATAATTTGGTATGTGGGTGGACCGGTGCTTGGGTACTGCCCTTCCTTGGACAAGCATCCCACTTATGGTAAACCTCTATTGAAAGCATCCGCAACTTCAAAAAAAGTATTAAGGTAAACCTAACCATAGCATGAAACATATGGACCCAAATCAGCCTATTACGAAGCAACACATAAACTAGGGTTTAAGCTTCTGTCACTCTAGCAACCCATCATCTACTTATTACTTCCCAATGCCTTCCTCTAGGCCCAAACAATAGTGAAGTGTTATGTAGTCGATGTTCATATAACACCACTAGAGGAAAGACAACATACATCTCATCAAAATATCGAACGAATACCAAATTCACATGACTACTTATAGCAAGACTTCTCCCATGTCCTCAGGAACAAATGTAACTACTCACAAATCATATTCATGTTCATAATCAGAGAGGTATTAATATGCATAAAGGATCTGAACGTATGATCTTCCACCGAATAAACCAACTAGCATCAACTACAAGGAGTAACCAACACTACCAGCAACCCACAGGTACCAATTTGAGGTTTTGGGACAAAGATTGGATACAAGAGATGAACTAGGGTTTGGGAGGAGACGGTGCTGGTGAACATGTTGATGGAGATTGACCCCCTCCCGATGAGAGGATCGATGGTGATGACGATGGTGACGATTTCCCCTTCCCGGAGGGATGTTTCCCCGACAGAACAGCTCCGCCGGAGCCCTAGATTGGTTCCGCCTCGAGACGGCGGCGCCTCGTCGCGAATGCTTCCTTATGATTTTTTCCAGGGTAGAAGACACCTTATATCAGAAGATGGGCATCGGGGGGCTGCCAGGTGGCCCACGAGGCAGGGGGCGCGCCCCCACCCTCGTGGACGGTGGGTGGCTCCCCTCTGCTGCTTTCTTCCCCCAATATTTTTTATATATTCCAAAACTGACTTTCGTGGAGTTTCAGGACTTCTTGAGTTATGCAGAATATGTCTCCAATATTTGCTCCTTTTCCAGCCCAAAATTCCAGCTGCTGGCATTCTCCCTTTTCATGTAAACTTTGTAAAATAAGAGAGAAAAGGCATAAGTATTGTGACATAATGTGTAATAATAATCCATAATGCAATAAATATCAATATAAAAGCATGATGCCAAATGGATGCATCAATATGCAGTTGTACTGAATAGCACAAACCAAAAAAGAATCATTCCTTGATGGTCAATCAACCTCTCTCTCGTTTGGTCAAAGTGGTGGAGGACAACCTCGCAGGCCCACAGATGGAACCGCCACACGCGAGTGAGTTCCTATAGGGCAACCACCGCCTGCATATTGCGTGATATTTGAATACCAATGCATAACTATGATGTGGCACCTACCTCGGGAACCAGAAAGTCCCCACATGGAGTGAGGTTATGACGTATGCATATATATAGAGTATTCATGTTGCCCCTCTTTGACATGTACTACATACTCCTACCGTGGATATACGTAACACAAACCCAAAAAGAACCATCCTTGTTGGTCAAATTAATCTCTCTCTTGATGTACGTTCAACTGATCAACGACAACCTCTCGGGCTCACACAGAGAGTCACATGTGAGTTCGTGTCATAGGACAAAACCACCGCATGCATGTGCCCGTGTGGTATATATGTGATGTTTGAATACCCAATGCACAACTTTGACGGGCACACATGCTTCGCCAACCGGAAACGCACTACACCACGACGCGTAGCCTCCTCACTTCAAGCCGGTGGGAGGGATTCATGTGTACGCATGTGCCCGAATTTTGATATGGAATATCACCATGATCTACTCCACACACATGGCAAGATGAATCCACCTTTGGTCAAATGCCTCTCGTTGTCGGTGGAAACTGAAAACCTTTGCGGGCTAACGAATGGGTACGTCGCTGATAACCGCACGAGGGAGGGTCCTAGAGAACTACCGATGCATGCATGTTTCTTGAACATGAATGTATGGAAGGGTTGTGTAATGCTTTAAATAACCAATTCATGACTTTGATGTGGCATATATGACTCACAAAATGATCAATCATGGAGGCTCATGACTCGTAGTGTACTACCGGACCCCCCCCCCACACACACATATCCCGCACCACCACAGCCACTCTGAGGCATTTCAAACTTTTTCTCAAGTGAACATGTGACCAAAGGAGTGTCGTGTTAAAATTTAAAAAAAAAAACAGAGATCATTCAATCATTTTTATACATTGATTGATTTCCTAGGGTTTTAATGTGCAAAAATAAAATTTGAGCTACATGTGCACCCAAATGGATTGCAAAATCATATGTGCGTCCTTGGACGCATGTTTCCCATGCAAGAGATTTCAAAACATTCATAAAATATATTTTTAAAATTCAGTAAATCCAAAACTTAGTTAAAATTCATGAAACTTATCGTGGTGTCATATATGGACACCAGTAGACTATGATATTGTATTTTTTTTGTCAAATTTGACACACATTTTGATATAATCTTCATACAAACGGGAGATTGTTAATAACTGCAACATATATCTCATATAGATTATTTATTCGGACTGTGTGCGTTAGACCGTGCCATGCTTCGGTTAAGCAGTAAAGCAGCAGAATGAATCATAAAAAAATATGTGCTACCGCGCACCCCGTACGTGTGCCGTGCGAGCAAGAGTGAGTTGATGGGATGCACGCGAGCAGTCAACAGTCCGCCGAGCAAGCAGACCGGGAGGCGTGCGTGCAAGTGTGTGCATTGACATGAGGCCTTTTCGCTGCGTAGTGTCACCAGGAGGCAAGTGAGTAGCTGCGTGAAATGATGGTAGGAATGCCAGAAGTCCACTGTGCATGTTCACCGGGAGGCGAGACAGCCTTTGACCGCTGCCTGCCTCGCTCACAGTGGACCGTATTAATGGCGTGCTCGAGCCGCTGACCATAATAGGCGGCCCCACCCCCGGTCCATAGTGGTCGCCAACGCCTGGACTCTTGAGTGTATGAGGATGTCGCCGAAGCGCACCATCGGAGGGAGTGGCGACACTGGGGCTGGTGAAGCACCCACACAACGCGTGAAGCTGGGCACAGAGGTTGCCGTTGCTGCCGACGACGTCTCGCGCGGGCAGCAGCATGATCGTGACTTTGTTGGCGCCGTCCTGCCCCCCCCCCCAGCCGGAGCCGGAGGTCAACAACAACTCCGTCAACGACTTCGACTCCGATGGAAGAGCGGTTAGTCATTATATACCCATTTGTGCGGCAAACATAGCATGTGTTTCTCTGGTTACTCCTCCCCTCTCTATTTTTTCGGAATACAAATCCTATGGTTATCTTCTCTCAGTCCATGAAATCAGAGTAATTAAGATCCGTTAGATGCACGTAGTGTATTGATTGATTGAATGGTATCCGTATACGGTTAGTGATTAATTATTTGTTCAGTACAAATGATTTTCGGTTTTGCTAGAACTCATCTAGCTGAGCTCTAGTTATGCCTCATTCACTTTTATAGCCATTGGATGTGATGCTATAAGATGTGTGTGTGCTGACGTGAGTTGGTACTCCTATTTATCTGTTTTTGTTTTCCAGGTGAACGAGAACAAATTATATCTCGTCTAGATGAGTTCTAGGCACTCACAATGATTTTTGCTAATAATCCGTCTAGGGTTAGCATGCATGCTAATAATTTATGGCCAGATCATCAGAATTGATTTTGAATGTCCTACATATATGTTGTGCCTTTTTTTCTTCCAGATCTTGAGAATTGATTTTGAATGTCCTACATGTATGTTTCTGCCATTTTTTTCTTTTAGATTGGTATGTACACAAATGAGGCTCCGGCGAGCGCCGCCGCCGGATGTAGATCTTGGACCCGGCTGCTCGACCAGAAGCGGCCACGCCTCCACCCTGGACCTGAGGAATTAGTAGAATCTCCGGCGGACCGCATCAATGATCTCCCGGACACCATCCTTGGGGGGATCATCTACCTTCTCCCCACCAAGGATAGTTGCTAAACACAAGTCCTCGCATCTCGGTGGTGCACCACGCCTCTTAATCTCGACTGTCATCATCTATCTGTCGATGATGATTCTGAACACCCCGGAGCCATCATCTCCTCCCACCAAGGCTCCGTTCAACGCATCTACATCCCGACATGCTACCTGCTGGACATACCCTGCATGGTGGCCGTGTGACTAAAATCCCCTCAATTCAATAAATTCCAGCAACTTGAGTTCTACCATTACTACAACGATATGTTACCACCTAGAGCTACATCTGTGCCCTCACCACCGATGCCCATCTCATGGTTTTCCTCCTCTCTCCACACCACCACCTTGACCCGGTGCCATCTAGTACACAATCTGGTACAAATTCTTTGACTCCCACTGCTGAAAAAACTTGCGCTTGTGTTGATTGATCTGTCGGTGGCCTCACTGCACAACATCATCCACTCCAGCTGCCCTACACTGGAGCGTCCGTGCTTGTTTTTGGAAAAGTAATCCATATCCCTTGTCTCAAAATAAAGTCGCCTCACCTTGTAAGCATTGGAATTCATTTTGAAGGACAGGAGCTCATCATCGAAGATGCCCCTTCACTTCAAAGGTTGCTCCTTGATTGTTGTTATAAACCTTCGCAAATAATTGTGGTTTCTGCGCCTAAACTAGAGACCTTGGGTGCAATTCATGATCCATTTGAATGGTTTGAGATGGTGTTTACCTCCACGCCTATTGAGGTACTACATATTATTCACGTACACTTTTGTAATTTGCATTTTTCATTTGTGCGCATAAGTTAAGTATCAATTTGGAGTACACTTTCAGTGCTAGTATTATGTTATATGCTCAATGAAGAGCTTGTCCATCCTATCAGTGGTGGTGGATTCTGTCAAGACCTTATATATATATATCAATATGTGGTGTTTTGATCTCAACATCATTATTACCTTGCTACAATGTTTTCCATGTCTGGCGAATTTGTATATAAAGGTGATGATTTCACGCATATTGAAAGCCCATATATAATGTACTATAATTAATCATTCAATTATTGCTCTTTCAACATAATCTTTTTAAGACATTAACTATTTTCAATCTTCATCTCTATTTAGGCACTACCACTTGGAGAAAAAGGTATAACCGATTGATGGTGCTAGAAGCATCGGGATTTTCTCAGGTCCCATGACATTCGTTTGAAAACAGTAACACTGGAAGGATATGCATCCAACAATGAAAACACTAGCCTTGTCACATTCTTCATGTTGAATGTGAGGGTACTATTGTCCGTGAGGATTAAGTTTTTCGATAAGAAATTTCTCACGGCAACAAGTGTTGAACAACATAAAAAGAAATTCCAGGTGGACCTAAGGGCTTCTGATCGTGCTCGGCTTCTATTTACAACAACTTGTCATCATCATGGAGCACTAGATTTTTTGTACTGGGATCTTGATTTTATGGATCATACTGATTCATTTAATTGTGACTGCCGAAAACTTTGGTTGAGTTAGATGTCATTGTCCTGTTCAGTTTGAATTTTGTCTAAACCTGATGAGCAATTAATCCTCGTGCTTTTGTACCGTTTGTAAGCTGGAGTTAGATATTGTTTGCCCTTTCCAACTCGGCTTTGACCCATATTTTATTTCATACTGGGCCAATAGCTTGCAGTTTCTTTAATTAAGACATAAACATTATAAGCATTCACAACATGGGGAAAGAACATCACTCTCCCGAGATCCTTGAGATCTTTGTCCATTAGAGAACCCGCAAGTTCTTGCCGTGCACCAGCACCCACAAACTTATTTTCAGCTAGCACACCAAATGGGTTGTAATTCTTAATAAGAAAAGTTGCATGGTAGTGACATATTTGGATTTGTCATTTGGGACCCACTAGGAAAAAGCCTATCCAGGGCGGTGCTGACTCGATAGTAAACATTGAGAAACTTGGTTTTAAAATTACTGTAAATCCAAAACTCGCCTCAAAATCATGAATCTTGGCATGGTGTTATGACATGCCACTAGCATGCTGTGGTAAAAAATTAGTCCAATTTGGGACAAGTTTTGCTATGAACTTCTTACGAACCGGAGCTTCTCTCGAAAAGGCTCATGGTTCTGAGAGGGAACTTGTCACCTATGTATGAGAAATGACATACGATGTTTCTTCCCGCCTTGATTTATTTTACAAAGGCAACATGCAACTATAGGAGCGTCGTCCTGAAAATATGAAATTATTCAGAGTTTTCTAGGCATTTTGGAACATACTTTGGTGTGTGCAAAGGTCATGTGTGTGTTAGCCACCTATGTAATTGGACGTTCAATCTGTTTATGGAATCAAGCCCTTATAAGTTATAGTTAAGTGCATATGTTGTTGTTTTGTGTTCAAGGACACCGCACACGGACCACACTAGGTAACCCTTCGGTGATGATTTGATCATTCGCTGACAATTGTATACCAGCAAGCGTTTGCCCACAACACACACGACTTCTTAGCAGCAATCTTCTATGTCATTATTGGTCTTCACACACATTTATGAGTACATACCTGTTTGCTACGTATCACACACATCTTGTTAAATTGAACCGTTTCCGTTCTCTTGGCTCAACGCAAACAGTTCATGCGGGTGAACCGTATGTTGTATATCGCACACACATTTATCTAGCTGACCATTTCATTTGTGTTGCCTAATCACAAATAGTTCATCCGAGTGAACTATATGTCGTATATCGCACACAACTTCATATGGCTGCCTGTTTCTATTGTTCTGCCTCATCGCAAATAGTTCGCTGAACTGAACCGTATGCCCCACATCGCACACGTAACTAAAATATGAACCGTGTTTGATGTATTTGCCATCGCAAATGTTTTGCACCTTTTTGACGATTTTTACATCACTATTTGTGATTAGTCGACGCACACAGTTTCGCCGAAGGGTCTCTGATTGTAGTGTCGCATTAGCAGCATCTTGCAGTAGTGTAGTAAACATAATTAATAAATGCACGTTCATCGTACCCAAACTAATTAACTAGATGTACTTCGACCATCGTACCCAAACAAACAGACTAGCTACTGTTACGCAAGTTCAGCGGGACCGTTGACATCACAAAGTTTTATCGCTATAGAAAGTATAATTAAGTTCAAGTGACACATCACATCATCATCGTCATCGTCAATCATTGGAAGTTCCACTCATCAAGATCTGGGAGGATGGACCCAAGCTTTGTGAATGGCTTCAGGTCCTGACAGTGCATGCCTTTGTGAGTTCAGGCGTCAGCTCATGATATAGGCCCTGCAACTTCTCGAGCTTGTATTGTATTCCCTCGAAGAGGAAAGGGTGATGCAGCACAGTAGTCTAATAAGTATTTCCCTCAGTTTTTGAGAACCAAGGTATCAATCTAGTAGGACCACGCGCGAGCCCCTCGTACCTGCACAAACAAATAAGAACCTCGCAGCCAACATGATAAAGGGGTTGTCGATCCCTTCACGGCCACTTGCAAATGTGAGATCTGGTAGAGATGATAAGATAATATTTTTGGTATTTTTGATATAGAGAAAAAATAAATAATGCAAAGTAAAAATAAATAGTAGATGGAGATTTATATGATGGAAGATAGACCCGGGGGCCATAGGTTTCACTAGTGGCGGCACTCATGATAGCAGATTTCTACTGTGGGTGAACGAATTACTGTCGATCAATTGATAGAAAAGCACATAGTTATGACAATATCCAGGCATGATCATTGTATATAGGCATCACGTCCATGACAAGTAGACCAAAACGATTCTGCATCTACCACTATTACTCCACACATTGACCGCTATCCAACATGCATCTAGAGTATTAAGTTCATAAGAATAGAGTACCACCTTAATCAAGATGACATGATGTAGAGGGATAAACTCAGGCAATATGATGTAAATCCCATCTTTTTATCCTCGATGGCAACAATACAATACGTGCCTTGCTGCCCCTGCTGTCACTGGGAAAGGACACCGCAAGATTGAACCCAAAGCCAAGCACTTCTCCCATTGCAAGAACTATAGATCTAGTAGGCCAAACCAAACCGATAATTCGAAGAGACTTGCAAGGATATTTAAATCATGCATCAAAGATTTCAGAAAAGAATCCAATATTGTTCATAGATAATCTTGATCGTAAACCCACAATTCATCGGATCTCGACAAACACACCGCAAAAGGAATTACATTCAATAGATCTCCTCGAAGATCGAGGAGAACTTTGTATTGAGATCCAAAGAGAGAGAGAAAAAGCCATCTAGCTAATAACTATGGACCCGAAGGTCCGTGGTAAACTACTCACAACTCATCGGAGAGGCTATGGTGTTGATGTAGAAGCCCTCCGTGATCGATGCCCCCCTCCGGTGGAGCTCCGGAATAGGCCCCAAGATGGGATCTCACGGGAACAGAAGGTTGCGGCGGTGGAATTAGGGTTTCGTGGAGCTCCTCGATAATTTTAGGGTACGTAGGTATATATAGGAGGAAGAGGGACGTCAGGGAAGCAACAGGGGGCCCACGATGGTGGGGGCGCACCCCCTGCCCTCATGGCCGCCTATCTGGCTTCCTGGCGTGTACTCCAAGTCTTCTGCATTGATATTGTTCCAAAAATAACTCTCCCAAAGGTTTCATTCGGTTTGGACTCCGTTTCATGTTCCTTTTCTGCGAAACACCTTTTCTGCGAAACACTAAAATAGGCAAACACAACAATTTGCACTAGGCCTTGGGTTAGTAGGTTAGTCCCAAAAATAATATAAAAGTGTATAATAAAGCCCATTAAACCTCCAAAAGAGAATATATAATAGCATGGAACAATAAAAAATTATAGATACGTTGGAGACGTATCAAGCATCCCCAAGCTTAATTCCTGCTCATCCTCGAGTAGGTAAATGATAAAAACAGTATTTTTGATGTGGAATTGTAACCAACATAATTCTCAATGTAATTTTATTTATTGTGGCATGAATGTTCAGATCCGAAAGATTCAAGAAAAAAGTTTATTTTTGACATAAGAATAATAATACATCAAGCATACTAACAAAGCAATTATGTCTTCTCAAAATAACATGGTCAAAGAAAGTTATGCCTACAAAATCATATAGTATGGCTATGCTCAATCTTCATCACACAAAATATTTAAATCATGCACAACCCCGGTTTCAGCCAAGCAATTGTTTCATGCTTATTTTTTTTCAAACTTTTCAACTTTCACGCAATACATGAGCGTGAGCCATGGATATAGCACTATAGGTGGAATGGAGTGGTAGTTGTGGAGAAGACAAAAGGAGGAAGATAGTCTCACATCAACTAGGCATATCAATGGGCTATGGAGATGCCCATCAATAGATATTAATGTGAGTGAGTAGGGATTGCCATGCAACGGATGCACTAGAGCTATAAGTCTATGAAAGCTCAACTATTACTAAGTGGGTGTGCATCCAACTCGCTTGCTCACGAAGACCTAGGGCATATTGAGGAAGCCCATCATTGGAATATACAAGCCAAGTTCTATAATGAAAATTCCCACTAGTATATGAAAGTGAAAAAACAAGAGACTCTCTATCATGAAGATCATGGTGCTACTTTGACGCACAAGTGTGAAAAAAATATACTAACATTGTCCCTTCTCTCTGTTTCTCTCATTCTTTTTTCTTTTCTCTTTTTTTTTCTCTGGCCCTTTTTTATGGCCTCTGTTTTCTCTTTTTTTTCGTCCGAGTCTCATCCTGACTTGTGGGGGAATCATAGTCTCCATCATCCTTTCCTCACTGGGACAATGCTCTAGTAATGAAGATCATCACACTTTTATTTAGTTACAACTCAAAGATTACAATTCGAAGCTAGAACAAAATATGACTCTATGTGAATGCCTCGAGTGGTGTACCAGGATGTGCAATGATTCAAGAGTGACATGTATGAAATTTTATGACTGGTGGCTTTGCCACAAATACGATGTCAACTACATGATCATGCATAGCAATATGACAATGATGAAGCGTGTCATATGAACGGAACGGTGGAAAGTTGCATGGCAATATATCTCGGAATGGCTATGGAAATGCCATAATAGGTAGGTATGGTGGCTGTTTTGAGGAAGGTATATTGTGGGTGTATGGTACCGGCGAAAGTTGCGTCGTACAAGAGAGGCTAGCAATGGTGGAAGGGTAAGAGTGCATATAATCCATGGACTCAACATTAGTCATAAATAACTCATATACTTATTGCAAAAAATCTACGAGTCATCAATACCAAGTAGTCAACGCATGCTCCTAGGGGAAGGGTTGGTAGGAGTTAACCATCACACGATCCCGACCTCCACACAAAGGATGACAATCAATAAATAAATCATGCTCCAACTTCATCACATAACGGTTCACCATACGTGCATGCTACGGGAATCACAAACTTTAACACAAGTGTTTCTTGAATTCACAATTACTCCACTAGCATGACTCTAATATCACCATCCTCATATCTCAAAACAATCATCAAGTATCAAACGTCTCATAGTATTCAATGCACTTTATATGAAAGTTTTTATTTTACTATACCCATCCTTGATGCCTATCATATTAGGACTAAATTTATAACCAAAGCACATTACCATGCTGTTCTAAAAGACTCTCAAAATGATATAAGTGAAGCATGAGAGATCAATAATTTCTACAAAATAAAACCACCACCGTGCTCTAAAAGATATAAGTGAAGTACTAGAGCAAAACTATCTAGCTCAAAAGATATAAGTGAAGCACATAGAGTATTCTAATAAATTCTGACCATTTGCATCTCTCTCAAAAGGTGTGTCCAGCAAGGATGGTTGTGGTAAACTAAAAAGCAAAGGTTCAAAACATACATGACGCTCCAAGCAAAACACATATCATGTGGTGAATAAAAATATAGTCTCAAGTAAAGTTACCGATAGACGAAGACGAAAGAGGGGATGCCTTCCCGGGGCATCCCCAAGCTTAGGCTTTTGGTTGTACTTGAATTTTACCTTGGGGTGCCTTGGGCATCCCCAAGCTTAGGCTCTTTCCACTCCTTATTCCATAGTCCATCAATTCCTTACCCAAAACTTGAAAACTTCACAACACAAAACTTAACAAAAAATCTTGAGAGTTCCGTTAGTATAAGAAAACAAACCAACACTTTAAGGTACTGTAGTGAACTCATTCTTTGTTTATATTGGCGTTAAACCTACTGTATTCCAACTTCTCTATGATTCATACCCCCTGATACTACTCATAAATTCATCAAAATAAGCAAACAACACACGAAAAACAAAAGAGTCTATAGCAATATGTAACTTTAGAATACTTCTGTAACTCTAAAAAATTGAAATAAATTGGTGGACGTGAGAAATTTGTCTATTAATCATCTGCAAAAAGAATCAACTAAAAAGCACTCTCCAGTAAACAATGGTAGCTAATCTCGTGAGCGCTAAAGTTTCTGTTGTTTACAACATGATCGCATAAACTTCACCCAAGTCTTCCCAAAGGTTGTACTTGGCACAAACACTAATTAAAACACAAAACCACATCTAAACAGAAGCTAGATGCATTATTTATTAGTAGACAGAAGCAAAAACAAAGAAAATAAAATTGGGTTGCCTCCCAACAAGAACTATCGTCCCTAGCTAGGCACGATACATGAATTGATCTAGGTAGTGCCATCTTTGGTAGGCAATCCATAAGTGGCTCTCATAATAGAATCATAAGGTAATTTGATTTTCTTTCTAGGAAAGTGTTCCTTGCCTTTCCTTAATGAAATTGGAATCTAATATTTCCTTCCTTCATATCAATAATTGCACCAATCATTCTAAGGAAAGGTCTACCAAGAATAATAGGACATGTAGGATTGCAATCTATATCGAGAATAATGAAATCTACGGGCACATAATTCCTATTGGCAACAATAAGAACATCATTAATCCTTCCCATAGGTTTCTTAATGGTAGAATCCGCAAGATGCAAATTTAAAGAGCAATCATCAAGTTCATGGAAACCTAGCATATCACACAAAGTTTTTGGAATTGTGGAAATACTTGCACCCAAATCACACAAAGCGTAGCATTCATGATCTTTAATCTCAATTTTAATAGTAGGTTCCCACTCATCATAAAGCTTTCTAGGGAGAGATACTTCTAATTCAAGTTTTTATTCATAAGATTGTATTAAGCCATCAACTATGTGTTTGGTAAAAGCTTTATTTTGACTATAAGCATGCAGAGAATTTAGAACAGATTGCAACAAGGAAATACAATCTATTAAAGAGCAATTATCATAATTGAATCCCTTGAAATCCAAGATAGTGGGTTCATTGCTATGTAAAGTTTTGACCTCTTCAATCCCACTTTTAACAGTTTTAGCATCAAGATCTAAAAACTCTGAATCATTGGGACGCCTTTTAACTAAAGTAGACTCATCTCCAGTCCCATATTTATCAAGATTCATACTAGAAAACAAGGATTTAATAGGAGACACATCAATAACTTTTAGATCTTTATCTTTATTATCATGAAAACTAGAAGAACACGCTTTCACAAAGCAATCTCTTTTAGCATGCATCCTAGCGGTTCTTTCTTTGCATCCATCAATGGAAATTCTCATGGCTTTGATAGACTCATTGATATCATGCTTAGGTGGAATAGATCTAAGTTTCAAAGAATCAACATCAAGAGAAATTCTATCCACGTTCCTAGCCAACTCATCAACCTTAAGCATTTTTCTTCAAGCAAAGCATTGAAATTCTTTTGCGACTTCATAAATTCTTTGACACTAGTCTCAAATTCAGAGGGCATATTATTAAAATTTCCATAAGAGTTGTTGTAGGAATTACCATAATTATTAGAGGAATTACTAGGAAAAGGCCTAGAATTAAAGTTTCCTCTATAAGCGTTGTTACCAAAATTATTCCTACCAACAAAATTCACATCCAAAGATTCATTATTATTCTCAATCAACCTGGACAAAGGCATATCATTAGGATCAAAAGAAGCACTCTTAGTAGCAAATAATTTCATAAGTTCATCCATCTTTCCACTCAAAACACTAATCTCTTCAATAGCATGTACTTTTTTACTAGTAGATCTGTCTGTGCCATTGAGAGTAATTAACCATAATATTATCTAAGATTTTAGTAGCTTCTCCTAAAGTGATTTCCATGAAAGTGACACCCCCCCCGTGGCTGAATCTAAAAGATTTCTAGAAGCAAAATTCAAGCAAGCATAAAAGTTTTGTATAATCATCCCTAAGTTCAAACCATGTGTAGGGCAATTACGTATCATTAATTTCATTCTCTCCCAAGCTTGTGCAACATGTTCATGATCTAGTTGCTTAAAATTCATGATATCGTTTCTAAGAGAGATAATCTTAGCGGGAGGAAAATACTTAGAGATAAAGGCATCTTTGCACTTATTCCACGAATCAATACTATTTCTAGGCAAAGATAAGAATTAAGTTTTAGCACGATCTCTAAGAGAAAAAGGAAATAGCTTCAATTTAACAATATCATTATCCATATCTCTCTTCTTTTTCATATTGCACAAATCAACAAAGTTGTTTAGATGGGTAGCGACATCTTCACTAGGAAGGCTAGAGAATTGATCTTTTATGACAAGATTCAACAGAGCAGCATTGATTTCACAAGATTCAACATCTATAATAAGAGCAATCGGCGTGATAATAAAATCATTATTGTTGGTATTGGAGAAGTCACACAATTTGGTATTGTCTTGAGCCATAGTGACAAGCAAGCAATCCAACACACAAGCAAACAAGAAGAAAGCGAACGGAAAAAGGGCGAATAAAATGGCAAGGGTGAAGTGGGGGAGAGGAAAACGAGAGGAAAATAATGTAATGCGAGGGATAAGGGTTTGAGATAGGTACTTGGCATATGAGTTTTACGTAGAGCTCTCCGGCAACGGCGCCAGAAATTCTTCTTGCTACTTCTCGAGCTTGAGTTGTAGTCCCTCGAAGAGGAAAGGGTGATGCAGCACATTAGCGTAAGTATTTCCCTCAGTTTTTTAGAACCAAGGTATCAATCCAGTAGGAGACCACGCGCGAGTCCCTCGTACCTGCACAAACAAATAAGAACCTTGCAGCCAACGCGATAAAGGGGTTTTCAATCCCTTCACGGCCACCTGCAAAAGTAAATAATGCAAAGTAAAAGTAAGATCTGATAAGATAATAAAGTGAGATGTGATAGAGATGATAAGATAATATTTTTTGTATTTTTGATATAGATAAAAAGTAAATAATGCAAAGTAAAAGTAAAGTAAAAATAAATAGTAGATGGAGATTTATATGATGGAAGATAGACCCGGGGGCCATAGGTTTCACTAGTGGCTTCTCTCATGATAGCAGATTTCTACGGTGGGTGAACGAATTACTGCCGAGCAATTGATAGAAAAGCGCATAGTTATAAGAATATCAAGGCATGATCATTGTATATAGGCATCACGTCCATGGCAAGTAGACCGAAATGATTCTGCATCTACTACTATTACTCCACACATCGACCACTATCCAGCATGCATCTAGAGTATTAAGTTCATAAGAACAGATTAACGCCTTAAGCAAGATGACATGATGTAGAGGGATAAAATCAAGCAATATGATGTAAACCCCATATTTTTATCCTCGATGGCAACAATACAATATGTGCCTTGTTGCCCCTGCTGTCACTGGGAAAGGACACCGCAAGATTGAACCCGAAGCCAAGCACTTCTCCCATTGCAAGAACTATAGATCTAGTAGGCCAAACCAAACTGATAATTCGAAGGGACTTGCAAGGATATTTAAATCATGCATAAAATATTTCAGAAAAGAATCCAATATTGTTCATGAATAATCTGTCACAGCCCTAGACCAGCCCTTGCTGCCCTGCTTGGTCTTAGTGTGCATCATGTTTAAATTCTGTTAAATTAGAAATGGGGATGACTAAACCCTAGCACCAGATGAAACCAACTAGGTTCAAATTCAATTTTTTTCAATGAACCCAAAATGCCCTTTGGAAAAGTTCATCATTTTTGGATTGATTAAAAACCTCTGCCAAAAATGTTGCTCATATTTCTAGGACCATTCTGGATTTTGAATTAAATCATATCCTATTTGCATTTGGGCATTTAAATTTTATATATTATTTAAATGCTCAAATAATCATAAACTAAAATGTTTACTGTTGGGTTTATTCTAAACAGTAGCCATGCTTGGTTTCATGATTTTTAAGTGTGCCTAAGTATTTTTAATAAAGCCCAGAACAAAATAACAAAATAGAAAACAGAAACAGAATTAAAATAGAAGGAAAGGCTTACCTGTCCAGCCTGGCCGGCCCGGTACTGTGCGACCCAGCCCACCTGGCCCTCCTCTGTCGTCTACCTCGTGCCAGAAGGCACGAGGGTGTGTGCCCGCGGCGCGCCAGCACGCGCATGGCCACCGACGGCCACCTCCTGCTTGCCGCCTCGCCCTGGACGTCTCTGGCGTCTCCACGCACCCCCGGACCCCGCTCACTCTCTTCCCGTGTCTCTTCCCTCCCCTGGCTCTCTCCCCTCGCAGCCACCGAACGCCGTCGCCGCCGCACTCGTTGCCACCGCGGCCAGAGCCACCGCCCCGCCTCTCTGTTGTGTCCAGAGGCACCACCGCTATCGCCACGACCGCTACACCGAGTCACGCGCCTCGGGGAGCCCCGCTTCGTCTTCTTGGGCATCGTCTTCAACCTCGGCTGCCCGAGATCGCCGGCGTTTGCCCACCTTCTTCGATGCCTCCCCCGAGCCGCAGAGCACCCCTACGACACCGCGGTGAGCCCCCGGTTATTTCTCCCCTAGCCCCGCCACCGATTTCTTCCTCTGCCGTGCTAACCACCGGAGCCGTGAGCTTCCACCCGCCGGCCATGGCGCAACCGCGGCCACAGCTGCTGCCGCTCGCGACCGAGCCTTCCGTCGTGCTCAGCACGCTCCTAGGAACCCGTAGAGCCCTTTAGCTCATCTTCTCGTGCCCCGTATCACCCAGAACACCGAGGCCCGATTCCGGCCGCCGCCGTTGAGGTCGCCGCCGATGATTCCGGCCATCCCAGCTCCTCCCACTTGCGGGGATGGATGCGGGAGAGCACGGGCTCCCTCCTGGTGCCCTCAGCGTGCCTAGCCGCAGCCTGCAGCGCCGCGCCCGCGCAAGCCCGACCGCTGCCGCCGCTGGACCTCGTCGCCGGCCACTTTTCCGGCCACCCCAGCTGCTGCCGCCTAGTGCGTTGGATGCGCAAGAGCCTGCGCATCCTGTAGGTGCCCTCCGCCGCTCGAATGGTCGTCGGAGGCGGTTTTCCGACGCCTCCGCCGCATTCGACCTCGCCGCCGCCGAGTCGCCGACAGGTTTGACCTCCGCCGTTGACTAGATTTGACCCCTGTGAGTCAATGACATGTGGGCCAGCTTTGACTAATCTTAGTTTAGGGTTTTAATTAAGTTTTACTCGCTGTCATTAATCTAATTAGACACTGACATGTGGGCCCCGTGTCTGTTAGTTTAGATTTAAACTTTTAGTTAAGTGCTGAGAGACTGACCAGTGGGACCCACTGGTCAGGTTTGACCTGGACCAGCCCGTTGACCTGCTGACGTCGTGATGACGTAGTGCTGATGCAGTAAGTATTTTCTGGAGTTTTAAATAAATCAGAAATGATTTATTTAATTCAGAAAATAGCCAAAACTTCTAAAAATCATATAAAATCGACCGTAGCTCGGATGAAAATAATTTATATATGAAAAATGATCAGAAAAATCCAAAGAATCTGGTTATGGCATTTTCATGCATGTTTGAACAAGCTAAGCCTGCTGATCAGGTCAAATCAATTAAATGGCATTTAAATAATCACATATGAAGTTTGAATTTGAACCTTTGGTTCAAACCAACTTCATTTAACATGGTTGCTAGTTGCATTAGCTCAATCAACAGCATATTGCCATGTCATGATCATGCATCATATTGTCGCATTGCATTGATCGTGTTCTTTCTCTGTTTGTCGGTTTTGTCCCCTCTCAGTAGACGACGTTCCGACGATGAGTTCGATGACACCGATGAAGACCCAATGTTATCTTCAGAAGTGCCAGGCAAGCAAACCCCATTGAGCATTCCGATACAATCCCACTCTCTCGCTCTTGCTCTCTTTTACTGCATTAGGACAACAACGCTTCAATTGTTACCTGCTGCGGTAGTTGAACCCCTTTCCACTGCATGACCCGTCATTGCCATAGTAAATAGTTGAAACCCACTAGTATGAGTAGGAGTTGTTTGAGCCATGTTGTGCCTACTCATGGATGCTTTCTAGTTATGCCTGCTATTGCTTAGAGTTGTGTCAGGTCTGATTCATCGGGGATGAATTGGAATGTGATGAACATGTCCTACTGTGTGTGAGCTAAGTGTGTGAACACGATTTGGTAAAGGTAGCGATGAGAGGCCATGTAGGAGTACATGGTGGGTTGTCTCATTGCAGCCGTCCTCAGGAACTGAGTTCTGTGTTGGTTGGTCCATGAAATAGCTACTACCACACATTGGGATCCTTAATTGACTCTCTCGACTTATTAATCAACATGATCTCTATCCAGGAGTTGCAACTAGTTTCTGGTGTTTGTAGTTTACTGGAGGTCGTGCGCAGCGCTGACCCTCGGGGTGGGCTGTGACGCGGCAGGTACGTGGCACGGTGTACCGATTGCCCGTTTGGTGATGCGGGAACCCTGTACACATCGTTTGGGGCCGTGAGCGACACCCTGGCCGGATCTCCCCACGGATGGAACCCAAATAGGCGATAAACCTGGACGAGAGACTTGTGTGGTTAGTCAGGTCGTGGCCGACACCCTCGCTAGGACTCCGCTTGAAGGTTGCCGAGTACATGTCGTGTAAACGGCGGTAAGTGGTGAGAGCGTGTGTGAAGAAGTACACCCCTGCAGGGTTATATATGATCTATTCGAATAGCCGTGTCCGCGGAAATGGACTTCTGGGTTGCCTATAACAGTTCATAGACAAGTGAAAGTGGATACTCTAAAACACGCAAGATAAGCGTGAGTGCTATGGATGGCCTTCTCGTAGGGAGACGAGAGCGGATCCATAGTGGTGTATTGATTGGTGAATATGTGGACTCGTGTGCGCCACCTCAAAAGAGTTACTTGCAGTCGTAGTTTAGGATAGCCACCGAGTCAAGCTGGCTTGCTGCAGTCAAAATCCACCACCCCCTTGTTGATACTGATGCATATGTAGTTAGTTCTGATGTAAGTCTTGCTGAGTACCTTTGTACTCACGTTTGCTTAATTATGTTTTTGCAGAGAGACTTCAGTCTCGCTAGTGGTTCCGCGTGGACTTCGACGTTTAGCTTGTTACCTCAGCTACGATCTTGTACCCTTGGGAGGGTCTGGTAGATAGTCAGGCTTCTCAGCCTTTTTCATTTGTAGTTGTCTGTACTCAGACATGTTATACTTCCGTTGACTGTATGCTCTGTATGTTGGGTCATGTGACCTCTGATTGTAATAAATGCTATGATGGCTCTTCTGGGCCTTTATCTATATGAGTTGTTGAGTTATGTTGTGATGCCTTGTTGTACATCACATATTTGCATGTTATGCGTACGTGTAATGTGTATTGCTATGTGTGGGATCCGACACCTAGTTGTTTACCTTTGGTAGCCTACCTTATAGGGAAATGTCTCCTAGTGCTTCCACTGAGCCTTGGTAGCTTGCTACTGCTCCGGAACACTTAGGCTGGCCGGCATGTGTCCTTCTTCGTTCCTGTGTCTGTCCCTTAGGGGAAATGTCACGCGTTGTTCCTTTAAGTCCTTGTAGCTTGCTACGACTTGGGTTCATACGTTGATGACCGACACGTTCGTTGCTGGGTCATGTATGCTTGTCCCTATAATTTAGTGCCACTTTTGGTTTATAACTAGTCATGTCGGCCCGGGTTCTCTGTCATATGGATGCTAGCGACACTATCATATACGTGTGCCAAAATGCGCAAACTGTCCCGGGCCAGGTAAGGTGGCACCCGTGGGGATACCGTGCGTGAGGCCGCAAAGTGATATGATGTGTTACAGGCTAAACCTGTGTGACTTAGGATCGGGGTCCTGACAGCTTTGGTATCAGAGCCTGACTGCCTGTAGGATTAGCAAGCCAAACTGGTCGAAGTCGTGTCTAGAAACTCTTTAGTTATGTAAGGGAATTGTTTGTGGAAGGGAACGTAAGGCTCTTTTTACTCCTTTGCCCTATGACCTTCTGATCTGAGTCACCTTCTTCTTTCTACGGGGAGTAAGAACTAGGATTCTCATTCTATTTATCAGGATCACGTTATTGTGGATTCAACCCTTAGTTCAGTTTCTACTACTTCTGTTTGTTCAACTGTTGGTCTCAGAACTTTGACATTATGATAATAAGTGGTTATGCTATCCTTTTGTTTGATCTCAAAAGTATTTTCGAGCATTTGCAGCCGTTATGCTGTCCGAGTCATCCCAGGTTTCTAAATAGTCTGATGCATTTGCAAACCTTTCCTCCCTGTTTCCGATGTCCTTTTAGGCCAGATTAATCACACTAGTCAGTGTGTTGAGGTACTCTGTTACCTCGACACATATGTTGGAGTTATTATTATGACCCTAAGTATCTTAGAAGAACACCCAGTAATCCAACAATGTTTTATATTCCAGTGTGATGATTTTGGCCATCATTCTCGAAAGCATCCCATGATGCTATTTAGTTGGTAGGTATTCTATTCCTGGGTTCTTGAACCCGAGCTTCACCCTACTTACTTCATGTTAATAGTATTTGCTCGTTCCTTAGGTTATTAGTAACCTTGTGATAGTCCTCGAGGTCCGTGGTTATCGTTCTTCCAATACCATGAACCATCTTAGCAGAAGCTCTCCCGAACCAAAAGATCACAACCAGAGTGCTCCTGAGTGGTACTCCATTCATATTGTGACTCTGCCAGTCCTACTGTTCTGCATGGGTTATCCGGAAGAAATATGTGGAACTCGTTCGACATACTAACCTATGCATCCACAACTCAGAAAGATATATGTTCCTTTGAGTTGTCCCTTTTCAGTTGTTTTATGACCTTCGTCTATCAGTTGATAGTCAGGAGTAGTCGTGCACTTGTGTTAATCGATGCCTTTTACTCTTGTGGTCCGTCAAGCCATTCTATTCTGGAATGACTAGGAGAAACAAACTCCAGTACCTTATCCATATCCAGGATTGGGTCAAAGAAGTTGTACTTCGCAGATGAAGAACGCTAATCCAGCTTCTAAACTGTTCTATCCTAGAGTATTACCATCTTTATGTCAAGAATGTCATGGGAATTGCTCCACCTCCTATGAACCTTTGATAAGGTGATACTTCTCGCCATCATCGTTTATTTCTCGGCCTCCCTGTTATTATAACCGGAATGCTGACAAGTGGATTGTGATGTGTGAAATCAATACTCCTAGTGTAGTTAAAGGACAACAATTTCATTCTTAACGTGATGATTACTGAATCACCATTCTAAGATTGATTGTGCTACCTAGTCCAGTTTCCTGGTGCACTCCTTGATTGATGAGTTAGGATTTTGTTAAGTCCTTGATCATTTGATCATATCGTCTTGCCCTGAAAAGCAAGATTGTTCTCGAGCTTAGTAACATATCGATGGTTCGTGATTTTCCGAATATCTTCTCAGAAGTATTTCCAGGTTGTCCCCTGACCGCTATGTTGAGCTCGTGATCAAGTTGGTTTCTTGTAACCAATCCTTCTCCAGGAATCTGTATTGCATACCCTTGAGCTAGTTGGTTAAGCTAAACGAAAACTTGGAGAGTTGGAAGATAAAAGCTTAACCCACATCGCTCACTCCAAAGGGATATCTTGTGTGTGTATTGAAGATAGATGATATCTTCTCCAATTGATCCCCGTGATCATTTGTGGATCTATTGTCTTGTACAAACTTTGATTCGAGTATGGGTTATCGTCAAGTCAAATTAGAACCAACGATATTCGTAATGTTGTCTTACTCATGGTCATTTCCTTGAGCATACACCATTATATCTTTTGGGTCTGACCAATGCTATCACTTTGTTCACATTGTCATGGAATTCCATCTATATGGAAACCTGGATGAATTGTTGTTGAGCCCATCAGCAACATTGTTATCTTCTCCATGATCTATGTTGAACAACCAGCTAGTACTGGAAACTTTTATGAGCATTATCTTCATGACCCGTTCGTGAAGCATATGTACAAAAAAAAGAAGTGACTTCCTCTAATTCATGTGCATCTGATGCAAGTTGCCGCCGTGAATTCGAGAAATCATGTTTTACCTCCTCTGGAGTCATCCCAAGTCAGTCATGCATACGTGCGAAGTATTATATGGTCTGATAGACTGATCATCTTCATTCTGTATGTATCCCTAGAACACCAAGCCACTGATTGATTTGTTCAAAGAAAAGAAGTTCAAATGCTATTCCCGAAGGGCACGGACGGACATGCACAAGACTTCGTTATCTCCAATGATGATTCCCAATCTGAACTCGATAGTATTTTATTATAAGACTACTATGTGGTCACGTTTGTCTGGGACAACGTGTTCACAGGTATGTAGCAGAACCAGCTCATGTTTTGGAGCTTGCTATCGTAGTTCACTCCCCGAGAATCTCGCAACGCCGTCTCTTCGATTTGTGTTGCAAACATTTATTCTTTCTAGACTCGATGAGTCTGGAATATCCTGGACCAACCAGAACTGAATCTCAGGCAGATATGATGGTTGGAACATTTCCCAAGAACTATAATAATGGTCTCTCGATAACCGGTAAAGTGGATGTCGTGGCCAACACACCTAGCCGGAAGACCTATTGTTGTGGTATCTTGATTGAAGAAGTTGGCCACCTCCCCATAAGGACTTCGTAGGATTTACTCCCTAGTTGTTCCTTATGGATTCTTGTGCTCCCGAAGCCCGACCTTTACTTGACGTTCTAGGCATCAAACCATTCTAATAAATGGGTTGTGCTAGCACATCAAGGAGAACCTTAGAAGCGGAGTGCTAAATATCTCTCGGTCGATCATCCAGATTTTGCCCCTTGACTCCGCTAGAGTGAATTGCATCTGCACTATCCATCATTATTCATCATGGTAGCATGTTGTGTTGCCAGGATCCTTGACACGGATATTGGTAAAACCTTGATGAATATGGGAATGCTCAAGTTCTTGAGAGCACGCACAAGTACTAGGTGTTATCCTCGACACTAACCGGGATTGCTCCCAGTGTTCTTGGTTATGTTATACACTCTCAAAGAGTAGATTTACTCTCTACTGTTGGGATTCTTCCTAGTTACCAGGATCATTCCCTGCATTTGCATTTTGTTCCCAGCTTGTACCACCATCATGCCAATTTTCCATGGATTGCCCTTCTCAGCAACTGCTGTTCAGGATTATCTTCAAAAGTGGTCCTACCATAGGTTCCATCCATTTCCGATGATAACCAAAATCATCCCTTGTGTTGTTTTCAACAAGGTAGTCCACATCATCCATTCTGGCCGGGTATGCCATTCTTTCGGACACCGTCAAATGATCGATTGTGATTTGCCTCCGACTAGTATAGAGAATTTCAATGATTTCTATATCAAAAGTAATTCTTTTTGCCACTTAAGGGAATAACTCTACGAGTCATCTTCTCTAAAGGTGCCCCGCCTGGTGGTATCGATCACCATCTTCTTAGGTGTGGAATTATTGCCGTCAAGTGAATCTTCATCGGTTATTTCACTCCATCCCCCTGGAGGTGTACTCCGTGTCTCATCTCAAAAGATATTTCAACATCTCACTCCATGAGTTGATCCCGAGTTGCTCGGTCTTCAGAATATTAATTTTGTAGAGTTTCCTTCATCGTCACTGTCTTGGACAAAGATCTCGAAAGCAAGGATGCCAGGATCAACATGATGCAAGCAATCAACATTCATATGAAGGACACTTGGATCATGAAGATTGTGATAGTTAGTGTCCCCTCTGATTTCTTACCCTACGCTCGAATCTCGGGACGAGATTCTTGTTTAGTGGGGGTGAGTTGTCACAGCCCTAGACCAGCCCTTGCTGCCCTGCTTGGTCTTAGTGTGCATCATGTTTAAATTCTGTTAAATTTGAAATGGGGATGACTAAACCCTAGCACCAGATGAAACCAACTAGGTTCAAATTCAAATTTTTTTCAATGAACCCAAAATGCCCTTTGGAAAAGTTCATCATTTTTGGATTGATTAAAAACCTCTGCCAAAAATGTTGCTCATATTTCTAGGACCATTCTGGATTTTGAATTAAATCATATCCTATTTGCATTTGGGCATTTAAATTTTATATATTATTTAAATGCTCAAATAATCATAAACTAAAATGTTTACTGTTGGGTTTATTCTAAACAGTAGCCATGCTTGGTTTCATGATTTTTAAGTGTGCGTAAGTATTTTTAATAAAGCCCAGAACAAAATAACAAAATAGAAAACAGAAACAGAATTAAAATAGAAGGAAAGGCTTACCAGTCCAGCCTGGCCGGCCCGGTACTGTGCGGCCCAGCCCACCTGGCCCTCCTCTGTCGTCTACCTCGTGCCAGAAGGCACGAGGGCGTGTGCCCGCGGCGCGCCAGCACGCGCACGGCCACCGACGGCCACCTCCTGCTTGCCGCCTCGCCCTGGACGTCTCTGGCGTCTCCATGCACCCCCCGGACCCCGCTCACTCTCTTCCCGCGTCTCTTCCCTCCCCTGGCTCTCTCCCCTCACAGCCACCGAACGTCGTCGCCGCCACGCTCGTTGCCACCGCGGCCAGAGCCACCGCCCCGCCTCTCTGTTGTGTCCAGAGGCACCGCCGCTATGGCCACGACCGCTACACCGAGTCACGCGCCTCGGGGAGCCCCGCTTCGTCTTCTTGGGCATCGTCTTCAACCTCGGCCGCCCGAGATCGCCGGTGTTTGCCCACCTTCTTCGATGCCTCCCCCGAGCCGCAGAGCACCCCTACGACACCGCGGTGAGCCCCCGGTTATTTCTCCACTAGCCCCGCCGCCGATTTCTTCCGCTGCCGTGCTAACCACCGGAGCCATGAGCTTCCACCCGCCGGCCATGGCGCAACCGCGGCCATAGCTGCTGCCGCTCGCGACCGAGCCTTCCGTCATGCTCAGCACGCTCCTAGGAACCCGTAGAGCCCTTTAGCTCATCTTCCCGTGCCCCGTATCACCCAGAACACCGAGGCCCGATTCCGGCCGCCGCCGTTGAGGTCGCCGCCGATGATTCCGGCCACCCCAGCTCCTCCCACTTGCGGGGATGGATGCGGGAGAGCACGGGCTCCCTCCTGGTGCCCTCAACGTGCCTAGCCGCAGCCTGCAGCGCCGCGCCCGCGCAAGCCCGACCGCTGCCGCCGCTGGACCTCGTCGCCGGCCACTTTTCCGGCCACCCCAGGTGCTGCCGCCTAGTGCATTGGATGCGCAAGAGCCTGCACATCCTGTAGGTGCCCTCCGCCGCTCGAATGGTCGTCGGAGGCGGTTTTCCGACGCCTCCGCCGCGTTCGACCTCGCCGCCGGCGAGTCGCCGGCAGGTTTGACCTCTGCCGTTGACTAGATTTGACCCCTGTGAGTCAATGACATGTGGGCCAGCCCGGACTAATCTTAGTTTAGGGTTTTAATTAAGCTTTACTCGCTGTCATTAATCTAATTAGACACTGACATGTGGGCCCCGTGTCTATTAGTTTAGATTTAAACTTTTAGTTAAGTGCTGAGAGACTGACCAGTGGGACCCACTGGTCAGGTTTGACCTGGACCAGCCCGTTGACCTGCTGACGTCATGATGACACAGTGCTGATGCAGTAAGTATTTTCTGGATTTTAAATAAATCAGAAATGATTGATTTAATTCAGAAAATAGCCAAAACTTCTAAAAATCATATAAAATCAACTGTAGCTCGGATGAAAATAATTTATATATGAAAAATGATCAGAAAAATCCAAAGAATCTGGTTATGGCATTTTCATGCATGTTTGAACAAGCTAAGCCTGCTGATCAGGTCAAATTAATTAAATGGCATTTAAATAATCACATATGAAGTTTGAATTTGAACCTTTGGTTCAAACCAACTTCTTTTAACATGGTTGCTAGTTGCATTAGCTCAATCAACAGCATATTGCCATGTCATGATCATGCATCATATTGTCGCATTGCATTGATCGTGTTCTTTCTCTGTTTGTCGGTTTTGTTCCCTCTCAGTAGACGACGTTCCGACGATGAGTTCGATGACACCGATGAAGACCCAATGTTATCTTCAGAAGTGCCAGGCAAGCAAACCCCATTGAGCATTCCGATACAATCCCACTCTCTCGCTCTTGCTCTCTTTTACTGCATTAGGACAACAACGCTTCAATTGTTACCTGCTGCGGTAGTTGAACCCCTTTCCACTGCATGACCCGTCATTGCCACAGTAAATAGTTGAAACCCACTAGTATGAGTAGGAGTTGTATGAGCCATGTTGTGCCTACTCATTGATGCTTTCTAGTTATACCTGCTATTGCTTAGAGTTGTGTCAGGTCTGATTCATCGGGGATGAATTGGAAAGTGATGAACATGTCCTACTGTGTGTGAGCTAAGTGTGTGAACACGATTTGGTAAAGGTAGCGATGAGAGGCCATGTAGGAGTACATGGTGGGTTGTCTCATTGCAGCCGTCCTCAGGAACTGAGTTCTGTGTTGGTTGGTCCATGAAATAGCTACTACCACACATTGGGATCCTTAATTGACTCTCTCGACTTATTAATCAACATGATCTCTGTCCAGGAGTTGCAACTAGTTTCTGGTGTTTGTAGTTTACTGGAGGTCGTGCGCAGCGCTGACCCTCGGGGTGGGCTGTGACGCGGCAGGTACGTGGCACGGTGTACCGATTGCCCGTTTGGTAATGCGGGAACCCTGTACACATCGTTTGGGGCCGTGAGCGACACCCCGGCCGGATCTCCCCACGGATGGAACCCAAATAGGCGATAAACCTGGACGAGAGACTTGTGTGGTTAGTCAGGTCGTGGCCGACACCCTTGCTGGGCCTCCGCTTGAAGGTTGCCGAGTACATGTTGTGTAAACGGCGGTAAGTGGTGAGAGCGTGTGTGAAGAAGTACACCCCTGCAGGGTTATATATGATCTATTCGAATAGCCGTGTCCGCGGAAATGGACTTCTGGGTTGCCTATAACAGTTCATAGACAAGTGAAAGTGGATACTCTAAAACACGCAAGATAAGCGTGAGTGCTATGGATGGCCTTCTCGTAGGGAGACGAGAGCGGATCCATAGTGGTGTATTGATTGGTGAATATGTGGACTCGTGTGCGCCACCTCAAAAGAGTTACTTGCAGTCGTAGTTTAGGATAGCCACCGAGTCAAGCTGGCTTGCTGTAGTCAAACTCTACCACCCCCTTGTTGATACTGATGCATATGTAGTTAGTTCTGATGTAAGTCTTGCTGAGTACCTTTGTACTCACGTTTGCTTAATTATGTTTTTGCAGAGAGACTTCAGTCTCGCTAGTGGTTCCGCGTGGACTTCGACGTTTAGCTTGTTACCTCAGCTACGATCTTGTACCATTGGGAGGGTCTGGTAGATAGTCAGGCTTCTCAGCCTTTTTCATTTGTAGTTGTCTGTACTCAGACATGTTATACTTCCGTTGACTGTATGCTCTGTATGTTGGGTCATGTGACCTCTGATTGTAATAAATGCTATGATGGCTCTTCTGGGCCTTTATCTATATGAGTTGTTGAGTTATGTTGTGATGCCTTGTTGTACAGCACATACTTGCATGTTATGCGTACGTGTAATGTGTATTGCTATGTGTGGGATCCGACACCTAGTTGTTTACCTTTGGTAGCCTACCTTACATGGAAATGTCTCCTAGTGCTTCCACTCAGCCTTGGTAGCTTGCTACTGCTCCGGAACACTTAGGCTGGCCGGCATGTGTCCTTCTTCGTTCCTGTGTCTGTCCCTTAGGGGAAATGTCACGCATTGTTCCTTTAAGTCCTTGTAGCTTGCTACGACTTGGGTTCATACGTTGATGACCGACACGTTCGTTGCTGGGTCATGTATGCCTGTCCCTGTAATTTAGTGCCACTTTTGGTTTATAACTAGTCATGTCGGCCCGGGTTCTCTGTCATATGGATGCTAGCGACACTATCATATACGTGTGCCAAAATGCGCAAACGGTCCCGGGCCAGGTAAGGTGGCACCCGTGGGGATACCGTGCGTGAGGCCGCAAAGTGATATGATGTGTTACAGGCTAGACCTGTGTGACTTAGGATCGGGGTCCTGACATAATCTTGATCATAAACCCACAATTCATTGGATCTCGACAAACACACCGCAAAAGGAATTACATCGAATAGATCTCCTCGAAGATCAAGGAGAACTTTGTATGGAGATCCAAAGAGAGAGAAGAAGCCATCTAGCTAATAACTATGGACCCGAAGGTGTATGGTAAACTACTCACAACTCATCGGAGAGGCTATGGTGTTGATGTAGAAGCCCTCCGCGATCGATGCCCCCTCCGGTGGAGCTCCAGAACAGGCCCAAGATGGGATCTCACATGAACAGAAGGTTGTGGTGGTGGAATTAGGGTTTCATGGTGCTCCTGGATAGTTTCAGGGTACGTAGGTATATATAGGAGGAAGAGGGACGTCAGGGAAGCAACAGGGGGCCCGCGAGGGTGGGGGCGCGCCTACCCCCCTACGAGCGCCCCCTGCCCTCGTGGCCGCCTCTCTCGCTTCCTGGCGTATACTCGAAGTGTTCTACGTTCATATTGTTCCAAAAATAACTACCCCGAAGGTTTCATTCCATTTGGACTCCGTTTGATATTCCTTTTCCGCGGAACACTAAAATAGGCAAAAAACAACTATTTGCACTCGGCCTTGGGTTAGTAGGTTAGTCCCAAAATATAATACAAAAGTGTATAGTAAAGCCCATTAAACATCCAAAACGGAATATATAATAGCATGGAACAATAAAAAATTATAGATACGTTGGCGACGTATCAGGCCCGTGGTGGAACATTCCGTTCTCTTCGATGACTTCTTTAATGATGACCGTTGCAATGTCCCTCTGGATGCGATTGAAGTCATCTATGATTTTATAATCCAGTTCTTCTCCTAGGGATTGTTCCCATTTGCGGATATGATCATCATTGCTGGTTGTCATGTGAAGCTTTTGCTGACCCCTTCTGTACTCCATCATTAGATGGAGGAGGTGGAATCCATCGTTCTTGCTACCTTTCGGTCGATGGATGATGTAGAAGTTGGTTTTATGTCTGAAACCCGACCTCTTCTTCCTTTGTTTCCTGATCAGGAAGTGGCCACCCTTCATGCTGAAGCCGTTGAGAGCCTTATACAAAGTATCCATTATGTTGTTGTAGTTCTTCTTCTCGAAGTTTCTGGACGAGTCGAAATACACTGCATGGGAGACTCACGGGTAAAGAACGATATGGAAGGCGCGGTCGTTGCTGCAGGGAAAAAACACCTCAAATTATTCTCCATATATGTGAGCTAGGCGTAATGATTGAAATGTACGAAAGGGTTGTCCGACAATGACTTACATTGGATGATAAGGTAGGAGAATCGCTTCCCTGTCCTTATTCATTAACATGAAGTTTTCAATGTAGTCCCAAGCAGTTTTACGCTCAGACTCGTCGAGACTCAAGAACTCCTCTTGCATGTAGTAAGGATCCGCCACACCAATTTTCTTGATTTGTTCTGTCCTGACGTTGAAGCTCATATGTAGCGCAAAAAGGCGGACAATTGTAAAATCGAGCCGCCTCATGAGAAACATCTCGAAGATATGATCAAACCGCGGGAAGAACACATCCACAAGCAGTGTGTCGACGTAGCACTTCCCGTGAGGCACACGAACCGCGTAAAGAGGATATTCTGGATCCTTCGAGGGAAGAAGGCTTTTCTCAGTCGACAACACATGGTCATGCAGTCTCCCCAGATCCCCTGATATGCCCACCAGCGGTTGAGGCGGGAGGATCGGCTGGCCGCAACATGGAACATCACCGCACCTATGACCGATACAGGGTCTGCAAAATTGGTCAGATGGCTGCTAGAAGCTTTGTCTTGTTTGTAGGCAACAAAGCCTTTCTTCGGCGGTCTCCACCTCTCCTTTTTCTTGGGATGACCTTCCAGACCCTTCCTTTACCCCTCCGCAAGTGTTGTTGGGCTAATCACTACACGACCCTCGACTAGTTGAGCCTGCGTTGCGGCGGCATCTTCAGGTGTGTCCTGTGAGGATTGCATGAAGAGAGACTTCTTGCAATCAGCCCAGCTAGGACGTTCCTGCCTGGGCACATCACCTATCTCCTCATCAGCATGCTGATAGCCCGAGTCATCATATGGCTGAATCATCATATCTATGTCATTGTCATAGGCGCCTGTATTGAGGAACTGAAGAGGGTCATCCCCGTCCATCTCATCATCCATTCTTTGTACTATGGGGGCGATGACATCATCCTTACTAGACCCCCTTCCTCGCGTCGTGGGCTGCTCTCACCCGGCACTACATGCGTGGCTAATTCGTAGGCGGGGTGGTGGTGTTCATACCTGCTTGCTGATGTGTGGTTATTGGTGTGCTCTCGGCCACCTCCAGACGAAGAAGATTCTTCGGCCATAGAAGCATCCAACCCTTGCAGTTTTCAAGCCACGTCGGGGTCTCGTCCTCCTCACCCCTGAGCCATACTGGAGGAGGCAAATCTTTGTGCCCCTATTTCACACTCGACAAGTTAACCCTGAAGTGGTTAGCGGGGATCAGCCTTCCATGGAACATGAGTTCCAAAGGCTTTGTTATCACTCCCTTTCCCATGTCCATCTTTTGGCCTTTGATCATGTAGAGTATGGTGCACGGGGTTTTGTCGGCCTGCAAAGACATGTCTGTGGCATAAAACATTCGAAAGGCAATGAAAAAGTAAAATTCTAGATATATGTTGGTGCGACGTGCAATTATCATGAGGGCATCGAACTCAGCCAAAGGCAAAGGCCCGCCTAGCGCCCCAGAGATAGAGGATGGGATGCTATGAGCTGGTGCGGGTGTAGCTCCGGCTACGGGAGCAGGCGCGGTTGCTTGACGGTGCGGTTGTGATGTTCATCGGGTTTCTCTCGATGAAGCTTGGCATGGGAAAATCATGTGCCATCTTGGTTGGATTTTCCTTCGTCCAGTTGATGGTAGTCGGGATCAAGTTAGTAGAGAAATCATTTCTGAAGGCAGCTATAGCTGCATTGACTGCATGCTTGAGCAACTCATTTTTCTCCTCACCTGCTTTTTGCCTGTCCCGAGCTGCTTTTTTCTCGAACATGAGCGTCACCTTCCCGTCAATGTCTGCCTGACAGAACTTCTTGTTCTGCTTCTTGGCCTTTGGGCCCTCATTGTAAAAGACCTTCCATGTGGCGCCAGAAACATCCATATTACGGCCACTGGTTCAAAGGGAGTCCCTTCATTTCGTTCAAGGCCCGATTGCGAGGGGTGTCCCACTTGGGCCTGATGGATGAAGACTCGCTTTCAGCTGCAAGCCTGTGTTGCTTCACCTGCAAAAGGAACGTGAACCGTTTACAAATGTGTAGTCGACTTGATCAAAAGCTAAATGTAAGGTGTGGTAAAATAATAATTACCAGTATTCTTTCCAATTTCCTCATGATCGAGACAGTGTAAAAAACCTTATTTTCTTGTCCCACTTGTAGCGGGCCCTTATGAAGTCATGCTCCAAGGGGTCGGTGAACTTCACGAAGGGGTCTGGAATCCCCATGGCTTCACGTTCCGCGTCCTCCTTATCCCATATGGGCCTTTTGCCAAGGTAGCCACGGCTTCCGAGGCGTTGGTTCTCTGTGTTCCTTTGCTGAAGCGCCTTGAATTTCTCAGCCTTATCCTTGGCTGCCTCAGTAGCGCAAGTGTCCTTGACCTTTTGGAAGTCCTCTTCCTTAAGTGATGGATTTTCCTCCAGAATCTTGGACAGGGGTTCTTTAGCCTTAATAGCTTGTTTCACCCTCCCTTTCCTGGAGGCCAAATCATTGCTGAACATGGCCATTGCGTGATTGTTTATATTTTTCATCTTCGGATCATCCCACGGGTGTTTTATGTTGTCATCCCGGAGGGGAACTGGAATCTCTTGTGCAGCTACGTTAGGAGCAGCTGCTTCAAATGTTCTATACCCCTTAAGTCATCGTCATTGATGCGAGGTTCTTCTGGCTCTAATGGCTCAAACTTGCCAGGCCCATCTTTGTGATCAATAGTCGTCCAATGCCGAGTTTGTTAGGTTTACGCATGCTCTGCTTCTTTTGTTCGTTACCGGCTTCGGCACCGGTACCTTCCCCGCCGGTCTCGGTGCCACCATCGGTGTCGGTGCCATCGGTGTCGATGTCGGCATTAGTACCATCATCGAGGCCGCCCTGCAAACCTTGACTGTGCTTAGCAGACAAAAAGTCATGGTAGTTTTGTTCACCGTCATAATCCATCTCATCTGCATCGTGGTCAGAAGGCCCGGATTCATCGTTGTTTGACATGTTAATTCCTACGATCAAGTATCCTCGTTTAATTCTTAAACTATATTAAAACGAGTAATGGCATAGAAAAGGTCTATGGTTTTCCGGAATGTCGTTTCATTTTCGTTGCAGCAAATCCCGACACTCGATATGCCTACTTTCTAGCACAAGTCCGGCCAAAATTCACGGGAAATTTTGGCATGACCTTTGCTAAAAAGTGGACATATAGAGCGCCTGGAATTCAGTGGAACGGATACGAATCAACATTTTGGCAAAACATAGGACACTCGGATCATTTAACCTGCACATAATCATCATTTCCCAAATATGACATGTCCAAAATATGACATGTCCAAATATGACATGTCCATACTCCAAATATCACATGTCCAAATAACATGTGCACTTCAAATTTGTATATAACAGGAAGAAAAATATAGAACTTGAAGAAAAATATAGAATTTGCATATAATAGGAAGAAAAATATAGAACTTGTAGAAAAATATATAATTTGAAACCTATATAAATTTATGTCCTAATTTGAAACCTACCAAAATTTTTGTCCTAATTTGAAACCTAGATAAATTTCTGTCCTAATTTGAAAATCTAGCTAAATTTCTATCCAGATTTGAAACCTAGGGTTCATACTACCCATCTGTCCTAATTTGAAACCTCAAAAAATATAGAATTTGAAGAAAATATCTAATTTGAAACCTACCTAAATTTATGTCCTAATTTGAAGCCTAGATAAATTTCTGTCCTAATTTGAAAACCTAGTTAAATTTCTGTTCTAATTTGAAACCTAGGTTCGTACTAATTAACTAGGTGCATACTACGTAATCTGTCCTAATTTGAAACCTAGAAAATATAGAACTTGAAAAATAATATCTAATTTGAAACCTACCTAAATTTCTATCCTAATTTAAAACCTAGATAAATTTTGTCATAATTTGAAAACCTAGCTAAATTTCTGTCCTAATTTGAAACCTAGGGTACATACTAATTCATTTAATAAAAAATATCAACAATTGCAACAATTATGTTTTATATTTAACATAACTAAACACCAAAAACACCTAACCCTAGAATTCAGTTAACTAAACACTGAAACTGTAGTTAACTAAAACACCTAAACCCTAAATATAACTTAACTAATATTACACTAAAACACCTAAACACGTAAACTACAGTAAATTACATTTAACACCTAAACTACAATTTACTATAACACCTAAACTACAGTTAACTCCTAATTGAACTACAGTCATCTAAAACACCTAAACACCTATAGTATAGTTAACCCTAGAGAGGAAGGGCAGGGGCTTACATCAGGGGGGGGGGGG
>LR738715.1:767350773-767369259 GCA_902687465.1 Secale cereale
GAGACGACAACGGGGAGGTGGAGGTCGGTGCAGATAGCCACGAGGCGGCGATGAGGCACCGGAGGGTGGGACAATCTGGAGGAGGGCAGGGGCTCCGGCGGACAGGAGGCTTGATATGTCTCCATCGTATCTATAATTTTTTATTGTTTCATGCCAATATTATACAACTTTCACATACTTTTGGCAACTTTTTATATGATTTATTTGGACTAACTTACTTACCCAGGGCCTGGTGTCAGTTCCTATTTTCTGCATTTTTTGTATCGCAGAGTATTCATATCAAATGAAGTCCAAATGCAATAAAATTTCAACGAGCATTATTTTGGAATATATGTGATTTTGGGAGGTGGAAGCTACGTAAACGGAGGCCCACACATCCCACAATACATCAGGGCACGCCAGAGGCCCCTAGCATGCCGTGGTGTCTTATTCCCACCTGGAACGTTGGTTTGAGCTGTACTTCGGGTGCAAGGAAGATTATATCCAGAAAAAAATCGTGTAAAAATCTCAGCGCAATCGTAGTTATGGATCTCCAGGAATATAAGAATCGGTTTTCGGCCAGATCTGGGGGAACACGAAACAGAAGAGGACGGAGAGACAGATCCACCCATGCCATGGAGACCAAGGACCAGAGGGAGAACCCTTATCCCACCTAGGGAGAAGGCCAAGGAAGAAGGAGAAGGAGGGGAGCTCTCTCCCCCTCGCTTCCGGTGGCGCCGGAGTGCCACCGGGGGAACGATCGAGACGGTGATCTACATCAACAATCTTGCTACCGTCCACAACAACTTTATCCCCCTCTATGCAGCGGTGTAACCTCTCTATTCCCGCTCTAATTCTCTACTTAAACAAGGTGCTGAACTCCATATATTATTTCCCAATGATATGTGGCTATCCTATGATGTTTGAGTAGATCTATTTTGTCCTACGAGCTTATCGATGAAATTGCTATGGTTGGTTTAATTTGCTTGTGGTTATGTTGCTGTCCTTTGGTGCCCATCATATGAGCGCGCGTGTGGATCACACCATAGGGTTAGTTGTATGCTGACAGGACTATGTATTGGAGGGTAAGGGTGACAGCAACTTCAGCCTGGCATAGAAATTGATGCATATGGGATTGAAGGGGGACCAATATATCTTAAGGCTATGGTCGGGTTTTACCTTAATGAACGATAGTAGTTGCAGATGATTGCTAGAGTTCCAATCATAAGTGCATAGAATTCCAAGTAAGGGATGATATGCTAGCAGTGGCCTCTCCCACATATAAACTTGTTATCAATCTAGTAACGTAGTTGATGGCCTATGGATAAATCGTTCTCTTGTGAGACAAAAAGCTTGCTACTACACTACATTTATTGTCTTGCAACCTATTTAAAGTTGCCACGAAGTACTGCTAGTTTTATTGTTGTTCTAGGTAAAGCAAACGTTAACTGTGCGTAGAGTTGTATCGGTGGTCGATAAAACTTGAGGGAATATTTGTTCTAGCTTTAGCTCCTCGTTGGGTTCGACACTCTTACTTATCAAAAAAGTCTACAAACGACCCCCTACATTTGTGGGTTATCCAGTCCTTTTTCTGGCGCCGTTGCCGGGGAGTTATAGCGTGGGGTGAATATTCTCGTGTGTGCTTGTTTGATTTATCAGTAGTAGTATTTATTTTGTGCTCTTGTTTTCTATCTTTAGTTATGGCGGCAAAAATCGCAAAATACCAAAAAATTAGTGGTACCTACTGAACCAATGGTTGAAGAACCACCCGAAATCTATCACACTACTTGAGCTTTTTACTTGGATCATCTTCGATCCCTATGTGCTCGGGCTAAAACCCCAACTGGCTTAGTTGAGGGCAACTCTTTAGATGAGCATGCTTGTTATGTGCGACACCGCATATGTGAAAAATGGAAACTTTTGTGACATCATATTAATACTTTGGAGTACTATGCTTGGAATTTATGTGAAATATATGATTGTATTTGTTGTTCGAAAGGCCCTAAAAAACACCTTCCTCACCAAGGTCAATTTAGTGATAATGGAATCGTATCTCCGTATGCTAAGGGTGTTTATAATTAGTATGATGTTCAACAAATTGAAGAATTTGTTTCTTTTAAGGGTGCTTATGAAATTGCTTCTTTGATTGAAGAGTATGATGCTACTCTCTACAAATCTAAATTTTTTGCCATACATAAATATTGCTATGATAATTATGCTTCTAATGCTTATATTAAACCATATATTGAGGACTCCTCCGCTGTCCAAGAAGAGACTAATATTTTGCAGGAGTCTATGGAAGAAGAAATTAATGTCATTGTGAGCTCATTGGATGAAAAAGATGAGGAGGAGAGCAAAGAACAAAATGAGGAAGAGCGGATTGATCACCCGTTCCCACCATCTAATGAGAGTAACTCTTTATCCCATTCATTGTGTAATTTCTCTTTGAATTTACTGAAGGATGAATGCTATGCTGATTGTTATGATCCCGTTGATTCACTTGAAATACCCCTTTTTGATGATGCTTGCTATGCTTGTGGCCAAGATGCCAATATGAATTATGCTTATGGAGATGAACTTGCTATAGTCCCATATGTGAAGAATGAAATTGTTCCTATTGCACCCACACATGATAGGGCTATTATCTTTTTGAATTCTCCAAACTACACTATATCAGAGAAGTTTGCACTTATTAAGGATTATATGGATGGGTTACCTTTTACTGTTGCACATGATGTTTTTGATGAATATAATATGCATGTGCTTGCTGCTCCTACTTGCAATTATTATGAGAGAGGAACTACATCTCCGCCTCTCTATGTTCCCAAGACGATAAAATTGCATATACTATGCATTGGCCTTCACTTGATGTGCATGAATTGTTCTTGTATGACATGCCGATGCATAGGAAGAAAATTAGACTTTGTTGTTGCATGACACATATCACCTTGTGGTCACTACTAAATGCCAAATCATTGCTAGTTAAATTGGCTTTGATATACCTTGGGATCCGGGTGGATTCATTACTTGAGCACTTTATGCCTAGCTTAATGGCTTTAAAGAAAGCGCTGCCAGGGAGACAACCCGGAAGTTAAAAAAGAGTCATTTATTTCTATTGAGTGCTTTTATATAGTTCAAAAACAAAAACAAATATAGAGGGGAACCTAAAACTTTTTCAAAAAGAAAAGTGAAAGTGAGAGAGATGAGCACTATTGAAGTGGGGGAGCTCCTTAAACTTGTACAGGCTCAGGGAAACTTTGTGAATCTTAATTACAGAAACTTTTCAATAAAAATAATTATCCCCTTGAACAATTCCATTTTATTATAAAAATAATGTGCCAAGAGTTTTCCTTTAGGATGATTAAATTGCTTGTTGGTTTGTGCGGTGCAAAAACAGAAACTTTGGTAGTAGTGCGCGATTTTACATTTTTTTACTGGAACGACAAAAGCTTATAAAACTTTTTGCAAATTCTTTCTATACAAAATGGTTATTTTTCATAATTTTTCCATAATTTGTAGAGTTACAGAAGTATGGTGGATGTTCAAATCTTTACAAACTGTCCTGTTTTCATAGATTGCTGTTATAGCTTCATTATTTGCGTATGTTAGAGTTCGTGTTGAAGCCTCCTTGACTTGGGGCCATAGAATTGTGATAGAACACAGTGGGCAATGTTAGTTTATAATTATTCAATAATGTTAGAGCAATACATGATGGGACTTTATTGATCATATGCACTAACCCCGCCACTAAAAGTTTGGTTAAGTTTTGTGTGGATGAAGTGTTCGAAGATCGAGGATGTCTTGATGTGAGGAGAAGGAGGAGAGGCATGAGATCAAGCTTGGGGATTCCCAAGGCACCCCAAGTAAATATTCAAGGAGACCCAAGCGTCTAAGCTTGGGGATGCCCCAGAAGGCATTCCATCTTTCTTCAATAAGTATCAGTATGTTTCCAGATTCGTTTCGTTCACATGATATGCGTAAATTCTTGGAGCATCGTGTGCTTTTTATTTTTATTTTAATAATGTGCCATGCTGGTATGAGATAGTCCTTGGTTGATTTGTAGAATGCTCTTTGCACTACACTTATATCTTTTGAGTATGGCTTTATAGAATGCTTTATGTGCTTCAATTATATCATTTGAAGTTTGGATTGCATGTTTCTCTTCACATAGAAAACGGATGTTCGTAGAATGCTCTCGTGCTTCACTTATATCTGTTAGAGCATGATCTTTTGTAGAAAGAATTAAACTCCCATGCTTCACTTATATCTATTTAGAGAGTCAACATGAATTGGTCAATTGCATGGTTAGTCATAAAATCCTACATAAAACTTATGGATCACTGAATATGATATGTTTGATTCCTTGCAATAGTTTTGCGATATAGAGATGATAATATGTGGGAGGTACTAGTAGATGATCATGTTTAGTAACACATTGGTGTTAAGGTTTGTGATTCCCGAAGCATACACGTATAGTCTCTCGTTATGCCGGGAAGTTGGAGCACAATTTATCCTGGATTGTCCTATCTTTGTGTGAAGGTCGGGGGCGCGCGATGGTTAACTCCTACCAACCTCCCCCCTAGGAGCATGCGTAGTATTACTTTGCTTCGAGGGCTAATAAACTTTTGCAATAAGTATGTGAGTTCTTTATGACTAATGTGAGTCCATGGATTATACGCGCTCTCACCCTTTATTAATTGCTAGCCTCTCTTGTGTCGCGCAACTTTTGCCGGTGCATAAACTTTATTAAACCTTCCTCAAAGCAGCCACCATACCTACCTATTATGTCATTTCCATAGCCATTCCGAGATATATGGCCATGCACTTCCATCATATAGTTGAGTTGAGCATTCATTTTCATATTGCTTTGCATGATCGTAAGACAGCTAGCACGATATTTTCATGCTTGTCCATTTTTTGATATCTTTGCTATGCTAGATCATTGCACATCCTGGTACACTGCCGGAGGCATTCATTTAGAGTCACACTATGTCATGGTTATCGAGTTGTAATTTTTATTTCCTTTGAGTTATGTGTAAATAGAAGTGTGATGATCATCATTATCCATTATTAGACCATGCCCCATGATGATAGGATGATGGAGACCATGATCCCCCCACAAGTCGGGAGGAGACTCCGAAAAAAGAGAGGCCAAAGAAGCCCAAATAAGAAAGAGAGGCCAAAGAAGCCCACCAAAAAAAGAGAAAACAAAAAATGAAAGGAAAAAAGGGGCATGCAGATACCACACTTGTGCTTCGAAGTAGCACCATGTTTTTCATATAGAGAGTCTCATATGCTTTCACTTTCATATACTAGTGGGAATTTTTCATGGGATTAGATGCATACCCACTTAGTTTCATATTGAGCTTTCATACACTTATAGCTCTTAGTTGCATCTATTGCATGGAAATCCCTACTCCTCACATTGATATCGATTGATAGACATCTCCATAGTCCATTAGTTTGCCTAGTTGATATGAGACTTTCTTCCCTTCTTTTCTCTACTACCACCGCATTCTATTCCACTTATATTGCTATATCCATGGCTCGCGCTAAATTATTGTGTGAGAGTTGAAAATGCTGAAGCGTGTTAAAAAGTATGAACCAATTGCTTGGCTGACACCGGGGTAGTACATGATTTATACTTTGAGCTGGGAAGACAGAGCATGACAAGAATATATGATTTTGTAGGGATAATGTTCTTTAGCATTTTATATTATGAAAGACATGATTGTTTATTGGGAAGCCCGAGTATTGACGCCTTTATGTCGAATTATAGACTATTCCATTAAATCACTCATGTCTTAATATTCATGCCATGACTAGATATATGATCAATTTTATGCTAGGTAGCATTCCACATCAAAAATTATCTTTTTTATCATTTACCTACTCGAGGACGAGCAGGAATTAAGCTTGGGGATGCTGATACGTCTCCATCGTATCTATAATTTTTGATTGTTGCATGCCAATATTATACAACTTTCACATACTTTTGGCAACTTTTTATATGATTTATTTGGACTAACTTACTTACCCAGTGCCACTTCCTATTTTCTGCATGTTTGTTGTATCACAGAGTATCCATATCAAACAAAGACCAAATGCAATAAAATTCCACGGAGCATTATTTCGGAATATATGTGATTTTTGGGAGGTGGAAGCTACGTAAACAGAGGCCCACACAGCCCACAATAAACAAGAGCGCGCGAGAGGCCCCCGGCGTGCCATGGTGTCTTATGCCCACCTGGAACGTCGGTTAGAGCTATACTTCGGGTGCAAGGAAGCTTATATCCGGAAACAAACTGTGTAAAAATCTTAGCGCAATTAGAGTTATGGATCTCTGGAATATAAGAAACGGTTTTCGGCCAGATCTGGGGGAACGTGAAACACAAGAGGACGGAGAGACAAATCCAGTCTCGGAGGGGCTCTCGCCCCGCCCATGTCATGGAGACCAAGCACCAAAGGGAGAACCCTTCACCCACCATGGGAGAAGGCCAAGGAAGAAGGATAAGGAGGGGGGCTCTCTCCCCCTCGCTTCCGGTGGCGCCGAAGTGCCACCGGCGTAACGATCGGGACGGCGATCTACATCAACAATCTTGCTACCGTCAACAACAACTTTCTCCCCATCTATGAAGCAGTGTAACCTCTCTATTCCCGCTCTAATTCTCTACTTAAACATGGTGCTCAACTCCATATATTATTTCCCAATGTTATGCGGCTATCCTATGATGTTTGAGTAGATCTGTTTTGTCCTCTGGGCTTATCGGTGAAATTGCTATGGTTGGTTTAATTTTCTTGTGGTTATGTTGTTGTCCTTTGGTGCCCATCATATGAGCGCGCGTGTGGATCACACCATAGGGTTAGATGTGTGCTGATAGGACTGTGTATTGGAGGGAAAGGGTGACAGCAGCTTCAGCCTGGCATAGAAATTGATGCGTATGGGATTGAAGGGTGGCCAATATATCTTAAGGATATGGTTGGGTTTTACCTTAATGAACGATAGAGTTTGCGGATGCTTGCTAGAGTTGCAATCATAAGTGCATATAATTCCAAGTAAGGGACGATATGCTAGCAGTGGCCTCTCGCACATATAAACTTGCTATCAATCTAGTAACGTAGTTGATGGCCTATGGACAAATCATTCTCTCGTGATACAAAAAGCATGCTACTACACTACTTTTATTGTCTTGCAACCTATTTCAAGTTCCCACAAAGTACTCCTAGTTTTATTCTTGTTCTAGGTAAAGCAAACGTTAAGTGTGCGTAGAGTTGTATCGATGGTCGATAGAACTTGAGGGAATATTTGTTCTACCTTTAGCTCCTCGTTGGGTTCGACACTCTTACTTATAAAAAAGGTACAAATGATCCCCTACACTTGTGGGTTATCAAGGCTGCGGCGAGGGCAGGGGCTCCAGCGAGGATAGAGCTCCACCTCCGGTGGTGGGAAGGCTCCAGTGGTGCTCAAGGCCGGGGCGCAGTGAGGAGAGGGTGACAGCGCAACGTCGGAGGAGAGGGAGAATGGGGAATAGGGAATGGAATGGAGGAAGAATAGGAAGAAGCCCGCATGGGGGTTATGTCAAAATAGCAGTAGCCCGGTTTTGTAACCGGTGCTATAGCTATCTTAGATATAGTGCTGTTCAGAAAACCTCGCTAATGCTATGTCAACTAGCTATAGCGTGGGTCAGAAAACCGTCCTACTGCTATATCAACTAGCTATAGCGCAGGTCAGAAAGTTGCGCTACTGCTACATAAAGTAGCTGTAGCGTGTGCCTATATCCCACACTATAGCTAACTTAGCTATATTGTTGTTTTTCAACACTCGCTACTACTATTGCTTTTGTTTTTGTTTTTCTTGTCTTTTTTTCTTTCCTTTTTTCTTTTTTTCTTTTTTTCTTCTATTTTCTTTTCCTTTTTTTCTTTTATTTTCTTTTCTTTTATTTTATTTTCCCTTTTTCCGAAAGCCAGAACGGTAAAGTGCGTATACAAAATAGGATCATATATATTACATCATTTGACCCATAATGGTTAAGTGTGTATACAAATAGGAACATATATATTACATCATTTGACTGATAACGGCTTCTCAGCGTTGACGTTTTCGTTTTTGAGTGAGGTTTTTTCCCTTCTTGTTCGTAGACGAATAATTGAGCCCCTCGTTGTGACTTTTTTAATTTCCATGGAGTATGTTCTTTCCTAGGTAATGTAGTATTGATTCTTCTTTTGAAGTATACTTCATTGCCATCGTCATCTTCCCTCATCGAGTTGTCGTAGTGGTCGTACTCTTCCTCGTTGGCGACTTCATCCATTCCAATGATGTTCCTTTTGCCTCTTCTCCCGACAACATGGTTGTGATTGCTCGGGTTGGTTATGTAGAAGCATTGTGTCACGTGCTTAGCGTGTACCCATGGGTCGATTTTTGAGATGGCGTTCACGGTAGTGCTCTTGGCGTCGGGTATCGACATGGTAGTGAAATACCGGTTTTCTCTTTCAACATTCGTAGCCTATCTGACAGGGAACATGGTCGCGCTATGCAGTCTAGAGTAGTCAAGCTCTCAGAACTCCTCAACCCTTTGGTAGAATATCTCAGTTGGGGCGTTGTTGTTGGTCATGCATTCCATTGTCACCCCTGAGTTCTGAAAATCATTGTTCATATCTTTGGCCTCCATGTAGAACGTGTATCTGTTGATATAGTATGCATGATAGGTTGCGAGGTTGGATGCGGGGCCATGGGCTTAGGTGTATATGAGAAATCCGTCCTTAGAGCCCTCTTCCGGGGGATTAGGAAGAATACGCTCTTTGAACCAATGCAGGAAAGTGGAGTTGTGCTCTCTAGTAACTTCGGCATTCGTCCTGCATAACCCCCGGCGGTGATACTTCTTTGCGATAGTTTCTTTGTGAAGTGCCATGAAAGGATCTACCATGTCTAGGTGATATAACAGTACTAAGTTTGCTCTGTCAAAGTTGTTGTGTCGATCTGAGTAGGCCACATGCAGTTCCCTATGACCGTTGGAGTGACCTTCTCCTTCAAGCCTCCCAAGGTGCTTCTTAATGGGCAAACAAACACCAGGACGGTCTCCGCCGTATAGATAATTCTCGTAGAAAGAGATGCACTCTTGTGTTAGATAGCCCTGGACGATGCTTCCATTCGGACGGGACATGCTACAAACGAATCCTTTGATGACCCCATTCATCCTCTCGAACGACATCGCGTTGTGCAGGAATGACGACCCCAGGTCTATTATGTCGTCCACAATGTGGACACATAGATGCACCATGACGTCAAAGAACGTCGGCAGGAAGTACATCTCAAGCTCATTTAGTATCACAATGATCTCTTCATGTAGCCTTCGGACCTGCTTCACAATGATCGACTTTCGAGAGACGACGTCGAAAAAGTTGCAGAGACCAATAAGCGTGTCAACAACGTGCTTGTCCATTATCTCTCTAAGGGCAACATGTAGCATTTGTGTCGTCATCACATGACAGTCATGTGAATTCATCCCGCTGAACCTTTTCTCTTCGTGTCTAGAAATATCCTTATCTCCCCATAGTAACCGGAACTAATTTTGATTCCGGTAAGACACTTGAAGAATTGACTGATCTTAGCCGGACTTAAGGTGAAGCAAGAAGTGGGCAATAATCCTCTTTCTTCACTTTTTTGCCCTTCTACTCCCGCGCATCCGTCTCCGTCTCAGTCTCCTCCGACTTTTTACGGGGCAGCATGTGCAGATCTGCCCTGATTTTCAAATCTTGCAAGTGTTTTCTTGCCTTCGGCTCATCCTTGGTCTTATTCGGCATGTTCATCAGTGTCGCAAGCAAGCTCTCAAGGACATTCTTACATATATGCATTTGATCAAGGCAATGAGGCGTGTCGAGTTTTTGCCAGTACTCCAAGTCCCAGAAAACATACCTTGTCTTCCATACCTTCAGCAACGGCTCTGACACCTTTTTCATCGTCTTTCCCGGTGCGGGGCACTATTCCTACTTTTTCAACAACTCATCTATTTCGGCGCCACTCCGCTTACGTGGAGGTCCTCGACGCTCGGCCTCACCATTCAATAGATCTCCACGGTTTCTCCATGGGTTGTCCTTCTCGAACCATCTTCGATGCCCCATGTACACTATTTTTCCAGACTCGCCTTCTTTCGTTGACGTTAGCTGCTGAGACGTCGTATCATCCATGCACCGCGTGCATCCGCAATATCTGTGGCACACCTGGCCTGCGGTATATCTGTAACCGAGATAGTCGTGCATCGTCGTGATCAGCACGACTCTCATATAGAAATACTCGCCTTTGCTGGCGTCCCATGTATTGGCCGGTGTTTTCCATAACGTGTCTAACTCCTCTTGAAGTAGCCCTAGATATACATATTAATATTATTTCCCTGTTGTTTCGGCCCTTGAATCTGCAGGTTCATGTGTATGTACTTCGACTTCATGCACAACCAGGGGGGTGTTGTACATCCATACAAACACATGACATGTGCTATGGTTGGTATTCTGGTTGCCAAATGGATTCATGCCATCAGTACACGCGCCAAGCATGATGTTCCTTGCATCACATGCGAAATATCAATATCTGCCGTTGAACGCTCTCAACTGGCTTCCATCCTTGAGGTGTCTCAGCTTTGGATCATCTCCATCGTCGGGCTTTTTCCTCTCCGTGTGCCAACATATGAGCTTTGCTTCCTTGGGATCTACAAAATAACATTGCACACGGGGAGTGATCGGTAAGTAGCATACAACTATGGAAACCTATTCTGCACAACTCCAGAAGCCCTAAAACTCAACAGAATGTCGTTTCAGAAAATATAAAAAATATCTGGCGAAAGAAGTCCACGAGGGGGGCCACCGGTTGCCCATGAGGGTGGGGGGCGCGCCCCCCTTCCCAGGGCACGCCCACTGCCTCGTGGGCCAGCCGGAAGGCCCCCGATGCCAATCATCTCCTATATGGGGGTGTTTTGACCTAGAAAAAAATCATAAGGAGGCTTTAGGGACTAGACACCGCCGTCTCGAGGCGGAACCGTGGCGGAAACCAATCTAGGGCTCCGGCAGAGCTGTTCTGCCGGGGATACTTTCCTCTGGGAGGGGGAAATCGTCACCGCCGTCATCACCAACAACTCTCCCATATTGGGGAGGGATATCTTCATCAACATCTTCACCAACACTATCTCCTCTCAAACCCTAGTTCATCTCTTGTATCCAATCTTTGTACCCAAACCTCAGATTGGTACCTGTGGGTCGCTAGTAGTGTTGATTACTCCTTGTAGTTGATGCTAGTTGGTTTATTTGGTGGAAGATCATATGTTCAGATCCATTATGCATATTAATACCCCTCTGATCATGACCAATATTATGTCTTGTGAGTAGTTACTTTTGTTCCTGAGGACATGGGAGAAGTCTTGCTATTAGTAGTCATGTGAGTTTGGTCTTCGTTCGATATTTTGATGAGATGTATGTTGTCTCTCCTCTAGTGGTGTCATGTGAACGTCGACTACATGATACTTCACCATTATTTGGGCCTAGAGGAAGGCATTGGAAGTAATAAGTAGATGATGGGTTGCTAGAGTGACAGAAGCTTAAACCCTAGTTTATGTGTTGCTTCGTAAGGGGCTGATTTGGATCCATATATTTCAGGCTATGGTTAGGTTTACCTTAATACTTCTTTTGTAGTTGCGGATACTTGCATTCGAGGTTAATCATAAGTGGGAGGATTGTACAAGTAAGGGCAGCACCCAAGCACCGGTCCACCCACATACCAAATTATCAAAGTACCGAACGCGAATCAGATGATCGTGATGAAAACTAGCTTGACGATAATTCCCATGTGTCCTCGGGAGCGCTTTCCTTTATATAAGAGTTTGTCCAGGCTTGTCCTTTGCTACAAAAAGGATTGGGCCACCTTGCTGCACCTTATTTACTTTTACCGTTTGTCACTTGCTACCAATTACCTGATCACAAAACTATCTGTTACTTATAATTTTAGTGCTTGCAGAAAATACCTTACCAAAAACTACCTATCATTACCTTCTGCTCCTCATTGGGTTCGACTTTCTTACTTATTGAAAGGACTACGATAGATCCCCTACACTTGTGGGTCATCAAGACTCTTTTCTGGTGCCGTTGCCGGGGAGTGAAGCGCCTTTGGTAAGGAAAAATTTGTATAGTGTGCTGAAATTTATTCTCACTTGTTACTATGGCTCAAAATCCTTTGAGGAGCTTGTTCGGGGTATCTTCACCCCGATCAGCAGAGCAAAGAGTTGCTCCTCAACCTACTGCACCTATTGAAAATGTTTGCTTTAAGATTCCTTCGGGTATGATAGTGAAACTGCTTGAAAATCCCTTTACATGAGACGGAACACTGCATCCCGATTTACACCTAATCTATGTGGATGAAGTTTGTGGATTGTTTAAGCTTGCAGGTATGCGCGAGGATGTTATCAAGAAGAAGGTCTTCCCTTTATCTTTGAAGGGAGATGCATTGACATGGTTTAGGCTATGCGATGATATGGGATCATGGAACTATAATCGTCTGAAGTTGGGATTTCATCAGAAGTTCTACCCTATGCACCAGGTTCATTGTGATCGTAATTATATTTATAATTTCTGGCCTTGCGAAGGAGAAAGCATCGCCCAATCATGATCTCTCAAGAGAAATGATCATTCAAAATTTTTATGTTCGGCTTTCTCACAATAATCGCTCCATGCTCGATACTTCTTGCTCTGGCTCTTATAAGATGAAGACTATTGACTTCAAATGGGATTTAGTGGAAAGAATTAAACGCAACTCCGAAGATTGGGATCTCGACGAAGGTAAGGAGTCAGGTATGACCCCTAAGTTTGATTGTGTTAAAGCTTTTATGGATACCGATGTTTTCCATGAGTTTAGCACTAAATACAGACTTGACTATGAGATAGTAGCTTCTTTCTATGAATCTTTTGCTACTCATGTTGATCTCCCTAAGGAGAAGTGGTTTAAATACCATCCCCCTATTGAAGTAAAAGTAGCTGAACCTATTAAAGTTGAAGAAAATACTATCACTTATAATGTTGATCCTGTTATACCTACCACTAATATTGAGAAACCACCTTTCCCCGTTGGGATAAAGGATCATGCTCAAGCTTCAATTGTAGTTTGTAAGAGCAATACTAGAAGACCTAAACCCTCTGAGAAAATTAAAGTTGAACCTAGTGTTGCTATGGTTAAAGATCTCTTGGTAGAAGATTTAGATGGACATGTTATTTACCTCCAAGAAGAGTCTGCTAGAATAGCCAAACCCAATGCTAGGAATAGACATAAACCAGTTGTAGGCTTGCCTGTCATCTCTGTTAAGATAGGAGATCAATGCTACCATGGTTTATGTGACGTAGGTGCTAGTGCGAGTATTATCCCTCTTGATTTATATAAAGAAATTATGCATTATATTGCACCTGTTGAGTTAGAAGGGATTGATGTTACTATTAAGCTTGCCAATAGAGATACTATTTCACCAGTTGGGATTGTTAGAGATATTGAAGTCTTGTGTGGAAAGGACAAATACCCTGCTGATTTTCTTGTTCTTAGTACCCCACAAGATGCATTCTGTCCCATTATATTTGGTAGACCCTTCTTGAATACTGTTAATGCCAAGATAGACTACGTGTCACGGTTGGATTAGGGGATATGTCTCATGATTTTAACTTTGCTAAATTCCGTAGACAACCCCTTGAAATGGCACCACCTAGTAAGGATGAAATTATTGGTCTTGCTTCTATTGCCGTACCACCTAATGATCCTTTAGAACAATACTTGCTAGACCACGAAAATGATATGCATATGAATGAGAGAAGGGAAATAAATGAAATATTCCTTACACAGGGACCTGTATTGAAAAACAACTTGCCTGTTGAAATCCTAGGGGATCCTCCTCCACCCAAGGGTGATCCCGTGTTTGAACTTAAACATTTACTTGATAATCTTAAGTATGTTTATCTTGATGAAAAGAAGATATATCCTGTTATTATTAGTGCTAACCTTTCAGAGCAGGAAGAAGAAAAATTATTGAAAACTCTGAAGAGGCATCGTGCTGCTATTGGATATACTCTGGATGATCTTAAGGGCATTAGTCTCACTATATGTCAACACAAGATAAAATTAGAAGAAAATGCTAAACCAGTTATTGATCATTAGCAATGATTAAATCCTAAGATGAAAGAAGTGGTAATTAAGGAAATACTAACGCTTCTAGAGGCAGGTATTATTTATCCAGTTGATGATAGCCAGTGGGTAAGTCATGTCCATTGTGTTCCTAAGAAAGGAGGTATGACTGTCGTTCCTAATGATAAAGATGAATTGATCCCACAAAGAATAGTTACATGTTATAGGATGGTAATTGATTTCTGTAAGTTAAATAAATCTACTAAGAAAGATCATTACCCCTTGCCATTTATTAATCAAATGCTAGAAAGGTTATCCAAACATATTAATTTCTGCTTTCTAGATGGTTATTCAGGTTTCTCTCAAATACCTGTGTCAAAAGGGGATCAAGAGAAGACCACTTTTACTTGTCCTTTTGGTACATTTGCTTATAGACGTATGCCTTTTGGTTTATGTAATGCACCTGCTACCTTTCAAAGATGCATGATGGCGATATTCTCTGATTTTTGTGAAAAGATTGTCGAGGTTTTCATGGATGATTTCTCCGTTTATGGAACTTCTTTTATGATTGCTTAAGCAACCTTGATCGAGTTTTGTAGAGATGTGAAGACACTAATCTTGTCTTGAATTGGGAGAAGTGCCACTTTATGGTTAATGAAGGCATTGTCTTGGGACATTAAATTACTGAAAGAGGTATCAAAGTTGACAAAGCTAAAGTTGATGCTATTGAAAAGATGCCATGCCCTAAGGACATCAAAGGTATACGAAGTTTCCTTGGTCATCCGGGTTTTATAGGAGGTTCATAAAGGACTTGTCCAAAATCTCCAGGCCTCTGACTAATCTCTTACAAAAATATATTCCTTTTGTCTTTGATGATGATTGTCTAGAAGCATTTGAAATACTTAAGAAAGCATTGATCTCTGCACCTATTCTCCAGCCTCCTGACTGGAATTTACCCTTTGAGATTATGTGCCATGCTAGTGATTATGTTGTAGGAGCTGTTTTAGGGCAAAGAGTTCATAAGAAATTGAATGTTATCCAGTATGCTAGTAAAACTCTAGATAGTGCCCAAAGAAATTATGCTACCACTGAGAAAGAATTTTTAGCAGTTGTGTTTGCTTGTGATAAGTTTAGACCCTACATTGTTGATAAGTTCACACTGATCATGCTGCTATCAAATACCTCATGGAAAAGAAAGATGCGAAATATAGACTTATTAGATGGGTTCTCTTGCTGCAAGAATTTGACTTGCATATTATTGATAGAAAGGGAGCTGAGAACCCCGTAGCAGATAACTTGTCTAGGTTAGAGAATGTACTTGATGACCCACAACCTATTGACGATAGCTTTCCTGATGAACAATTAGCTGTCATAAATACTTCTCGTACTGCTCCATGGTATGCTGATTATGCTAAATATATTGTTGCTAAGTTTATACCTCCTAGCTTCACATACCAGCAAAAGAAAAAGTTCTTCTATGATTTGAGGCATTACTTCTGGGATGACCCACATCTTTATAAAGAAGGAGTAGATGGTATTATTAGACTTTGTGTACCTGAGCATGAACAGGAACAGATCCTACGCAAGTGCCACTCCGAAGCTTATGGAGGACACCATACGGGAGATAGAACTGCACATAAGGTATTGCAATCCGGTTTTTATTGACCTACTCTCTTCAAGGATGCCCGTAAGTTTGTCTTATCTTGTGATGAATGTCAAAGAATAGGTAATATCAGTAGACGTCAAGAAATTCCTATGAATTATTCACTTGTTATTAAACCATTTGATGTATGTGGCTTTGATTATATGGGACCGTTTCATACCTCTAATGGGTACACACATATTTTAGTTGCTGTTGATTACGTTACTAAGTGGGTAGAAGCTATTCCAACTAGTAGTGCTGATCATAACACATCTATTAAGATGCTTAAAGAAGTTATATTTCCGAGGTTTGGAGTTCCTAGATATCTAATGACTGATGGTGGTTCACACTTTATTCATGGTGCTTTCCGTAAGATGCTTGCAAAGTATGATGTCAACCATAGAATTGCATCCCCTTATCACCCACATACTAGTGGTCAAGTTGAACTAAGTAATAGGGAGTTGAAACTAATCTTGCAAAAGACAATTAATAGGTCTAGGAAGAATTGGTCCAAGAAACTAGATGATGCATTATGGGCCTATAGAACTGCATACAAAAACCCTGTGGGTATGTCTCCATATAAGATGGTATATGGAAAAGCATGTCACTTACCTCTTGAGCTAGAACATAAGGCATATTGGGCTATTAAAGAGCTCAATTATGATTTCAAACTTGCCGGTGAGAAGAGGTTATTTGACATTAGCTGTCTCGATGAATGGAGAACCTAGGCCTATGAGAATGCCAAACTGTTTAAAGAAAAAGTTAAAAGATGGCATGACAAAAGGATACAAAAGCGTGAGTTTAACGTAGGTGGTTATGTATTGCTATACAACTCTCGTTTAAGATTTTTTGCAGGAAAACTTCTCTCCAAGTGGGAAGGACCTTATGTTATCGAGGAGGTCTATCGTTCCGGTGCCATTAAAATCAACAACTTCGAAGGCACAAATCCGAAGGTGGTGAATGGTCAAAGAATCAAACATTATATCTCAGGTAATCCTATAAATGTTGAAACTAATGTTATTGAAATCGTAACTCCGGAGGAATACATAACGCACACTTTCCGTAACGATTCAGCCTCCTAAAAGGAAGAGGTACGTGATACGGTAAGTAAACTGACTCCAAAACAGTTCTAAAGGCAATATTTCTCCGTTTTAGAATATTTAGAAAAATAGAAAAATAAACCGCTGTCCGGAAGAGACACGAGGCGTCCATGAGGGTGGAGGGCGCGCCCCCCTTCCCAGGCCACGCCCCCTGCCTCGTGGGCACCCCGTGTGTCCCCCGAACTCCGTTTTCTTGTGGGTTACTCCTTTTGGTCGGTAAAAATTCATTATATATGCTCCCGGAGGTTTTGACCTCTGTGTCACGCAAAAATCCTCTGTTCTTGTTTAGAGCTCTTTTCTGTTAGGGTTTGCGTTTCCAGGCATCATGTCTTCTCCCTCCTCCAACAACGAAGGCAACGATGCTTGGCTAATGAAGATAGATCTGAAGAGGGAAGGACCTGTTGGAAATATGCCCTAGAGGCTATAATAAAAGTATTATTATTATATTTCCTTGTTCATAATAATTGTCTGTTATTCATGCTTGAATTGTATTGTACGAAAACAGCGATACATGTGTGAATACATAGACCACAACGTGTCCCTGGTAAGCCTCTAGTTACTAGCTCGTTGATCAATAGATGGTCACGATTTCCTGACCATAGACATTGGATGTCATTGATGACGGGATCACATCATTAGGAGAATGATGTGATGGACAAGACCCAATCCTGAGCCTAGCACGATATCTTATAGTTCGTAATGCATAAGCTTTTCTAGTGTCAAGTATTTATTCCTTAGACCATGAGGTTGTGCAACTCCCGGATACCGTAGGAATACTTTGGGTGTGCCAAACGTCACAACGTAACTGGGTGGCTATAAAGGTACGCAACGGGTATCTCCGAAAGTGTCTGTTGAGTTGGTACGAACCGAGACTGGGATATTGTCACTCCGTATGACGGAGAGGTACCTCTGGGCCCTCTCGGTAAGACATCATCATAATGAGCTCAAAGTGACTAAGGAGTTAGTCACGGGATGATGGATTACGGAACGAGTAAAGAGACTTGCCATGACGAGATTGAACAAGGTATCGGGTATACCGACGATCGAATCTCGGGCAAGTACCGTACCGATAGACAAAGGGAATAACATACGGGATTGAGTGAATCCTAGACACAGTGGTTCATCCGATGAGATCATTGAGGAACACATGGGAACCAACATGGGTATCCAGATCCCGCTATTGGTTATTGACCGGAGAGTCGTCTCGGTCATGTCTGCGTGTCTCCCGAACCCGTAGGATCTACACACTTAAGGTTTGGTGACGCTTGGGTTATAGAGATACATGCACGTGGAAACCCAAATGTTGTTCGGAGTCCCGGATGAGATCCCGGATGTCACGAGGAGTTCCGGAATGGTACGGAGGTAAAGATTGATATATAGGAAGTCCAGTTTCGGCCATCGGGAGAATTCCGGGGGTCACCGGGAGTGTCCCGGGACCACCGGAGGGGTCCCGGGGGTCCATCGGGTGGGGCCACCCGTCCCGGAGGGCCCCGTAGGCCGCAAGGGGAAGGGGGCCAGCCCCTAGAGGGCTGGCGCACCACATGGACCCCCTCCATGTGCCTAGGGTTGAAACCCTAGGGGGAGGGGGCGCCCCCTATGCCTTGGGGGGGGGGGGCAAGGTTCCC
>LR738715.1:767369371-767393703 GCA_902687465.1 Secale cereale
AGGCCGCAAGGGGAAGGGGGCCAGCCCCTAGAGGGCTGGCGCACCACATGGACCCCCTCCATGTGCCTAGGGTTGAAACCCTAGGGGGAGGGGGCGCCCCCTATGCCTTGGGGGGGGGGGGCAAGTTTCCCCCCTCTGGCCGCCGCCCCCCTAGAAGATTGGATCTCCTAGGGCCGGCGCCCCCCTGGCCCCTATATATAGTGGGGGGGGGGGGAGAGGGCAGCCGCACCCCAAGCCTCTGGCGCCTCTCCCCCCTCCAACTCCTCTCGTAGGGCGCCGGCGAAGCCCTGCAGCTTTTCCTGTTGCATCCACCACCACGCCGTCGTGCTGCTGGATCTCCGACAACCTCTCCTCCGCCCTTGCTAGATCAAGAAGGAGGAGACGTTGCTGTACCGTACGTGTGTTGAACCCGGAGGTTCCGTCCGTTCGGCGCTGGGATCATCGGTGACGAGGATCATGAAGAGTACGACTACTTCATCCACGTTCCTTCGAACGCTTCTGCACGCGATCTACAAAGGGTATGTAGATGCACTCCTTTATGCTCATTGCTAGATGACTCCTTAGATTGATCTTGGTGAAGCGTAGGAAAAGTTTTGAATTCTGCTACGTTCCCCAACAATGGCATCTGAGCTAGGTCTTTGCGTAGCATCTTGCACGAGTAGAACACAAACAAGTTGTGGACGTTGAGTTTGCTCAATTTTCTTGCCGTTACTAGTCCAATCTTGATTCGACGGCATCGTGGGATAAAGCGGCCCGGACAGACCTTACACGTACGCTTACGTGAGACTGGTTCCACCGACAGACATGCACTAGTTGCATAAGGTGGCTGGCGGGTGTCTGTCTCTCCCACTTTAGTCGGATCGGATTCGATGAACAGGGTCCTTATGAAGGGTAAATAGAAATTGACAAATCACGTTGTGGTTTTGGCGTAGGTAAGAAACGTTCTTGCTAGAAAACCTATAGAAGCCACGTAAAAACTTGCAACAACAATTAGAGGTCGTCTAACTTGTTCTTGCAGCATGTGCTATGTGATATGGTATGGCCAAGAAGATGTGATGAATGATATATGTGATGTATGAGATTGATCATGTTCTTGTAATAGGGAATCACGACTTGCGTGTCAATGAAAATGACAACCGGCAGGAGCCATAGGAGTTGTCTTAATTATTGTATTTCCTGCGTGTCACTGAATAACGCCATGTAATTACTTTACTTCATTGCTAAACGTTAGCCATAGTGGTAGAAGTAATGTTTGGCGTGACGACTTCATGAAGACACGATGATGGAGATCATGATGATGGAGATCACGGTGTCGTGCCGGTGACAAAGATGATCATGGTGCCCCGAAGATGGAGATCGAAGGAGCAAGATGATATTGGCCATATCATGTCACTTTATTTGATTGCATGTGATGTTTATCATGTTTATACATCTTGTTAACTTAGAGCGACGGTAGTAAATAAGATGATCTCTCACTAAAAATTTCAAGAATTGTGTTCCCCCTAACTGTGCACCGTTGCTAAGTATCGTTGTTCCGAAGCACCACGTGATGATCGGGTGTGATAGGCTCTAACATTCGCATACGACATATGTAAGCCAGATTTACACACGCAATACACTTAGGGTTCACTTGACGAGCCTAGCATGTACAGACATGGCCTCGGAACACGGAAGACCGAAAGGTCGAACATGAGTCATATAGAAGATACGATCAACATGAAGATGTTCACCGTTGATGACTAGTCTGTCTCACGTGATGATCGGACACGGGCTAGTAGATTCGGATCATGTATCACTTAGATGACTAGAGAGATGTCAATCTGAGTGGGAGTTCATAAAAATTTGATTAGATGAACTTAATTATCATGAACTTAGTCTAAATTCTTTACAATATGTCTTGTAGATCAAATGGCCCACGCTCATGTCACCCTCAACTTCAACGCGTTCCTAGAGAAATCCAAGCTGAAATATGACGGTAGCAACTATACGGACTGGGTCCTTAACCTGAGGATCATCCTCATAGCTGCCAAGAAAACTTATGTCCTAGAAGCATCGCTAGGTGACGCTCCCGCCCCGGCAAACCAAGATGTTATGAACGCTTGGCAGTCGCGTGGTGATGATTACTCCCTGGTTCAGTGCGGCATGCTCTACAGCTCAGAATCGGGGCTCCAATAGCGTTTTGAGCACCACGGGGCATATGAGATGTTCCAAGAGCTGAAAATGGTTTTCCAGGCTCATGCCCGCGTTGAGAGATATGATGTCTCCAACGCATTCTACAGCTGTAAGATGGAGGAAAACAATTCTGTCAGTGAGCACATACTCAAGATTTCTGGGTTGCACAACCGCTTGTCTCAGTTGGGAATGAATCTCCCAGACGAAGCGGTCATTGACAGAATCCTCCAATCGCTCCCACCTAGCTACAAGAGCTTCGTGTTGAACTTCAATATGTAATGGATGGAGAAGTCCATTCCCGAGGTGTATTCAATGCTGAAATCAGCGGAGGTGGAGATCAAGAAAGAGCATCAAGTGTTGATGGTCAATAAAACCACTAAGTTCAAGAAGGGCAAGGGTAGGAAGAACTTCAAGAAGGACGGCAAGGGAGTTGCCGCGCCCGGTAAGCCAGTTGCCAGGAAGAAGCCAAAGTATGGACCCAAGCCTGAGACTGAGTGCTTTTATTGCAAGGGAACGGGTCACTAGAAGCGGAACTGCCCCAAATATTTAGCAGACAAGAAGGCCGGCAACGTCAAAGGTATATGTGATATACATGTTATTGATGTGTACCTTACCAGCGCTCGTAGTAGCTCCTGGGTATTTGATACCGGTGCAGTTGCTCATATTTGTAACTCAAAGCAGGAGCTGCGGAATAAGCGGAGACTGGCGAAGGACGAGGTGACGATGCGCGTCGGGAATGGTTCCAAGGTCGATGTGATCGCCGTCGGCACGCTGCCTCTACATCTACCCGCGGGATTAGTTTTAAACCTTAATAATTGTTATTTAGTACCATCTTTGAGCATGAACATTGTATCTGGATCTCGTTTGATGCGAGATGGCTACTCATTTAAATCCGAGAATAATGGTTGTTCTACTTATTTGAGAGATATGTTTTATGGTCATGCCCCACTGGTCAATGGTTTATTTTTGATGAATCTCGATCGTGATGATACACATATTCATAGTGTGAATGCCAAAAGATGTAAAGTTGACAATGATAGTCCCACATACTTGTGGCATTGCCGCCTTGGTCATATTGGTGTCAAACGTATGAAGAAGCTTCATGGAGATGGACTTCTGGAGTCTCTTGATTATGAATCATTTGACACGTGCGAACCATGCCTCTTGGGCAAGATGACCAAGACTCCGTTCTCCGGAACAATGGAGCGAGCAACCAACTTATTGGAAATCATATATACCGATGTGTGCGGTCCAATGAGTGTTGAGGCTCGCGGAGGCTATCGTTATGTTCTCACCCTCACAGATGACTTGAGTAGATATGGGTATATCTACTTGATGAAGCACAAGTCTGAGACCTTTGAAAAGTTCAAGGAATTTCAGAATGAGGTTGAGAATCAACGTGACAGAAAAATAAAGTTCTTGCGATCGGATCGTGGGGGTGAATATTTAAGTCATGAATTTGGCACGCACCTTAGGAACTGTGGAATTGTTTCACAATTGACACCGCCCGGAACACCTCAGCGTAACGGTGTGTCCGAACATCGAAATCGTACCCTGTTGGACATGGTGCGATCTAAGATGTCTCTCACCGACTTACCGCTATCTTTTTGGGGTTATGCTTTAGAGACTGCCGCATTCACTTTAAATAGGGCTCCGTCGAAATCCGTTGAGACGACACTGTATGAACTTTGGTTTGGCAAGAAACCTAAGCTGTCGTTTCTAAAAGTTTGGGGTTGTGATGCTTATGTCAAGAAACTTCAACCTGAAAAGCTCGAACCCAAATCGGAAAAATGCGTCTTCATAGGATACCCAAAGGAAACGATTGGGTACACCTTCTACCACAGATCCGAAGGCAAGGTCTTTGTTGCCAAGAATGGATCCTTTCTGGAGAAAGAGTTTCTCTCGAAAGAAGTGAGTGGGAGGAAAGTAGAACTTGATGAGGTGACAGTCACCCCTCCCGAACCGGAAAGTAGCGCAGCGCAGGAAATTGTTCCTGAGGTGCCTGCACCAACAAGGGAGGAAGTTAATGATGATGATCATGAAGAAATAGATCAAGTTACTACCGAACTTCGAAGGTCCACAAGGACACGTTCCGCACCAGAGTGGTACGGCAACCCTGTCATGGAAATCATGTTGTTAGACAACGGTGAACCTTCGAACTATGAAGAAGCGATGGCGGGCCCGGATTCCAATAAATGGCTTGGAGCCATGAAATCTGAGATAGAATCCATGTATGAAAACAAAGTATGGACTTTGGTGGACTTGCCCGATGATAGGCATGCCATAGAAAATAAATGGATATTTAAGAAGAAGACATACACGGATGGTAACGTGACCATCTATAAGGCTCGGCTTGTCGCTAAGGGTTATCGACAAGTTCAAGGGATTGACTACGACGAGACTTTCTCTCCCGTAGTGATGCTGAAGTCAGTCCGAATCATGTTAGCAATTGCCGCATTCTATGATTATGAGATATGGCAAATGGACGTCAAAACGGCATTCCTTAATGGTTTCCTCAAGGAAGAACTGTATATGATGCAGCCGGAAGGTTTTGTCGATCCAGAGAATGCTAACAAGGTATGCAAGCTCCAGCGCTCAATCTACGGACTGGTGCAAGCATCTCGAAGTTGGAATATTCACTTTAATGATGTGATCATAGCGTTTGGTTTTATACAGACTTGGGGAGAAGCCTATATCTACAGGAAAGTGAGTGGGAGCTCTGTAGCATTTCTCATATTATATGTGGATGACATATTGCTGATGGGAAATGATATAGAATTCTTGGAGAGCATAAAGGCCTACTTGAATAAGAGTTTTTCAATGAAGGACCTTGGATAAGCTGCTTACATACTAGGCATCAAAATCTATAGAGATAGATCAAGACGCCTCATTGGTCTTTCACAAAGCACATACCTTGACAAGATATTGAAGAAGTTCTATATGGATCAGTCCAAGAAGGGGTTCTTGCCTGTTTTGCAAGGTATGAGATTGAGCAAGGCTCAGTCCCCGACCACGGCAGAAGATAGAGAAAAGATGAGTGTCATTCCCTATGCCTCGGCAATAGGTTATATCATGTATGCCATGCTGTGTACCAGACCTGATGTGAACCTTGCCATAAGTTTGGTAGGGAGGTACCAAAGTGATCCCGGTATGGAACACTGGACAGCGGTCAAGAACATCCTAAAGTAACCGAAGAGGACTAAGGATATGTTTCTTGTTTATGGAGGTGACGAAGAGCTCGTCGTAAAGGGTTACGTCGATGCTAGCTTCGACACAGATCTGGATGACTCTAAGTCACAAACCGGATACGTGTATATTTTGAATGGTGGAGCAGTCAGCTGGTGCAGTTGCAAGCAGAGCGTCGTGGCGCATTCCAATTGCGACAAGCCCGATGACTCTCTTCTGTGACAACACTGGAGCTATTACCATTACCAAGGAGCCCAGGTTTCACAAGAAGACAAAGCACATCAAGCGCCGTTTCAACTCCATCCGGAATTATGTTCAAGATGGAGACATATATATATAGTTGTAAAGTGCATACGGATCTGAATGTCGCAGACCCGTTGACTAAACCTCTTCCACGGGCAAAACATGATCAACACCAGAATTCTATGGGTGTTCGATTCATCACAATGTAACTAGATTATTGACTCTATTGCAAGTGGGAGACTGTTGGAAATATGCCCTAGAGGCAATAATAAAAGTATTATTATTTTATTTCCTTGTTCATAATAATTGTCTGTTATTCATGCTTGAATTGTATTGTACGGAAACAGCGATACATGTGTGAATACATAGACCACAACGTGTCCCTGGTAAGCCTCTAGTTACTAGCTCGTTGATCAACAGATGGTCACGATTTCCTGACCATGGACATTGGATGTCATTGATGACGGGATCACATCATTAGGAGAATGATGTGATGGAAAAGACCCAATCCTGAGCCTAGCACGAGATCGTATAGTTCGTAATGCATAAGCTTTTCTGGTGTCAAGTATTTATTCCTTAGACCATGAGGTTGTGCAACTCCCGGATACCGTAGGAATACTTTGGGTGTGCCAAACGTCACAACGTAACTGGGTGGCTATAAAGGTACGCAACGGGTATCTCCGAAAGTGTCTGTTGAGTTGGTACGAACCGAGACTGGGATATTGTCACTCCGTATGACGGAGAGGTACCTCTGGGCCCTCTCGGTAAGACATCATCATAATGAGCTCAAAGTGACTAAGGAGTTAGTCACGGGATGATGGATTACGGAACGAGTAAAGAGACTTGCCATGATGAGATTGAACAAGGTATCGGGTATACCGACGATCGAATCTCGGGCAAGTACCGTACCGATAGACAAAGGGAATAACATACGGGATTGAGTGAATCCTAGACACAGTGGTTCATCCGATGAGATCATCGAGGAACACGTGGGAACCAACATGGGTATCTAGATCCCGCTGTTGGTTATTGACCGGAGAGTCGTCTCGGTCATGTCTGCGTGTCTCCCGAACCCGTAGGATCTACACACTTAAGGTTCGGTGACGCTAGGGTTGTAGAGATACATGCACGTGGAAACCCGAATGTTGTTCGAAGTCCCGGATGAGATCCCGGACGTCACGAGGAGTTCCGGAATGGTCCGGAGGTAAAGATTGATATATAGGAAGTCCAGTTTCGGCCATCGGGTGAATTCTGGGGGTCATCGGGAGTGTCCCGGGACCACCGGAGGGGTCCCGGGGGTCCACCGGGTGGGCCACCCATCCCGGAGGGCCCCGTAGGCCGCAAGGGGAAGGGGGCCAGCCCTTGTTGGGCTGGCGCACCACATGGGCCCCCTCCATGCGCCTAGGGTTGAAACCCTAGGGGGAGAGGGCGCCCCCTATGCCTTGGGGGGCAAGTTTCCCCCCTCTGGCCGCCGCACCCTAGGAGATTGGATCTCCTAGGGCCGGCGCCCCCCCTGGCCTCTATATATAGTGGGAGGGGGGAGAGGGCAGCTGTACCCCAAGCCTCTGGCGCCTCTCCCCCCTCCCGTCACACCTCCAACTCCTCTCGCAGGGCGTCGGCGAAGCCCTGCAACTTTTCCTGTTGCATCCACCACCACGCCGTCGTGCTGCTGGATCTCCGACGACCTCTCCTCTGCCCTTGCTGGATCAAGAAGGAGGAGAAGTCGCTGTACCGTACGTGGATCAAGAAGGAGGAGACGTCGCTGTACCGTACGTGTGTTGAACGCGGAGCTGCCGTCCGTTCGGCGCTGGGATCATCGTTGACGAGGATCACGAAGAGTACGACTACTTCATCCACCTTCCTTTGAACGCTTCCGCACGCGATCTACAAAGGGTATGTAGATGCACTCCTTTATGCTCGTTCCTAGATGACTCCTTAGATTGATCTTGGTGAAGCGTAGGAATTTTTTTGAATTCTGCTACGTTCCCCAACAGGACCCGAGGAGATCCACAAGGAGAAGAGGATCAAGATGGAGGTGGAAGATCCTGCTCCGGCAGCAGGAGAAGAAGACACCTCTAAATCCCTTCCTAATCTCTTTACCTCAACTGAGCTAGAAGCTTTCAGGATGATTGAGTTAGCTCAGATTTGAAACAAGCATCTCACAAGTGAAAATATTTGTTGAAGGATTACATAGCTGCTCTCAAAGGTATTATCCGCAAGCTGGAACATCTCCTACGCTCGATATATGAGGATCCTCCGTCACTACTTGCAACTCCTTCATCACCACCCCCGAAGAAGGAGACATAATCATATGGGTATGGGCACTCCCCTTAGCAACTTCCAAGCTTGTGGGAGTGACCCCGGTATCGTATCTCCATCACTCCTATCTTTACCGTTTTACTTAGTTCGATCCTTTTGGTAGTATCTTGATCTATTAGAATAAATTTAGCATGATCTAGTTGTGAGCTTTACCCTTTGTAATCCAGTCCGTGAGCTATATAATAAAGATTAGTGTTGAGTCAAGGGCTTGATTTCCTCACTTGGGTCATGATAAAGGAAAGAAAACATAAAGAGTATCAATGAGATCATATCGATCTTATGGGAAGTAATGACTTCACATACAAGAGTATGATAAATAAAAGTTGTTGGGAGGTGATAAACATAGTTTTGGTCATCGTTGCTATTAATAGGAAGTAATAAAATAAGAGAGGCTTCACATACAAATATACTATCTTGGACATCTTTTATGATTGTGAGCACTCATTAAAGTATAACATGCTAAAGAGTTGATGTTGGACAAGGAAGACAACATAATGGGTTATGTCTTCTCATATCCGAAATAAGTATATTGTCATGGATCATCCAACATGTTGAGCTTGCCTTTCCCCCTCATGCTAGCCAAAACTCCTTGCACTAAGTAGAGGCTTTATACGATCTTGTGATATGAAGGTAATAAAAGCGACGGACTGCATAATAAAGGTCCTTATCACAAGTGGCAATATAAAGCGAAGTTCTTCTATGCTAAGACTTTGTGCATCCAACCATAAAAACACATGACAACTTCTGCTTCCCTCTGCGAAGGGCCTATCTATTATTCCTGTCTTATAAGTGTCAAGGTGAAATCCACCTTTCCTTTTTACATTTTATCTTTCGGAAAGCACATTGTGTTGGAAAGATCCTGATATATATACCCACTTGGATGTAAGTTTTCATGATGTATTACTGTTGACATTACCCTTGAGGTAAAAGGTTGGGAGGCAACACCATAAGCCCCTATCTTTCTCTGTGTCTGATTAAAACTCCATAAACATACGTATTGCATGAGTGTGAGCAATTGAGAAAGATTATATGATAGTTGAGTATGTAGGCTTGCTGAAAAGATCTTATATTGACTCTTTCCAATATTACGATAAATTGCAATTGCTTCAATGACCGAGATCAAAGTTTGTTAGTTTCCAATAAAGTTTATGATTCATACTTGATATTGCGGATGAATTGTTACTTTAGCATCAGAATCATATGACTATATTTATATAAGTTGCTGTTATGTGAATGATCATGATGCCCTCATGTCCATATTTTGTTTTATCGACTCCTCTATCTCTAAACATGTGGACATATTTTTTGATATCGGCTTTCGTTTGAGGACAAGCGAGGTCTAAGCTTGGGGGAGTTGATACATCCATTTTTCATCAAGCTCATACGTTGGTATTTATTGCATCATGGGCTGTTCTTACATGTTTTGTCACAATACTTATGCCTTTTCTCTCTTATTTTACAAGGTTTACAAGAAGAGGGAGAATGCCGGCAGCTGGAATTCTGGTCTGGAAAAGGAGCAAACTCTGGGAACCTATTCTACACAACTCCAAAAGCCCTGAAACTCAAGAGAACGTCGTTTCATAAAATATAAAAAATATCTGGTGAAAGAAGTCCACGAGGGGGGCCATTGGCTACCCACGAGGGTGGGGGCGCGCCCCCTTCCCAGGGCGCGTCCCCTGCCTCGTGGGCCAGCCGGAAGGCCCCCGATGCCCATCCTCTCCTATATGGGGTGTTTTGACCTGGAAAAAAAATCATAAGGAGGCTTTCGGGACCAGACGCCGCCGTCTCGAGGCGGAACCAAGGCGGAAAGCAATCTAGGGCTCCGACAGTGCTGTTCTGCCGGGGATACTTCCTTCCAGGAGGGGGAAATCGTCACTGCCGTCATCACCAACAACTCTCCCATCTTGGGGAGAGCTATCTTCATTAACATCTTCACCAGCACCATCTCCTCTGAAACCCTAGTTCATCTCTTGTATCCAATCTTTGTACCCAAACCTCAGATTGGTACCTGTGGGTTGCTAGTAGTGTTGATTACTCCTTCTAGTTGATGCTAGTTGGTTTATTTGGTGGAAGATCATATGTTCAGATCCATTATGCATATTAATACCCCTATGATCATGAACAATATTATGTCTTGTGAGTTGTTACTTTTGTTCCCGAAGACATTGGAGAAGTCGTGCTATTAGTAGTCATGTGAGTTTGGTCTTCGTTCGATATTTTGATGAGATGTATGTTGTCTCTCTTATAGTGGTGTCATGTGAACGTCGACTACATGCCACTTCACCATTATTTGGGCCTAGAGGAAGGCATTGGGAAGTAATAAGTAGATGATGGGTTGCTAGAGTGACAGAAGCTTAAACCGTAGTTTATGTGTTGCTTCGTAAGGGGATGATTTGGATCCATATGTTTCAGGCTATGGTTAGGTTTACCTTAATACTTCTTTTGTAGTTGCGGATGCTTGCATTAGAGGTTAATCATAAGTGGGAGGCTTGTCCAAGTAAGGGCAGCACCCAAGCACCGGTCCACCCACATACCAAATTATCAAAGTACCGAACGCGAATCAGATGATTGTGATGAAAAATAGTTGGACGATAATTCCCATGTGTCCTCGGGAGCGCTTTCCTTTATATAAGAGTTTGTCCAGGATTGTCCTTTGCTACAAAAAGGATTGGGCCACCTTGCTGCACCTTATTTACTTTTACCGTTTGTCACTTGCTACCAATTACCTTATCACAAAGCTATCCGTTACTTATAATTTCAGTGCTTGCAGAAAATACCCTACCGAAAACTGCCTATCATTTCCTTCTGCTCCTCGTTGGGTTCGACATTCTTACTTATCGAAAGGACTACGATAGTTTGCCTACACTTGTGGGTCATCGGTGGGTTGTGCTCACCCAGGCCCACCTCCGGTGCCCATGTTCTGGTATATAATCCCTTCCGATCTAGAAAAAAAGGAGAAGACTTTCGGCACGGAGCGCGCCGTCGCAAGGCGGAACTTGGGCAGGAGCACTTTTGCCCTCCAGCGGAGCGATTCCGTCAGGGGAACTTCCCTCCCGGAGGAAGAAATCATCGTCATCATCATCACCAACAACTCTCCCATCTTGGGGAGGTCCATCAACATCTTCAACAGCACCATCTCATCTCAAACCCTAGTTCATCTCTTGTGTTCAATCTTGTTACCGGATCTATAGATTGGTGCTTGTAGGTGACTAGTTTCGTTGTTTACATAATGTAGTTGATTACTATATGGTTTATTTGGTGGAAGATTATATGTTCATATCCAATATTCTGTTCAATACCCTCTGATCTTGAGCATGTTTATCATTTCTGAGTAGTTACCTTTTTCTTGAGGTCACAGGAGAAATCATGTTGCTAGTAATCATGTGAATTTGATATGTGTTCGATATTTTAATAGTATGTATGTTGTGATTCCCTTAGTGGTGTCATGTGAATTTCGATTACATGACACTTCACCATATTTGGGCCAAGGGGATGCATTGTGGAGTAGTAATTAGACGATGGGTTTCAATAGTGACAGAAGCTTATGTGACGCCCCCGATTTCACCATACACTAATCATGCACGCAAGTGTGTACGACCAAGATCAGGGACTCACTGGAAGATATCACAACATAACTCTAGACACAAATTAAAACAATACAAGCTTTATATTACAACCAGGGGCCTCGAGGGCTCGAATACATAAGCTCGAAAACACAAGAGTCAGCGGAAGCAATAGTATCTGAGTACAGACATAAGTTAAACAAGTTTGCCTTAAGAAGTCTAGCACAAAAGTAACAACGATCGAAAAGGCAAGGCCTCCTGCCTAGGACCTCCTAACTACTCCTCGAAGCCGAACTCCACGTAGAAACATCCTCGGGATCTGCTGGCTCCTGGACTCCACCATCTGGTTGCGTCATCCGAGAAGAAGGGACAAAAGGGGAAAAGGGGGGAGCAAAGCAAGCGTGAGTACTCATCCAAAGTACTCGCAAGCAAGGATCTATACTACATATGCAATGGTATCTGTGTAAAGGGGTAATATATGTGGGTTAAACTGCAGAATGCCAGAATAAGAGGGGGGGGGGTAGCTTATCCAATCGAAGACTACGCTTCTGGCGACCTCCATCTTGCAGCAGTAGATGAGAGTAGCTGGAAAGTAACAGGTATCCTCGCATCTCGCAGCCTCCGTCTTGCAGCAGTAGAATAGTGTAGATGGTAAGTTCACCAAGTAACATCGTATAGCATAATCCTACCCGGCGATCCTCCCGCACATCACCCTGTGAGAGAGCAACCACCGAGTTGTATCTGGCACTGGTACTGGTGTGTTTTATTAAGTATCCGGTTCTAGTTGTCATGAGGTCGGAGTACAACTCTGGGTCGTCCTTTTACCGAGGGACACGGCTATTCTAATAGATTAACTTCCCCGCAGGGGTGCACCACATAACCCAGCACGCTTGATCCCATTTGGCCGGACACACTTTCCTGGGTCATGCCCGGCCATGGAAGATCAACACGTCGCAGCCCTACCTAAGCACAACAGAGAGGTCAGCACGCCGGTCTAAGTCCTAAGCACATAGGGGTCTGGGCCCATCGCCCAATGCACACCTGCATGTTGCGAGGGAGGCCGGTGAGCAGACCTAGCAACCAACATTACTAAGGAAGTTACGTTACGCGGTCCAACCCGGCACGCACCGCTCAGTCGCTTACGTCAAGAAGGCTTCGATTGATACCACGACATCGAGTACCCATAACTGTTCCCACGTAGCTGGTTAGTGCGTATAGGCCAACGGCCAGACTCAGATCAAATATCCAAACTCGTTAAGCATGTTATTATGAAATAACCGCGGACAACGACCAGGGCCAGGCCACCTCTCCACTGGGTGTCTCAACCTGCCCTGTCTCTCCGCCACAAAGATCCACTCGGGGGCCATCGGGAACTCAGGCCCATCACTACCTGGATGGAGCCACCTGTCCTTTCAGCCCCCTCATCGAATCACTTGCGGGTACTCAATGAGCCGACCCGACTTTAGTCACATCATGTGTCATGTAAAGTATGAGTATAGTATATACCCGTGATCACCACCCGAGGTGATCATGGCCCGATAGTATAGCATGGCAGACGGACAAGGATGTGGGGCCACTGATGTAATACTAGCATCCTATAGTAAGCATTAGGATAGCAGGTAAGGTATCAATAGTGTCGGTGTACTAAGGTAGGGGTACCTCAGTACCCCAACTTGTGGACGGGCAGTTGCAGCTTCCCGCGGCAGGGTTTACCACGCGCTCGCCGGAGACCTTCCTGCTCCTTATTAAGCCATTCAAAAACAAAGTATACAAGACAGAAGATCGAGACCCCGGCAAGTGGAGCTTGCCGGGAAGGCCGTACCAGGCTCAGGACTGCCTCACTAGCACAAGGCCCTGGCAAGAGGAGCTTGCCAGGAAGACCAGAAGACACGCCTCGGCGCAATATGTGCCCCGGCGAGGGCCCGGGGAGCGGCAAGCTCCCGGGCCCGGCAAGATCAAGGCCCCGGCAAGGTGCTTGCCGGGAAGGTTGCGCTGTGTGCCCGCGCTCCAGCTCATCGGCCCACGCGTCGCCCTGGGGCTTATCCAGGGATGCGTGGCGGATGGCTGTGCAGCCTGGGGGACACGGTGGCACTCCACGGTGGTGGATCCATCGCCGTGGCGGACGGAGACGCAAGGGCGGGAGCTTTTGGGGTCGACGGCGACGGGCATTAAATGCCCTTGTCCCCCACTGTCAAAGTAGGTAGAGACCACTGTTCGCGCACTGTAGCTTCACTGTTCCCGCACTGTTACAACTACCACCTCTTTTACGTTTTTACCCCTTTCTCCTACGTTGACACCTGTCGGTGACCCCTTGCACTATAAAAGGAGGCCCATGCACAACGTGGAGGGGGTTCGGGGCCTAGATCACTCATACGCTCGGTGTAGCTGCTTCTTCAAGCTCCCGAGCTCTCCAAACTTAATACACAACCAAGCAGGAGTAGGGTTTTACGCGTCTACCGCGGCCCGAACCTGGGTAAAACTGCCCGCGCGCTCGCTACGATCTGCTCTTCGTGCTCCCTCCGCCCTCGTACCGCACAGACAAGGGGCTCCGGTCCCATAGGTGTTCGTGGCGGACAGTTTCCCCCGACATCCTTTGGCGCGCCAGGTAGGGGGCGTCGAGGTTGTGCGAACCTGATCCGGCGTTCGCGCGGGCGCATTCTTCATCAACCTCTCCGAATTCGTCAACTTCACCAGCAACAGCTCCATGGCCCCGAAGAAGAAGGCTTCGGAGGTCGGAGGCCCGTCTGCGTCTCACCCGCCGCCACCAGAGCCAACGATGGGCGGGGGAGACGCCGTCGGAAGGGTGGTCGCCGGCGAGGACACTCACGGCGCCACCAGATCCAAGAACAGGACGGACGACCGAACCTCGGTCTCCGTGGACGCACCGCGTCCCTCTCAGCACACAACAACCCAGCAGCGCCATGTCACAGGAGGTGGCATCCGTTTGCTGGGCCAAGGCCAAACCGAAGGCTCGCGGGACGCCCCGGACCCTCGTCCGGGCACAAGCAAAGCGAAGGCGCCGGCGCGGGACCCCGCTCCTTCTAACGCCGTTAGAAGTCCGAGCGTATCCCGCTCCTCGCACCGCTCGCCCGCGTTCCCTCCACTCCAGCGGAAGCGCTCGCGAGAGCGCAACTGCTCCTCGACTTCCCTCCAGCGGCAGACAAGGCCGAAGACTGGAGGGCCACCATCCAGAGCCTGATAGCCTTCGCCAACAATGATTCTCCACAGCAGCCGACGGCCTCGCGGCCGCGGCAGGCTGAGAAGACGAAGGCTGACGGCGACAAGACCGCCGGGGGTGCGACAAGCGTGCACTCCCCGCCGCGGAAGCAGAAGACGCCGCCCCGCCAGAACAACGCCGACGACGGCTCCACAGCCTCGTCGGACCCGCGGGCCCGTCGGGACCAGCGCCAGGTCCTCGACGACCGGCAACAAGAAGAAGCTCGGACAAGAATCGAGCGCCACCGAGAAGCTCGGCGACAATCAGACCAGAGAGCTGGGAACGCTGTCGACGCGCACGCGCCCGGTGAACCAGGCGACTTGCCGTACGCGGCAGGCTGCCCTGCGTTCACCCGCGAGCTGCGGCGCGTCCAGTGGCCCAGCATGAAGAATTTTAAGCCCGACGTACCGGAGAAGTACGACGGCAAGACGCACCCCTCGGAATTCCTCAGCGTCTACACCATCGTTGTGCAAGCTGCCGGGGGGCGCGACGAGAAGATCTTGGCGAACTACTTCCCGCTCGTGCTTAAGCCGAACGTCCGTTCGTGGCTTATGCACTTGCCGGAAGGTTCTATCTCTTCTTGGGCCGACCTTTGCCACCAGTTTGTTGGCGCCTTCACCGGCGGCCACAAACCCCATGGCCAGGAGAGCGATCTCCACATCCTGGCCCAGAAGGAAGGCGAAACCCTGCGCAAATACATCCAACGCTTCAGCCGTGTGTAGCACAACATCCCTGATGTCCACCTTGCCGCGGTTATCAGCGCGTTCCACCAGAACGTGCGTAACCGCCGCATGCGTGAAGAAATGGCGATGACCAAGATTCGGGATGTCAGCGAGCTCTATGCTCTGGCTGACAAGTGCGCACGCGCAGAAGAGGGGAGGAGACTCCCCGGGGAGGATGCTGGCGCAGGAGGAAGCGACAGCGACGACGCCGCCCCGGCAAAGAAGAGCCGGCGGCGGAATAACAGAAGGAAGGGCAAGAAAGAGGTGCTTGCCGTCGAGAAGTCCGGCAAGGAGGCCCCCGCCAAGCAAACGCAGGCTGGCGGCTCCGGCAAGGAGCCTGCCCCTGCAGCGGCGGCCGACAAGCCGGGCAGCTCCGACAAGCAATACTGCAAGATCCACCGCACCAAGGGTCACAATCTCTCCAACTGCAAACGCGTCGAGTACCTCGTCGAGCAGCAGAAGGCTGAGTACGAGAGGCGCGACAAGGAGAAGGCCCAAGGTGGCGGGGAAGAGCCAAGCAAGAAGCGGCCGTTCAACGGCCGGGGAGGACGCCGCGGCAAGGCCAAGCAGCGGCAAGGAGATCGACCTCCCCGGGGCCGCGACAAGGACGAAGAGGACGACGATGAAGACATGGAGGACGAGGATAACAGCGAGCAGGAGTTCCAGAAGGCCACGGAGGTCCTGTGCGTCGACGGTGGCGCCTCTCTGCACACCTCCCACCGCCAACTAAAGCAATGGGTGCGCGAGGTGAATGCAGCAGAGCCGCCCGTAGAGTCGCGCAGGCTCCTCAAATGGTCCAGCACGCCCATCGTTTTTGATCTTGAGGATCACCCTGACCGTACCACTGCGGTCGGGTGCTTGCCGATGCTGGTCTCACCCACCATCCACAACCTCAAGGTCACCAAAATGTTGGTTGACGGCGGGGCCGGGCTGAACTTGATCTCCTCTGCTGTGATCAAGAAACTCCAAATTCCAGATGGCGAGCTCGAAGAGACCGGTTCTTTCCAAGGAATCAACCCGGGAAGGAGCAAGCCCAAGGGAAAGATCACTCTGCCGGTGACCTTTGGCGGGGAGCTCAACTTCAGAACTGAGCGCATCACTTTCGACGTCGCTGATATTCCATTGCCCTACAATGGAATACTTGGCCGTCCTGCCCTCGCCAAGTTCATGGCAGCTTCCCATTATACTTACAACGTACTCAAGATGCCGGGGCCGATAAGCATCATCACTGTCCACGGCGACAAGAAGGATGCGCTTGTCTGCGCCAACAAGATCTACCGGGATGCGGCAGCTGCGGCCGGGAAGGATACTCTTGCCGCTGAAGCTCCCGGGGGGAAGAAGACGAAGACCAAGTCCGGCAGGTGCTATGGGGCCCACTCCGGCAACCGCACCTCTTCGGAGTGCTGCGCTGCCGTCGAGGACGTTCCATCGAGCTCCACCGGCAAGAGTAAGAAAGGAATGGCCGCTCCTCCGGCAACCAAGAAAGTGTCCGCCAAGGAGGACGGCACTGGTGGTACCTTCACCATCAGTGCCACACTTGACAGCAAATAGGAAAACGCGCTCGTTGCCTTCCTGCGGGCGAATGTCGATGTGTTTGCCTGGCAACCATCTGACATCCCCGGTGTTCCCAGGAAGGTAATTGAGCACAAGCTTGCTGTTTGTCCTCATGCGCGGCCCATCAAGCAGAAAGTGAGGAAGCAAGCTGTGGAGCGCCAAGAATTCATCAACGAGGAAATCAAGAAGCTAGAGGCAGCAGGCCTAGTTAGAGGTGTGATCCATCCGACGTGGTTGGCAAACCCAGTCGTCGTGCGCAAGGCCAATGGGAAATGGAGACTGTGTATAGACTTCACCGATGTGAATAAAGCATGTCCCAAGGATCCATTCCCTCTGCCGCGCATTGACCAGATCGTTGACTCCACTGCCGGATGTGAGCTACTCTGTTTTCTTGATGCATACTCAGGCTATCATCAGATTTTCATGGCCAAAGAGGATGAAGAGAAGACTGCATTTATCACCCCATGTGGCACTTATTGCTTCATACGCATGCCATTTGGGTTGAAGAATGCAGGCTCAACCTTTGCAAGGGTAGTATACACTGCTTTTGAGCCACAGATCCACAGAAATGTAGAAGCTTACATGGATGACATCGTGGTGAAGAGCAAGAGCAAAGAAACCCTGATCCAGGACTTAGAGGAGACATTTCAGAACCTGCGCAGAATACAGCTCAAGTTGAACCCCGAGAAGTGCGTCTTTGGAGTCCCCTCCGGCAAGCTTCTCGGGTTCTTTGTGTCACAGAGGGGGATTGAAGCCAACCCCGACAAGATTAAAGCCATTGAGCAGATAGAGGCCCCAAAGCGCGTCAAGGATGTCAGAAGGCTTGCAGGTTGTGTGGCTGCCCTCAGTAGGTTCATTTCAAAGTCTGCAGAACGCGCCCTACCTTTCTTCAAAATCTTGAAGAAGGCAGGTCCCATGAAGTGGACTCCGGAAGCGGAGGCGGCGCTGCAGGATTTGAAACGGTACCTATCCTCCACTCCAATACTTGTCGCACCTAGACCACAGGAAAAGTTGTTGCTATACCTAGCGGCAACCAACCAGGTGGTTAGTGCTGCGTTAGTAGCGGAGAGGGAGTCCGACGAGGAGTCAGCACCACCGGCAAGCGAATCCAGCGACAAGCAGGGAGCTGCTCCGGCAAGCTCTGGCCCCGACAAGGATGACTCTGCGCAGGAACAAGATGAAGTGCGAAAGAAGATGGTGCAGCGCCCAGTGTATTTTGTAAGTTCCCTTCTCCAGGGGGCTAGATCAAGATACTCTGGTGTGCAAAAATTGCTTTTCGGCCTCCTCATGGCCTCGAGAAAGCTGCGCCATTACTTCCAAGCCCATGAGATAACAGTGGTCACTCGCTTTCCGCTGAAGAGGATATTGCACAACCCAGTAGCAACAGGCAGGATTGTTGAGTGGGCACTGGAGCTGTCAAGCTTTGGACTCAAGTTTGAAAGTACTTCAACTATACAGAGCCGAGCTTTGGCAGAATTCATAGCTGAATGGACCCCAACGCCCGATGAAGAAGTTCAAGAAACAAGTACACCCGTACAAGAAGCGACAAGTGAATGGGTAATGTATTTTGACGGTGCCTTCTCGCTGCAAGGCGCCGGTGCTGGCGTGGTACTCATCGCGCCCACCGGAGAGCACCTCAAATATGTTGTCCAGATGCACTTTCCCAGGGAGCAAGCGACAAACAACACTGCTGAATATGAAGGCTTGCTTGCCGGCCTCAGGATTGCGGCCGAACTTGGGATCAGGAAGCTGATTGTGCGGGGAGATTCTCAGTTGGTGGTCCGACAAGTTAACAAGAGCTATCAGAGCCCTTTGATGGAAGCTTATGTCGATGAAGTGAGGAAGCTTGAGGAGCACTTTGAGGGTCTGCAGATGGAACACGTCCCGAGAGCTCAAAATGAAATAGCAGACGGCCTTTCAAAGTGTGCTGCGATGAAGTTACCTGTGGAACCAGGGACCTTCTTGCTCAAGCTGACTCAACCATCCGTTACACCATCAATTGGGCAGTCCAAGAAGAGAAAGTTGGTCTCCGGCGACTACTTGCCGGCGGACCTTCCTGAAACCGCCGCCAAGGTCCCCAAGATCAACAACCACAACGCTGAGGAACATTTTGCTCCTGCAGATCCTCGGATCTGTGCAGTTGAAGCAAGTGTTCCCGACAAGCCTCGCCCCGGCGAGCTTGCCGGGGGACCTTCAGCTCCGGCAGAACCAGAGGTCCTTGCCGTAGAAGCTGAGGTTCCCGCAGCGGCCCTCGAGCCTTTAGTCCTTGCCGCCGAGCCCCAGGCTCCGGCATGGGCGCAGCAGATCGTCCGTTTTCTTCAAACTGGAGAACTTCCCGACGACCCAGAAGAAATAGAGAAGATAACCAGGCAGTCAAGTATGTACCAGTTCATGGATAACGAGCTGTACAGAAGAAGACTCAATGGTGTCAGATTGAAGTGCATCTCCAGGGAAGATGGACAGAAGCTGTTGGCAGAAATACACGGAGGCATATGCGGCCACCACATTGGCGCAAGGGCGCTTGCCGGGAAAGCTTTCCGGCAAGGGTTCTTCTGGCAAGAAGCCCTCCAAGATGCAACTGCACTAGTAACCAAGTGTGAAGCGTGCCAGTTCCATGCGAAGCAGATTCATCAACCAGCTCAAGCTCTCCAAACAATCCCTTTGTCATGGCCCTTCTCGGTCTGGGGGCTCGATATCCTCGGCCCTTTCCCTCGTGCTGTCGGGGGCTTTGAGTACTTGTACGTTGCAATCGACAAGTTCACAAAGTGGCCAGAAGTGGAGCCAGTGAGAAAGGTGACAGCACAATCAGCAGTCAGGTTCTTCAGGTCGATTGTTTGCCGTTTCGGAATCCCTAACAGGATCATCACCGACAACGGTACACAATTCACTAGTCGCACCTTCATGCAGTACGTCCAAGACCTTGGCGCCAAGGTCTGTTTCGCTTCTGTTGCTCACCCAAGGAGCAACGGTCAAGCGGAGAGGGCCAATGCTGAAGTGCTGCGCGGACTCAAGACAAGGACCTTTGACAGGCTGCGCAAGTGCGGAAGAAATTGGATAGAGGAGCTACCGGCGGCTCTTTGGTCAATCAGAACGACACCAAGTCGAGCCACCGGACAGACACCCTTTGCCCTAGTCTATGGGGCAGAGGCAGTTCTCCCCACGAAACTCGTATACGGATCTCCTCGAGTGCTCGCTTATGATGAGCTCGAGCAAGAGCAACTGCGGCAAGATGACGCGTTGCTCCTCGAGGAGGGACGTCTCCAGGCTGCTGTACGAGCTGCTCGATACCAGCAAGCCTTGCGCCGCTACCATAGCCGCAAGGTCAAGGCCAGGAGTCTCGAGGAAGGCGACCTTGTTCTTCGGCGTGTTCAGTCCGCCAAGAATTCCAACAAGTTGACGCCGAAGTGGGAAGGCCCTTATCGGGTGAGACAAGTTACGAGGCCTGGCGCTGTCCGCCTCAAGACCGAAGAAGGCTTACCGGTGAGCAACTCCTGGAACATAGAGCATCTTCGCAAGTTTCACCCATAAGGCGCGGTTGCCGTGATCCGCTCCGGCAACCACCTTTTGTACAAGCTTTGCCGCTGTTGCATGTTACCCTTTGTACAAAGCCGGGCGCAGACCCCGTGCATCAGTAAAGTTTCTTTTGTGTTTTGCGCTGATTGCCTTCTGCATGCTTTTCTTTGCTATTTGCATGTTTTGTTTGGCATTTGGTGCAACACCGAAGTATACGGTAAGCATTGGCACGCCGAAAGGCAATATACTTGTCTCCCTCTCCTTTTTCCTTGCCTCTTAAGCAGAAGGAACGTTCCTCGCGCACAAGTTTGCCGGGGGGGAAGGAGGTGGAGGAGGAACCAATTGCTGTTCAAGAAAGAGAAGCCTTACCGGGAAGCAAACAATATATGAAAGCTAAGTTCAACAAAGAGAGATAAAGATAATGGAGGCCTAATCTACGCGGTCGCCCTCCTTCCTGGAGATCTTGGCCACCTTGGCAATGATGTGGGCGACCTGCTCCTTCAAAGCCTCCGTGTTCGCGTCGGCCGGCAAGCTGCGAAGAACGTTGGTGAGGTTGATGCCCGGATTGCGGTACACGATCTTCGTCAGCACGCGCTCCAGAGTTCCCGCGCAGAGCAGGCGCGTCTCCTCGGCCAGTTGCGCAGGGATCTTATTCCGCAGATCAGCAAGGGCCGGCGCTATTCCCCTGAAGAAGAGGCTGAGCTTGGCGCTGTGTGGGAGGTTCGGATCCGGGGAGTAGATGAGGTGCTCCAGCTTCAACGCCAGCAGCTCCTGGTCGATGTTGGACGCGCAAGACACTAAGTCCTCGGTCCATACCTCAACAGTTTTGCGGAAGAGCTCGGCCGCTTTGTTGGCGCTGTCCACTAGGGTCCGCTCCTTGCGGAGCTCCTCCTTCAGCTTGGTCTCCCGGGCCCGGGCGGCGTCGAGTGAATCCTTCAGAGTAGAGACCTTCAACTCCAAGTCCTCGATGGAGTCCTTGGCGGCCTTCAACTCGTCGCCCCTCTCAGAAAGACGCACCTGGAGTTCTGAATTGGTGTGGGCGTCCTTCTCGCGCTCCGTGATGAGCGCGGCAACCTTCTCCGCGCTCACCTTCAGCGCCTTCTCCAGCTGCACGACCTTGGCGGCGAGCTCCTTCTTGGCGGTCTCCGCGGCAACCGCGGCGGCTTTCGCCTCCTTCAGTTCCCCGCCAAGGGCCTCCTCCCGAGCGGCAAGGTCCTCCTCATGGGAGTCGAGTTGGACCTTCCGCTCGGCGAGTTCTCCTTCTCGCCGGGACAGCTCCACCCCGACGAGCCGCTGCTGCTCTTCAGCCTCAGCCTTCTCCAACACCCACTCCTGGTATTCACCGGCGAGCCGCTCGCGCTCCTCCGCCACTTCGCGGAGGGCCGCCTGGTTGGCGGCGCTGAGCTCCGCCGCGCGCTTCTCCATCTCCGTGGCGGCCTTGGCGGCAAGGGCTTCCCGGGAAGCGAGCTTCGCCTGCCTGGCCCGGTAAAGGGCCAGGAGCTGATGGAGCAGCTTCTCCTCCTCGGGCCCTTCGCTCCCGCCGGGCGCCTCGACGATCTTCAGACCCGCGGAGGCGAGGACTTCCCCGTCAAATGCCTCGCCCTCCGCGGGAGCTCGCGACGAAGACCCCCAAGGCATCTGGATGAAGACGCCGTTGGGGGCTTCAAGATAGTAGCCCTGCTCCTTGCTGGCGGAGGGGTCGGCGGCCGGCGCAGCAATTGATGCTCCCGCCGCCTCCGGGTCGGCGGTGCGGTCGCCGTCCCCCTCCCCGGCCGCTGCGTCCGCAGCCGGAGAGGTCTCCTGCGCGGCCGGCTCGGCGGCTTCGGCCATGTCCTCGGCGACCGGGACGTCGCCGCCGCCGCCCTGCGCGCCCTCCTCCTCAAGGTTGATGACTTCCGTCTCCATGGGCTCAGGGGGAGGAAGATCTAGAAGAAGAAGAAAAAGAAGCTCAAGCAAATATACAAAAAGAAACAACACCGAGAAGACAATGTACCAGACTTACCTTGGCGGACGTCATCAGCGGCGGGCTCCCTCGCCGGGGAGCTCTGCCTTGGCGGAGTGGCCACCCTCGCCGGGCTGCTCGCCCTTGGCGGGGTACTCGCTCTTGGCGGAGTACCCGCCCTTGGCGGAGCGCTCTCCCTTGCCGGAGAGTTCGGCCTTGGCGGGGACGACGGGGCCTGCAGCTCCTCGGGGGCGGTCTCCGGACGCTCCTGCCGCTGTGGCTCCTCCTCTGCACGAGTCAAGACAAAGACATCAAGATATTAAGACGAGACTAAATCCCCAAGCGCGTCCCGGCAAGCGAAAGAATAGAACCCAGACTTACGTTGGGGGCTGCGCTGGGTGCTGCTCCTCGGAGCAGCGCTCGGGTCCGGCAGGCTTGGCTCCGGCACGACCTCAGTTGCCGCGGTGGCCGGGTCTTCCGCGACCTCGACCACAGGCGCCTTGGCTTTTTTCGCCACGCGCTGAACCAAGGTCCTGAAATCAGAGCGACAAACAAAATTAGCATCAACAATAATCAAGACAAAACTCGAGAAGGTGTAAGATCTTGGATTCTTACTCCTGATCCTCCTCGTCGTCCTAGCTCAAGGCGGAGAAGTCGTACTCCACCTGGGGCGCGTCGGCACGAGGAGCGGAAGACGAAGATTCCCTCGCGCGCTTGGTGGTCCCTGGGGCTGGGGGCTGCGAAGACCCAGCCCCTGTGGTAGCCGGCGCCCGAGGAGCGGGCGGAGCCGTTGCTCCGCTCCGAGAAGACCCCTGTCGGCTCGACGCCGGCCTGCGAGGCGCCTCCGTCGTGGCCCGCGCGCGGGCCGCCTCTGCTGTGGCTAGTGCGCTGGTCGCCCTTGGCGCGGCTTGGCTCCCCCGGGGAGCTGCCCGGCGAGCTGGTTGTTGCCGGGGCGCCTGCGCCCTCTCCCCCGTCGCCGCCTTGCGGAGACGCCTCGGTGGGGACTGCCTTGGGCTTGCCGGGGGCGGGGAGCTCTCCGACGAGGAGAGGTCGTCGGCGTAGAGCTCCGTAGATCCGTCGGAGTCCTCGGCCTCCTCCTCCTCCTCCTCCCCGACTGGCCCGCTGGGCCCAGCGCCCTGTGCTGCGACCTCCTTTCCCTTGGCGCCTCCGCTTCCTCCGGCGCCTCCGCTTCCCGCGGCGCCTCTGTTCCCTCCGGCAGCGCCATCCCTTGCCGCGGCCTCGGCCGCGATCCCGTGGATCCCGGAGTGCCTCAGAGAGGGGACCCCGGCGAGTGCGTCGGGAGGGAGCTGCAGCAATCTGCGGATCTCCGCCTCCTCCGCCTGGCTGGACGCATCCGCAACCTCCGCCTCTTCAGGCGTGTATCCAAAATCTCCTGCCGCTGCGGCTGCAGCGGCCTCTTCAGCCCGAGAAGCCATGTAGGCAATCTCCTGGTCGGTGGTGTCCCGCGTGTGCTCCTTGATGTCATTCTTGTTCTTCGCCACCTCCACGAGGTTGTCGTAGAAGTTGAGGACGTCGATGGGCTTGGGCGGAATCCACGTGCGGTCCACGCCGTGCGAATCGCAAGCGGGCATCATGGCCCGGAGAGGATCGCAAGCTGTGCTGTTGCAGAGGGGCACCACTTCCCGGGGAGGTCTGAACCACTCAGGGTGTGCCGGGTCATATTTGAAGAGTTCCCGGACCATCCCCTTCAGCTCCAGCGTCGTAAAGTTGAAGTTTAGCCCGGGGCGCAGCCTCATTATATCCGCCGGGCCGCCATACTCCCAGGCCGGCCTTTTCCTATCTTGGAGAGGGGCGATGCGGCGGCGGAGGAAGTCTGCGCCTACCTCTGCAACGGACAGCTTTGCCACCCGAAGACGAAGAATCCGGATGAGCGCGATGTC
>LR738715.1:767393713-767419174 GCA_902687465.1 Secale cereale
GGGGCGTCGGCCTCTGCTCTAGGGGTGAAGAAGTGCCTAAAAAGCGCTACATTTGGGTGTATTCCTATGAAGTTTTCGCACATGTGTGCGAAAACCGCCATTGTGAGGATGGCGTTGGGGGTGAAGTCAAGAAGATGGAGGCCGTAGGTGTGCATGATATCGCAGAAGAAATCAGAGAAAGGAGGACAAAGACCGCAGTGAAAGAAAGCTGCGAAGAAGTAGTACCCGCCGGGGTAGTTGTCCTTGGCGGCGGCCGGATATGCTCGCGTGCGGGGGTGCGCCTTGGTTTCCTTGGCCCAGAACAAGTAGTACTTGTTCCAGAGCTCCCGCGCGCCGAGCCTCGGCGGGAAGACGAGGTTCCGCTTCCGGTACGCGGCGAGCTTCGCCGCTTGCTCCGACTTCTCCCTCTTGGCCTTCTCCGCCTTCGCCTTGTCGGTCTTCGGGGCCATGGCGGACGCGACGGAAGAAGAGGGACGAAGAACTCAGCGACGCCGGAGATGCAGACGGCGGCGGCGGAGGTGTGGAGGCGGAGCGCAAGAGGGATCTCTGGAGGAAGAAGAAGATGCAATGAAAGCGCAAGGAGGGGAACCGCTCCTGCTTCCTCTGCTTTTATGGGGAAGTGGGGGGCGTTTCGCCCTTTCCATTAAGAGATCGTGGGCACGTCCCATCCCACGACGCCGCAATCGACGCGTGCCGTTACGGGGGGATGCGGCGGATACGGAAGTGGATTCGGCACGCTGTGGGCCGCGTGTGCCCGTGCACTGTTTTGGGCCTTGCCCAACAGCGCTGGGCACCGTGTGTGGCCCAGGCCCGGGGGCTCCTGTCGGTGTACTAAGGTAGGGGTACCTCAGTACCCCAACTTGTGCACGGGCAGTTGCAGCTTCCCGCGGTAGGGTTTACCACGCGCTCGTTGGAGACCTTCCTGCTCCTTATTAAGCCATTCAAAAACAAAGTATACAAGACAGAAGATCGAGACCCCGGCAAGTGGAGCTTGCCGGGAAGGCCGTACCAGGCTCAGGACTGCCTCACTAGCACAAGGCCCTGGCAAGAGGAGCTTGCCAGGAAGACCAGAAGACACGCCTCGGCGCAATATGTGCCCCGGCGAGGGCCCGGGGAGCGGAAGCTCCCGGGCCCGGCAAGATCAAGGCCCCGGCAAGGTGCTTGCCGGGAAGGTTGCGCTGTGTGCCCGCGCTCCAGCTCATCGGCCCACGCGTCGCCCTGGGGCTTATCCAGGGACGCGTGGCGGATGGCTGTGCAGCCTGGGGGACACGGTGGCACTCCACGGTGGTGGATCCATCGCCGTGGTGGACGGAGACGCAAGGGCGGGAGCTTTTGGGGTCGACGGCGATGGGCATTAAATGCCCTTGTCCCCCACTGTCAAAGTAGGTAGAGACCACTGTTCGCGCACTGTAGCTTCACTGTTCCCGCACTGTTACAACTACCACCTCTTTTACGTTTTTACCCCTTTCTCCTACGTTGACACCTGTCGGTGACCCCTTGCACTATAAAAGGAGGCCCATGCACAACGTGGAGGGGGTTCGGGGCCTAGATCACTCATACGCTCGGTGTAGCTGCTTCTTCAAGCTCCCGAGCTCTCCAAACTTAATACACAACCAAGCAGGAGTAGGGTTTTACGCGTCTACCGCGGCCCGAACCTGGGTAAAACTGCCCGCGCGCTCGCTACGATCTGCTCTTCGTGCTCCCTCCGCCCTCGTACCGCACAGACAAGGGGCTCCGGTCCCATAGGTGTTCGTGGCGGACAGTTTCCCCCGACAAATAGTGGTAGCAACAATGACAGGCTATGCAACAGAATAGGAGCTATCTAATCATCAACAGTAGCAATTCTAATGCAAGAATAAGAGAGAAGAGAATGGGAAAATCTAGTGATCAAGGGGGGGCATGCCTGGTTGCTCTGGCAAGAAAGAGGGATCGTCAACACCGTAGTCGATCGAGGCAGCAGCGACATCCGTCTCCTAGTCTACCGGAGAGAAGAGGGGGAAGAAACAATGAATACAGATCAAACAAAGCATCACAAAATATAACAAGGTAATATGCGGCGCCAGGGGTGATCTAACGCAGGGATAGGTGACACTGGCGAAGGGGAAAACATCTGGGAAAGTATTCCCAGTGTTCAACATTTTCGGACAAATGAACCAGAGGGGGAAAGTTGCGTGTTCCCTATCCTAGGGATGTGTGGCGGACAAACGGACCGCCTATTCGGATTCGTATCGAAATTCTGAGCAACTTTCATGTATAAAATATTTTCATCCGACTTACGGATTATTTTATATTAATTTTAAAAGATTTAATTGATTTCTGAAAATTCTATAGTTAATTTAATTAGAAATTATATTAAATACTATATGTTATGGGTACACAAAAGTGTACCCAGAGACATGACTATTTGACTGACAGGTGGGCCCTGTTGACTGCCTAGTCAACAGTCAACAGTCAACTTGTTGACTGGTTTGACTGGTCCAACTGACATGTGGGGGCCACATGTCATAGACTGCTAGTTAAACTATTTAACTAACTAGATTTATTCAGCAGTGGGATCCATATGTCAGTGGGTCATTTTGTCAAACAAAGTTTTAAATGGTTTTAGTTACTCTAATTAAGTAGTGGGGCCTACTGTCAGGGGCATGTTTTAAGTGAAGGGCTATTTGAGCGCTAGGGGCCACATGTCATAGACTGCATACTTAACAGGTTTATTAAACAGTGGGAATTAGCAGGGGACCCACTGGTCAATGTCACAGGGGTTGATTAACACGGTAATTAAGCGCTAATCGTGGTTCCACGTCAGCAGGGTAACAGCAGCGAGGCAGAGCGCACCGGCGACGATCGTGCACTCGCCTCCGGCGAACAATCTAGCGGTGGTCGACATGGATCGGACGAGGGCCTCGCCACGCACCCAATGGAACTACTTGCAGTTAATGGGACGGTCAGAATCGACCACCACGTCGGTGTCGAGCGGCGACAGAGGCACGGCTTCGTCGGTAGGGCGTCTATGGGGCACGGAGAAGAGAGGGGTAAGGCCATGGAGGGCCAGAGGCTCACAACAAAAGCGGCAGGGTGCTCGTTGGAGCCGGAGGAGGTCGGGGCCGAGCGGTTGACGGCGCGGTTCGTGACAACGCCCGACGGCATTGGATGAGGTGGCGTTGGTCGACGAGGGGGAGGAAGGCGAGGGAGGCCGGATCCGTGATGGTCCCTCTGGGATTCGTCCCTTTCCAGCGAGGAGGCGGCGTGGTGTGGCGCGGATGCGAAGAACCAGGCGACGGCGGCCATGGCAGGAGCTCCGTGCGGCGGTGTCGCGAGGACAGTGGGGAGAGGCGGCGGTTCTGGCTTGCCGACGGCACGACCGGAGCGGCTCGAGGTGGCGGCGAAGGGGCAAGGAGGACCTCGGGCGCAAGGCATGGTAGGGTCGTGCACGAGGTCGTCCTCCTATGGGTGGCGGCGGTGGGAGGACGAGGGAGTGGGGGTCTCGGTCGGGGGGAGTGGCGATGGGCTAGGGTTTCGAGGGGGCAGGGGGTTATGGGGGTGCGGCTGGGCCGGCTTGGCAGTCTAGAGGCCAGCTGGGCCGAGGCCCAGCGAGGGGGGGGGTTTGTTTATTTTTTGTTCTATTGTTATTTCTTCTTTTCTTACTTTCCTTATTACTTTTCTGTTTTTATTTTACTTTCTTTAATAGTTTTAAAGTTTTATAAAAAGTATGAACCACAGTTAAAATAGAATTGCAATTCCAACTACTGCCATAAAAAGGTTTAACCTTGAACACATAGTTTAGTTTTTTGTATAAAATTCAAAAGGCATTTATTTAATTGTATTAGCTACTGTTTTATTCATTTTCGAGTATTTTAACATTTTATAAAAGTGTGGTTTCTCCACCATAATTGCCTATGCATTATTTGGTTCAGTCCGAACATTTTAGTTTTAATATTTGATAACTTTTATTGTTTGCTTGATTTTAAATTTGAATTTGAATCGGTTTCGAACTATCGTGAGATTCGCAACAGTAATTGTGGTGATGTGGCATCATTAGCAGAGGTTTACTGTAGCTTGATTACCCGGGCGTCACAATTCTCCTCCACTACAAGAAATCTCGTCCCGAGATTTAAGCGGTGGAGTAAGGGGGGAAAGTGCTGGTAGCGAAAAGCTAACGAGTCTTCTCGGTCTTGGTTGCCCTTTCGAAGAGGTTGATCATTTTTCGTTGATGTCTTCATTTCTCTGCTTCAAGTCATCATGATCAAGTCGTCATCCTTTCTTTGGGATCTCCATCGTCCTACGAACGCGACCAGGGGGAAAAACTCTAGAAGAACGCATCTCCACAAAGCTGGGCATCTGACGGTGAACTCGATGGGAAATACACGAGGTACCCCACGAGTTGTATTTCAATGAATTTGTTGAGTGCAATATACGATGGTACCAAAGTTTCAAATGGGTAGGAAATCATTCAATGCCTAGACAGAAGCTGAAATGGGGGCTTCAACAATGATAATAACATGGTGTTTGATTCCAGAATGAATAATAGTAAAGAATTTAGCTCGTGAATCACATACGAAGCCAGGAGCAAAGGATACATTAGAATCCGGGTTGTAAAGAAGAGTCAGGTTTCGATCCAGTGGACCTGTGGGTTATGGGCCCACCATGTGGGTTGAAAATAGGAAGGGCGATGACATCTTGCACAGAAAGCAAGGCATGTCAGAGGATAGTCTGTCAGCTAAGTTGGCAACAATGTCGGTACCAAGGGCGGGGGACGAAGAGAACCATTTTCTTGCTCGTTGAAACGAGGCAGACCGGTAGGTAAAGTTTTCTTCCATCGGTGGTTACCAGAATGTTACCAACCATAGTAACAGGGTCTTACCGACAGAGTTGTAAAACAAGGTGTTTACATAAGCAGAGAATTATTACTGCTTAGATTATATGTAGATCAAGGAAAGGTTAAACAAACAAATGGATAGGAAAATTGTGATTACACACAATTATTAGGAGTATATCCTTCCCATGGACAAGAAGACCATGGCATACATGGTAGGAGAGCAAGTACCCAACCATTCAGATAATGAGGCAAGGAGTAATCAAGATGTTACCCATATAACGGTATTTGGATAACTGACCAACACACATTTAGCATCACGCCTCCAATGTTCTTATTGATGAGCGGGGTATCATAGTCATGCTTCAAGGTAGCAATGATATGGTGTTTCAATCAAGGGCCAGACTTTGGATACACAAATGATCCATCAGGAGCAACTTATAAAATAAGTCTTACAATTTCCTCCTGGAAGAATGGCTATCCTTGCAAAAGAAATTATAATGATGGGTCCTCCAGCCAGGGGTGCTAGGCATGACATCACATTACCGGGTCATCAAAGGACCAACATTATAACTACTGGAAAGTTGGCCCAACCATCATATCTGCCGAGATTCAGATCCGATTGGTGTCATGATACCTCAGACTCGAGATGTTCGAGAAGAAAAGGTGAAACACAAATCGACGAAATGACATTGCAAGATTCTCAGGAAAAGAACTATGGGAGCGGGTTCCCGAAACAATAGTTCATCATTAAACCAAGGAGATGATGAGGAGGTGGCTGATGGGCTCAGCGACAATTCATCGAGAATTCCAAATGGATGGATTTCCTAAATAATGTGAACAAGAAGAAGACACTTGTCAATTCAAATGATATAATGTTGTATGCTCGAGGAAAAACATACACCATTAATCATTACGTGAAAGGTGTGCCCGTCTAAGAACGAACTGTCGATCGTTAACTTCTAAGCAATATGGTTGCTCGAAGTACAGAACTCAAGCAGCATCTTTAGCATATTGGTATCCCGGTTGAAAACAACATGGGGACCAAGGAAGAATGGTGATGATGAGAAGTATCTCCATACCGAGAATTTCTAAGAGGTGGAGCAATCCCCACAACATTCCCGACATAAAAGACAGTAATACTTCAAGGCAGAACACAACACCAGCCGGAGAGCAAGTTGTATTCATAATGTGGACAAGTTCGCGATGAAAGGAAGTCAAGGTTGTTGTCGATGATAATAAAAATCATCGAGGGCAAGGATGGTATTTCTCATCATGAACACAATTGACATCTCGAAAAAAAAGTCAAAGTGCTGAAGGTGATCCGACACATTTGCCAGGAGGTTTCAAGAGGATGCAATCAAACAACAATGGCAACAAGCAAGGGAATGGCGAAGTGGCAAGTTATAGTATCAATATATAAGATGCAAACTCGGAACCAACGTTGCCTTTCAAGACAAGCAACATGATGTTGAAATCTCGACATAAGTCGTGCTCACACACTGAAGAATTCGTGCACCATAGAAGGACGAGGTAGCACAGTCAAAGATAGCAAGACTAGGAAGCATCCGATAGTCTAGGAATGACCAGATTGAGTTCAGAATTTCCCAGTAAAATACTAGGAGTATTAGAATTGTAGTGCGGAATAATTCCACTACTCGGTGTCCTCGGTTGACAACAACCCAGAACCCGTAGAGTGATCACGACAAGGAAGGACATTACTTCAACAGAGTTAGTAAGATGTGGTGCAATGGCAAGACATCTTCGAGATACCAGGGGGTAATACTCGAAGGTAGAACATGATAGAAGTAGAATCGGGGTCATTGACCTATGACAGTAGATACCTCAACCTTGCCAAAATAAGACGAGGCACTGGAATGAATTCCTATCCGATATATCAGATCAGGTCAGCACGGTCGGAACCATAACTGTAAGGAATCAATTCAAGAATACCGAAAGATTCATACAGCTGGATAATCATTTTGCAAGAAGCTACCGAGATGGTCTACATCATTTTCATGGGCATGAACACAAAGTTCAAGGTCGACTCCCACTTCTTTAATGCATATCATTTCATTCACCTCTCGCTTGGATATAACTGTAGTGTTGGGATTTTATCTGGTAGAACACCGGAAGAGTATGACTTGCGAAAACTTTCGAGTTCTCACGAATTAGGGGAAGGCGTAGGTTCAACCCATCAGGCATCTTAGAAACATATACCACAAGTTTCAAAAGTAAATACACAAGCTCGAAAGCAGAGCATGGTTGGCCCAGCAGAGGATACAATTTACCAAAGGCATTAAGCGTTAGGGGAAGAACTCACAAGGTGATCGAATATGAAGGACACTGTCGAATAACAATCTTACAATGGATCGGGCGATGCACAACGGAGCTGATGTGAGTGTCGGTACTCACTCAGAGGAAAAAAGAATGCAGAGGCATCAGATTCAAGAATCACCTGATTAGTTTGATGCTTAATTAGAAAGAAATTATGGATTCCAGAACGAAGGATCAGAAGCAGACGCTCTGATCAAGGATGGATAAGTTGAAAACACTTAGTTGGACAATCAATAAGGGTTTGAATTGCCGAGAGCCAACTCATGTCCGGAATGATGTCTGAGCCGGAAAGATAATTTTAAAAAGGATAACCTGATGACTGCGTGCATACGCACACATTGAATCAATAGGCTCAAAATGGCTAGGACAAGGGATGTTAACGAAGACTACTAGTCATATGGAATTAACCATAATGCAAGCATGCAAGAATTTCAAGAGTAGCATGCTGCAGAGGATTTTCGAAATTAGGGTTTTCTCTCAGGGTATGGAGTTTCTGGGGTACGTAGGTATATATAGGAAGAAGGAGGGCACCGGGGGCCATGTGGGCCAGCCTTGAGGCAGGGGGGCGCGCCCTCCCTTGAGGGCTGGCCCTTCGTCCCCTGACTTGGTCCTGACGTTTCCCGAGCGTGATTTCGTCCAAAAATATATGTCGCGAAGGTTTCATTCCGTTTGGCTTCCGTTTGATATTCCTTTTCTGCAAAACCCTAAAATAGGCAAAAAACTTCAATCTGGACTGGGCCTTTGGGTTAGTAGGTTAGTCCCAAAAATGATATAAAAGATTGAAAAGTATTCCGAAGAATTTTGTGAGAAACATGAACAATTGAGAAGAACGGGTCCTCGATAAATGTGAGGAAATAACCGTAAGGGTTTCCATGTGAAATAAAACAGCAGGACAGTAAACTCAAAGGATTCTCGGGACAACGGATATTTTGAGGCATCTTGTAAGAACAAGAGCGACGAGGAATGATCATGAGAATGACAAGTGCATGCAGATATCCATAGGGATATATCGGTGGCAATGAATGGCAAAGGCGATGAGCACAAGGGTCTCGGGAAAATATCGAGGGATATCCTCAGAATCTTCTGACGAAGCAGGTGATCTTCCGGAATGAGGGTTCTTCGAGAGAAATAGTTACGAGAACCTAGAGTCAGAGTTAGTAAAATCTTTTAACCCAAATAGAAGAGAGATCAGAGTCCCAGAGCATAGAAAAGGAATAAAAGATCCTAACACCATCCATTGGAGATGTGGGCCCGTAAGCCACACAACAAGTTAGTAAATTTGTTATTCAAAGACTAGACTGAACTTCGGCCAAGGAGCTGGAAAGGGGGATTCCTACAGGCAGTCAGCTCTGATACCAACTTGTGACGCCCCTGATTTGACCGTACACTAATCATGCATGCTAATGTGTACGACCAAGATCAAGAACTCACTGGAAGATATCACAACACAACTCTAGACACAAATTAAAATAATACAAGCTTTATATTACAAGCCAGGGGCCTCGAGGGCTCGAATACATAAGCTCGAAAACACAAGAGTCAGCGGAAGCAATAGTATCTGAACACAGACATAAGTTAAACAAGTTTGCCTTAAGAAGGCTAGCACAAAACTAACAACGATCGAAAAGGCAAGGCCTCCTGCCTGGGACCTCCTAACTACTCCTCGAAGCCGAACTCCACCATCTGGTTGGGCCTCCTGCCTGGGCCTCCTGCCTGAAACATCCTCGGGATCTGCTAGCTCCTGGACTCCACCATCTGGTTGCGTCATCCGAGAAGAAGGGACAAAAGGGGAAAAGGGGGGAGCAAAGCAACCGTGAGTACTCATCCAAAGTACTCGGAAGCAAGGATCTATACTACATATGCAATGGTATCTGTGTAAAGGGGTAATATATGTGGGTTAAACTCCAGAATGCCAGAATAAGAGGGGGGGGGGTAGCTAATCCAATCGAAGACTACGCTTCTGGCAACCTCCATCTTGTAGCAGTAGATGAGAGTAGCTGGAAAGTAACAGGTATCCTCGCATCTCGCAGCCTCCGTCTTGCAGCAATAGAATAGAGTAGATGGTAAGTTCACCAAGTAACATCGTATAGCATAATCCTACCCGGCGATCCTCCCGCACATCACCCTGTGAGAGAGCAACCACCGAGTTGTATCTGGCACTGGTAAGGGTGTGTTTTATTAAGTATCCGGTTCTAGTTGTCATGAGGTCGGAGTACAACTCCGGGTCGTCCTTTTACCGAGGGACACGACTATTCTAATAGATTAACTTCCCTTTAGGGGTGCACCACATAACCCAGCACGCTCGATCCCATTTGGCTGGACACACTTTCCTGGGTCATGCCCGACCACGAATGATCAACACGTTGCACCCCTACCTAAGCACAACAGAGAGGTCAGCATACCGGTCTAAGTCCTAAGCACACAGAGGTCTGGGCCCATCGCCCAATGCACACTTGCACGTTGCGAGGGCGGCCGGTGAGCAGACCTAGCAACCTCCATTACTAAGGAAATTACGTTACGCGGTTCAACCCGGCGCGCGCCGCTCAGTCGCTGACGTCAAGAAGGCTTCGGCTGATACCACGACGTCGAGTACCCATAACTATTCCCACGTAGCTGGTTAGTGCGTATAGGCCAACGGCCAGACTCAGATAAATATCCAAACTCGTTAAGCATGTTATTATGAAATAACCGTGGACAACGACCAGGGCCAGGCCACCTCTCCACTGGGTGTCTCAACCTGCCCTGTCGCTCCGCTACAAAGATCCACTCGGGGGCCGTCGAGAACTCAGGCCCATCACTACCTGGATGGAGCCACCTGTCCTTTTAGCCCCCTCATCGAATCACTTGCGGGTACTCAATGAGCCGACCCAACTTTAGTCACATCATGTGTCATGTAAAGTATGAGTATAGTATATACCCGTGATCACCACCCGAGGTGATCACGGCCCGATAGTATAGCATGGCAGACGGACAAGAATGTGGGGCCACTGATGTAATACTAGCATCCTATACTAAGCATTAGGATAGCAGGTAAGGTATAAATAGTGGTAGCAACAATGACAGGCTATGCAACAGAATAGGAGCTATCGAATCATCAACAGTAGCAATTCTAATGCAAGAATAAGAGAGAAGGGAATGGGCGATATCTGGTGATCAAGGGGGGGGGGCTTGCCTGGTTGCTCTGGCAAGAAAGAGGGGTCGTCAACACCGTAGTCGATCGAGGCAGCAGCGACGTCCGTCTCGTAGTCTACCGGAGAGAAGAGGAGGAAGAAACAATGAATACCGAGCAAACAAAGCATCACAAAATATAACAAGGTAATACGCGGCGCCAGGGGTGATCTAACGCAGGGATAGGTGACACTGGCGAAGGGGGAAAACATCTGGGAAAGTATTCCTAGTGTTCAGCGTTTTTGGACAGATGAACTGGAGGGGGAAAGTTGCGTGTTCGCTATGCTAGGGATGTGTGGTGGATAAACGGACCGCGTAATCGGATTCATATCGAAATTCGGAGCAACTTTCATGTATAAAATATTTTCATCTGACTTATGGATTATTTTATATTAATTTTAAAAGATTTAATTGATTTCTGAAAATTCTGCAGTTAATTTAATTCGAAATTATGTTAAATACTACATGTTATGGGTACACAGAAGTGTACCCAGAGACATGACTATTTGACTGACAGGTGGGCCCTGTTGACTGCCTAGTCAACAGTCAACAATCAACTTGTTGACTGGTTTGACTGGTCCAACTGACATGTGGGGGCCACATGTCATAGACTGCTAGTTAAACTATTTAACTAACTAGATTATTCAGCAGTGGGATCCATATGTCAGTGGGTTATTTTGTTAAACAAAGTTTTAAACGGTTTTAGTTATTCTAATTAAGTAGTGGGGCCTACTGTCAGGGGCATGTTTTAAGTGAAGGGTTATTTGAGCGCTGGGGGCCACATGTCATAGACTACATACTTAACAGGTTTATTAAACAGTGGGAATTAGTAGGGACCCACTGGTCAATGTCACAGGGGTTGATTAACACGGTAATTAAGCGCTAATTGTGGTTCCACGTCAGCAGGGTAACAACGGCGAGGCAGAGCGCACCGGCGACGACCGTGCACTCGCCTCCGGCGAACAATCTAGCGGTGGTCGACATGGATCGGACGAGGGCCTCGCCACGCACCCAATGGAACTACTAGCAGTTAATGGGATGGTCGGAATCGACCACCACGTCGGTGTCGAGCGGCGGCAGAGGCACGGCTTCGTCTGTAGGGCGTCTATGGGGCACGGAGAAGAGAGGGGAAAGGCCATGGAGGGCCGAAGGCTCACAACGGAAGCGGCAGGGTGCTCGTTGGAGCCGGAGGAGGTCGGGGCCGAGCGGCTCGACGACGCGGTTCGTGGCGACGCCCGACGGCGTTGGATGAGGGGGCGTTGGTCGACGAGGGGGAGGAAGGCGAGGGAGGCCGGATCCGTGATGGGGCCTCCAGGATTCGTCCCTTTCCGGCGAGGAGGCGGCGTCGTGTGGTGCGGATGCGAAGAACCAGGCGACAGCGGCCATGGCAGGAGCTCCGTGCGGCGGTGTCGCGAGGACAGTGGGGAGAGGCGGCGGTTCTGGCTTGCCGACGGCGTGACCGAAGCGGCTCGTGGTGGCGGCGAAGGGGCAAGGAGGACCTCGGGCGCGAGGCACGGTAGGGTCGCTCGCGAGGTCGTCCTCCTGTGGGTGGCGGCGGTGGGAGGACGAGGGAGTGGGGGTCTCTGTCGGGGGGAGTGGCGATGGGCTAGGGTTTCGAGGGGGCAGGGGGTTAGGGGGGTGTGGCTGGGCCGGCCTGGCGGTCTAGAGGACAGCTGGGCCGAGGCCCAGCGAGGGGGGGGGTTGTTTATTTTTTTGTTCTTTTGTTATTTCTTCTTTTCTTACTTTCCTTATTACTTTTCTGTTTTTATTTTACTTTCTTTAATAGTTTCAAAGTTTTATAAAAAGTAAGAACCATAGTTAAAATAGAATTGCAATTCCAATTACTGCCACAAAAAGTTTTAACCTTGAACACATAGTTTAGTTTTTTCTATAAAATTCAAAAGGCATTTATTTAATTGTATTAGCTACTATTTTATTCATTTTCGAGTATTTTAACATTTTATAAAAGTGTGGTTTTGTGACACCCGAAGACCAACGTCCCAGAAGATTCCAGATGTTCCGGGTTCCCCCTTGTGTTTCATTTGTGCTTGTGTTATCTATTTTGCATTGCATCATGTCATCATGCCATCATGACTTTAATTCTGCATCTCAACTAAATAAATTGTGTGGACCTTCGGTCCATTTAAATCGAGGGAAGTGTGACTTCTCTTTATAATATATCCTCCTAATATATGGAGCTATATAATTATTCCATTGCTTCGGAATCACCATAACACACTTGCATAATATTCTCCATGCTTTTTGTATCTCAATTCTTGATCTCAAACTTTGCCCATAAATCCTTTTGTCATTTTCCCGAGCTCCATCAAAATTTCTCAACCTTATTTTGGACATACCATTTAACCTCTTCCTTCTCAAACTCATTTGAACAAAATTCAAACGAGTTTGAAATCATCGTCACATCCATGTTCATTCCTATTTTCTTGGATCAAGCTCATTTTTATGAGTCCGAGAAAATTAAACCCATGTCCAAATTCTGTTTCAAACCCTTCCTTTCTTCTCATTTTCTTCATGGCTATTTTCTGTAGTTGGGAAATGGCAGAAGAGAAAAGAGGAGGGAAGCCCATCAGGCCCAGCCGCCACTCCCTCGCACCTAACCCTAGCTGGCCCGATTCCTCACCCCTCGCTCCTCTCTCTCCCTCAGCCGCCGCACTCCAGCGCCGCTTGACCCGCACCTCTCCTTTCCTCTCAATCTCCCTCTCCCTCGTCCCCATCTCTCTCCCTCGTGCCCCTCACCTCCCTCAGCCGCGCCACCACCTCTCTGCATCCCTGCGTGACTTGCTCCACTCCCTCTCCCTCGTTCCCTCGAGCTCCACCAGGCCGCATCGCTCGTCGCCTGCCGAGCCCCGCAGCGCCCGCGGTCGGGGGCCTCGTTCCTCTGCCTCCCCTCGCCATGGAGTTGCGCACCGCCGCAGTTGAAGACCGCCAGGTGGCCGCGTCGCCTCGGCCTCGCCAAGGCCGCGACGAGCGCCACCGTTGCCGCGCCATCTCCGTCCTCAATGCCTTCCTCTTCGCCTCCCCAAGCAGAGCCCTCGCGGGCCAGAGGTCCTGGTGCCCCACGACAGCGCCACAGCGCCTCAGCCTCCTCGCCGTGCGCCTCGCTCCCCACCGACGACGCAGCCGCTGCCGGCCGATCTGGCCCCGTTGCTGGCACCTGCGCCTCGACCTCGTGAAGACCATCGGGAGCCTCGGCGCCGCCTGAGCTCCAGTTTCCTCTGCGTCCGTGGCCTCCTTCACGCAAGGTTGCTGCTGCCTTGCAACGTGTTTTTTTCTTTTTTTCTTTTTCATTGCCTTGTGCTGTTGTATCGGCAAGAACCTGTGTAGATGGCAAGACCCGTAACCGGACCGTCAAGCATCATCTCAGACCCGTACCAACGAAGCACCAAGTACCTCTACAACGACCCGAACATCTACATAATACAAGTTCATCTACGGATCAAGACCGCCAAGTACCCCTACAGATGACCGTGAACGACTACTTCCACTACCGTCGCGACGACTACTTCCTCTACGACCCTCGAGTACGACTACACACGAGAACCGCGAGTACCACTACATCAATGTGTACCACTACCGTCGCCGAGGACCCGTGTAATGCATGCGTCAAGTTCGACTACCGTCGCCGTGTACCACTACTTCCTTTTGGCAACGTGAACGACAACTTCGACAACGACCGCCTCGAGAACGTCTACTTCCACTACGTCCCTCGACAACTCGAACCGCTTCGAGAATGAATGTTCCGAAGGTATAACCCTGAGACGATGACCCGTGGTATGCTTGTGGTTGTATGAGATGTTTTCCTTGTGTGCACCGTGCCGTATCGTGTTTTGTCGCGCTCCTCGGTTGCCTCGTCGCCGACTCGTGGGAACCAGGTGGCGGGATCACCCCACCTTTCTTCTTGCATGACACGCTCTCCGTCATCTTTTGCACCGGTATCTCAACGAGTTACCGGAACCGAGATGTTGCCGTTGCATCATTTCCAGATCGTTGCCGTGGCACCCTTTCTTTCCACCACGGTGACAATACTTCATATCTCTTCATGTCAACCTTTATCTAAAAATTGCATAAAACTTGATCACGTCATCCACATCATGTTAACAACATTAAAATGTGTGAATTGTTGTTTGCTTAAAATTGCTAAACATGCACATGGGGATTATTCCCGGAATTGTTGTTGTTATTTCCGGCCTCATTTAAAATGCCTAAATAGTGTAGTTTTATTATGCATCATACCTTGCCATGTATTGCATATTGTCATGTTGCTTGTGTTATTTTTCTGTGCTTCCTACCTTGCCATGTAATGCTTCCTGTATAGACTTGTCATGCATCCTACCTTGCCATTTATTGCATCATATAGACTAGTGTTGTTTTACTGTGCTTCCTACCTTGCCATGTTGTGCCTCCTGTATAGACTTGTGGTGAGTCCTATATAGAACTGTCATGCATCATACTTGGATGTGCATCGTATGCCATGTTTATGCTTGTGTGTTTACCGTGTTGTTTGCTTCTTTCCGGTTGCTTCTCTTGTTAGCTTCGGTTCCGTTCCGGAGTTGTGGGGATCCGTTCTTCTCCCTTGCGGAATCCCAGGCAAGATGACCATACCCTTGGATACCTTTACTATCATTGCCATGCTTAGTTGTCTCGATGCTATCGTTACATGTCGCGCTACCCATGTTTTGTGTCAGCCTCTCCTTGTTGCCATGAAACCTCTAACCTTTGACACCTTCCTAGCAAAACCACTGTTTGGCTATGTTAACCGCTTGCTCATCCCCTCTTATAGCGTTGTTTAGTTGCAGGTGAAGATGAAGATCGTTCCAGGTGGGAACTTGTTGTTGGAATATCACAACATCTATTATTATTATTAACACACCTATATACTAGGCATGGGTGGAAGGCTTGGCCTTTTGCTCGGTGTTTTGTTCCACTCATGCCACCTTAGGCGCCGATAAACCGGCATTATGTTCCTTGATTTTGCGTTCCTTACACGATGGGTATATGGGGACCCCTTGACACTTCGACTTTGAATAAAACTCCTCCAGCAAGGCCCAACATTGGTTTTATTTTGCCTCATTATAACAACTTAATTAATTAATTAAAATTGCATAGGGGGTCGCGTCCCCGGGTATTCTTTCTACATAGCAGGGGGGCCAGTGCTGATGGTGTTGGTCCCAAACGGGGAGTATGCGGGGCCACCACGGGGAAACTCGAGGATTGGTTTTACTCGTATAATCGCCCATCCGGACGTGGCCTGAGACGAGATATGCGCGGCTACTATCAGGGTGTCGGCACGCTGGGAGGTCTTGCTGGATTTGTTTTACCATTGTCGAAATGTCTTGTGCACCGGGATGGCGAGCCTGATCGGATTTTCCCTAAGATAAGGGGTGATGATATTATATTTATCACTTCAGCTAATCGTGAGAACCTGTGATGGGCTAAGTTGGGACACCCCTGCAGGGTTATGATCTTTCGAAGCCGTGCCCGCGGTTATGTGGCAGATTGGAATTTGTTAATGTCCGGTTGTAGAAAACTTGACAGAGGATCCGAAGTAAAACACACAACTGTGTGAGTAACCGTGATTGTCTCTTTTCACCTTGAGAAGAGAACACGGTGGGGTTATGTTTGACTCGTAGGTAGTTCAGGATCTTTAGCGATCACTACTAGTTTGCGACCGTTTGCGTATATTCTCATCTTATTCTTGTACTCGTAAGCTAGCCACCATATTATGCTTAGCCACTGCTGCAACCTCACCATTACCCTCTTCCACACCCATAAAGCTTTGCTAGTCTTGATACTCATGGTTATGGGATTGCTGAGTCCTCGTGGGTCACAGATACTACAACACCAGATGCAGGTTCAGCCGAGAAAGATGCAGGAGCTGGTTCAAGTACTTCTGGGAGCTCGATGAAGAGAGTGGTCGTATGCTTGTGACGTTTTTGACGATCAGTAGTGGTTTCTACTAGGGGCGATTCTGACCTGTGGCTTTATGTTTTGGTATCTTTCTTTTGGATCTTCGCCCGTAGTCGGGTTGTGATGTTTTGAATGATGTTTTGCTTATGTAATGTTTTGTGTGAAGTGGCGAGTGTAAGCCAACTATCTCCTTTTGCAATTTCATCCCTATTTTTACATGAGTCGTGCAAAGATACCAAACTTGAGATCATTCCAGAATGGGCTTATACCTTTAAGTCGTGCCTCGACACGTAGGAGGTATAGTCCCATCCTGGGCATTACAGGTTTCTCCACCATAATTGCCTATGCATTATTTCGTTCACTTCGAACATTTTAGTTTTAATATTTGAAAACTTTTATTGTCTGCTTGATTTTAAATTTGAATATGAATCGGTTTCGAACTATCGCGAGATTCACAACAGTAATCGTGGTGATGTGGCATCATTAGCAGAGGTTTACTGTAGCTTGATTACCCGACCATCACAACTTAAACCCCAGTTTATGCGCTATTCCATAAGGGACCGATTCGATACAAAAGTTTAATGTTATGGTTAGAATTTATCCTTAATACTTTTCCCGTAGTTGCGGATGCTTGCGGGAGGGTTAATCATAATTTAGAACAGCACCTAAGCACCGATCCACCCACATACCAAATTATCAAAGTAGCGAACACAAATCAAACCGACATGATGAAAGTGACTAGATGAAATTGATGTGTACCCTCAAGAACGCTTTGCTTATTATAAGAGACCATCTTGGCCTGTCCTTTACCTCAAACGGATTGGGCTACCTTTCTGCACTTTTTTTACTGCTACCATTACTTGGTCGTTACAAAATTATCTTGCTATGAAACTACTCTGTTACTTACAAATTCAACACGTGCATACATTACCTTGTTGAAAACCACTTGTCATTTCCTTCTGCTCCTCGTTGGTTTCGACGCTCTTACTTATCGAAAGGAGCTACAATTTATCCCCTATACTTGTGGGTCATCAAGGCTATTTTCTAGCGTCATTGCTGGGGAGTGATGCTCGTTTGGTAAGTGGAAATTGGTAAGGAAACATTCATATAGTGTGGTGACATTTATTGTTACTTGTTACTATGGAGAACAATCCTTTCAGGGGTTTGCTCGGGGTATCTTCACCTCGACCGGAACCACAATTAGCTACCCCTCAACTTGCTGCACCTACTGAAAATATTGAATATGAAATTCCTTCGGGTATGATAGAATAACTGCTCGCTAATCCTTATGCAGGAGATGGAACCGAACATCCTGATATGCACTTGATATATGTGGAACAAATTTGTGGATTGTTTAAGCTTGCAGGTTTACCTGGAGTTCAATTTATGAAGAAGGTCTTTCCTTTATCTTTGAACGGAAAAGCCTTAGCATGGTATAGGCTATGCAATGATATTGGAGCTTGGAACTGGAATCGATTGAAATTGGAGTTTCATCAAAAAAATATCCTATGCATCTAGTTCATCGTGATCGGAATTACATATATAATTTTTGGCCTCATGAAGGATAAAGTATCGCTCTAGATTGGGGAGGCTTAAGTCAATGTTACATTCATGCCGCAATCATGAGATCTCAAGAGAAATTATTATCTAGAATTTTTATGCTCGGCTTTCTCGTAATGATCAATTCATGCTTGATACTTCTTGCGCTGGTTCTTGTATGAAGAAGACTATTGAATTCCGGTGCTATCTTTTGGAAAGAATTAAACGGAACTCTGAAGATTGGGAACTCGACGAAGGTAAAGAGTCAGGTATCAAGCTTAAGTATGATTGTGTTAAATCTTTTATGGATATCGATGCTTTTCAAAAGTTTAGCACTAAATATGGACTTGACTCTGAGATAGTATCCGCATTTTGTGAATCATTTTCTACTCATGTTGATCTCCCTAGAGAGAAGTGGTTTAAATATCACCCACCTATTAAAGAAGAAATTAGAGAATCGGTACTAGCTAAGGAAGAAACTATAATATATAATGTTGATCCAGTTGTGCCTACTGCTTATATCGAGAAACCATCTTTCCCTGTTAGGATAAAGGAACATGCTAAAGTTTCAACTATGGTTAACAAAAGTTATATTAGAACACCTAAACCAGATGAACAAATTAAAGTAGAACCTAATATTGCTATGGTTAAAGATCTCTTGGAAGAAAATGTAAACATGCATGTTATTTACTTCTGTGAAGAAGCTTCTAGAATTGCCAAACCCGATAAAGAGGATAAACATAGACTTGTTGTTGGCATGCCCGTTTTCGCAGTCAAAATAGGAGATCACTGTTATCATGGTTTATGTGGCATAGGTGCTAGTGTGAGTGCTATTCCCTACACTTTATACCAAGAAATTATGAATGACATAGCACCCGCAGAGATAGAAGACATATATGTTACTATTAAACTTGCTAATAGATATACTATATCAACCATTGGGATAGTTAGAGATGTTGAAGTCATGTGTGGGAAAATAAAATACCCTACTAATTTTCTTGTTCTTGGTTCCCCACAAGATAACTTCTGTCCCATTATCTTTGGTAGACTTTCCTTGAACACCGTTAATGCTAAAATACATTGTGAGAAACAAACTGTCGGTGTTCGTTTTGGTGATGAGTCTTGAGGGAGTCCTGGATTGAGGGGTCCTCGAGAGGCCGGATAACTTGTGGTGGGCCGTGAAGATCATTGTTGAAGATCGTCTCTCGTATCCGGATAGGACTCCTGTATTTGTATAATGGCAGGTTTTAGGTTCGGGTGTAATATTTCCTTCCTCTGCAAGATGGTTATGTGCAAACCCTAGGCCCCTCCGGTGCATATATAAACTAGAGGCTTTAGTCCGTAGAGGCTAGAGAATCATAACATCCTCATAGGCTAGACTTTAGGGTTTAGCCATTACAATCTCAAGGTAGATGAACTCCTGTAATCATATTCCTCCATATTAATATCGCAGGAAGTAGGGTATTACCTCGATCGAGAGGGCCTGGACCTGGGTAAACATCGTGTCCCCAGCCTCCCGTTACCATCGATCCTCAGACGCATAGTTCTGGACCCCCTACCAGAGATCCGCCGGTTTTGACACCGACATTGGTGCTTTCATTGAGAGTTCCACTATGTCGTCGACCGAAGGACTGATGGGTCGCTTCATGAACCACAACGGCGCCACCGAGGGAATTTTCCCTCCTGGACAACTTTTTGTGTTCGGCGGCTTCCTGCTCCGTGCTAACACAGAAGGCCACCTCGAGTAGGTTGAGAGCTACGCCCCTGGCCATCAAGTTAGGTTTGGAAGCTTGAACTATGTTGCTGATATCCGCGGAGACTTGATCTTTGACGGATTCGAGCCCACGACGACCTCTCCGTGCCACCACGATGAACATGACCTAACTCTGTCATCGGACAAGGAAATAACACCTGTAACCGTTCCGACCTTAGATCTGGAACTGATCGCGTCACCCGAAGACGGGAAGCTCAACCCCGCTGCGGAAGCCGCAGACTCAACGACGCTAGAGCCGCACATAGACCCAACTCTGAGCGTGTTCTCTGTTACCGAAACTCCGAACTCGTCTCCGGCCGCAGGTTCCGAACAACACTTATATGTGCCCTTCAAACTCGATCAGGCGTCTATCATCGAATTCAGCGCTGCAGATATCTTCCGGCACTCACCTTTTGGCAATGTGCTAAATTCGTTAAAATCTCTCTCCTTACCTGGGGACACACAACTGAATTATATCCGGTTCGAACTGGAGTACGATGATGGAGAATTTTTCTCCCCACCCATCACCCACTTGGTAGCCACGGTCGACGATCTAACTGATCTACTTGACTATGCTTCCGTAGACTTCGAAGAGATGGACCTCGAAGCCGAAGCAGATCTAGACCAAAACCGGCCCGTAACCGGGCGATGGACAGCTATGTCTTCATATGACATGTATCTAGTGGATACACCTAAGGAGAAGGAGGGCGATGGCAAAAACGATCTTGCAAAGGACAAGCTTGTCGATGAACCTCCCAAGCGTCAGCGTGCGAAGCGCCAAATAAAATCTCGTAAAGGGAAAGATAGGAACACTGTCACTAACGACGCTGACAGTCCGGAGCAAGCCGAAGACCCCGCAGATCCAGCGATGGAGCATGACGAGCGAGAGGACGGGGAACATAGTACGGAATCGCTGTCCGATGACAGCGATGCCGAAGACAGCAATTATAAACCTGTCTCTGAAGAGGATGTTAGCCTGGGCATTGACGAATACATCATCCCAGAAGAACCCTTAGAACAAAAGCGCTTCCATCGGAGGCTTATTGCCACCGCGAGGAGCTTGAAAAAGCAGTAGAGACGGCTTCAAGCCGCACAAGCCACGCTCAATGATAGATGGAACGAAGTGCTAGACGCTGAGCACTAATATGGCTACGATCGTCAAACCAAAGGCTATCCTAATCATAAACTGCTACCTGAATTCAACGACGAGGCCACAACGCCTATACCGGCGAAGAATAACATCGCCGACAAGCTGGACCGACCACCTCGTAGACGGGATAGAGTGGCTAGCAACGGCGTACACAAGCCCGCACCACCACCCCATAAAAGAAAGGAGGATGCGGCTCAGGCCCGGAAACACGATATACGTGAGGACCTGAACAAAAAGGCTGGCAAGACCAGATCCATCTACGGATCCAGGGACCGTGCTCCCGCACGGGATGGCGGCTATCAAGCTAATTATGCCGGTTATATACTAGTCCGGGGTCAATACCGAACATCGCAACCATTGGACATACGTCATGACATAGCAAAATACAGGGGTGTCGCACACCCTCTGCGCTTCATCGATGAGGTGCTGGATCACGAGTTTCTAGAAGGGTTTAAACCCGCAAATATCAAGGCGTATGATGAAATGACGGATCGTGCTGTCTGGATAGAAGACTTTATTCTTCACATCCACATGGCTCGTGGAGATGATCTCCACGCCATTAAATACTTACCCCTCAAGCTGAAAGGACCAGCTCAACACTGGCTAAACAGCCTCCTAGAGAACTCCATTGGGAGTTGGGAAGAACTTGAGGATGCTTTTCGGGCCAATTCTCAAGGGACCTATGTCCGGCGCTCAGATGCTGAGGACCTAAGTCACATAATTCAACAACCCGGGGAGTCAGCTCGTAAGCTTTGGAATCGGTTTCTCACTAAGAAGAACCAAATCGTTGACAGTCCGGACGCCGAAGCCTTAGCGGCCTTCAAACACAATGTCCGGGACGAATGGCTAGCTAGACACCTCGGACAGGAAAAGCCAAGGACAATGGCAGCCCTAACTACACTCATGACCCGCTTTTGCGTGGGCGAGGACAGCTGGCTAGCTCATAGCAGCACCAGCGACCCTGCAACATCTGAAGTTAGGGACGACAATGGAAAGCCACGACATAATAAACACAAACGTCGAAATAATGTTGGGAGCCTAGATGATATAGCGGTACATGCCGGATTCAGCGGCTCCAGACCCGATCAACGGAAGAAGCCATTCAAAGGCAACAAAGATGGTCCATCTAGCCTGGACAAAGTATTAGATAGGCCCTGCCAAATCCATGGCACCCCAGATACACCTGCAAATCATACCAACTGTAATTGTTGGGTCTTCAAGCAGGTCAGCAAGCTCAACATCGAACACAAGGGAATGGGACCTCAGAGCGAAGACGGGGATGAACCTCGCTAGCTGGCACAGGAGGGTAGAAGAAATTTCCACCAGAGATCAAAACAGTAAACATGATCTATGCCACTCATATCCCAAAGAGGGAGTGCAAGCGTGCACTCCGAGATGTCTACACCGTTGAGCCCGTTGCCCCCAAATTCAACCCATGGTCGGCCTGTCGATCACTTTTGATCGCTGGGATCATCCGACTAGAATCCTTCATGGGGGATCGGCTGACCTAGTGCTCGACCCAATAATCGATGGTAACCATCTCACTCGAGTCCTTATGGACGGCAACAACAATCTTAATCTGATATATCAGGACACTGTCCACAAGATGGTGATCGACCCGTCAAGAGTCAAGCCAAGCAGCATGACCTTTAAAGGAGTGATACTGGGTGTAGAAGCCCGTTGCACGGGCTCTTTAACATTCGAGGTCGTATTCGGCTCTCCTGATAACTTTTGAAGCATAGAGCTAATCTTCGACATAGCTCCATTTCGAAGTGGCTACCATGCACTACTCAGAAGAACGGCCTTCGCCCGCTTTAATGCAGTCCCACATTATGCTTATCTAAAGCTTAAAATGCCTAGACCACGTGGCGTCATCACGGTCAATGGAAATATGGAGCGCTTTCTCCATACGGAGTACGCTGCGGCCTTAGCAGCCGAAGTCCAGAACGGCCTATTCAAGCCGGACAGCCTATCGGCCGTTAAAACCGCGGACACAGCTAAACATGTCCGGCATACGCCTCAATGCGGCAGCTCAGATGAACCTGAGCTAGATTAGCTGTTACACCCCCATTGACTGCCCCATAAGGTGATAGAATATGTGCCTCATGTACATAATTATGCCCCCAAAATCCCTTGGGCGGCGCAGGGGGCACACTACATACACATAGTCCATAGTTTGGCTCGACCCTATTTGGACTCTAAAATTATCTTTTAGGGTTCACTAAACGAACCGGTTTTGTGTTTGGCCACACTGGATTTCTTTTCTTTTCCAGGTTTTTCTTTTTTACGGATGGCCATCACACTCCCCCCTCCAAGGACACATCACAAAGGAGAAAACGGCGCAGACGTGCAGCAGGGACCCGCGCTAAGGTTTCTTGTTACATTAAAACCCTGTGTAAACCGTTTTTCTCATTTTGTTCTATACTTCTCTGGCATGTAAAATGTCCAAGGAAGTTATCGGCATTATCTGTAAACATACGGCTTGCCGTACTATAACGGAATATTTTAGAAACAGCTTGTCTTATATTATGTTTGGAGTTTTATTCTCTCACCACCTGTGTTCTCTCCCCATGTCAGATTGCCACATGTTCCTTAACAACAGGGTCCATTACCAGGGGCTGTATTCAGCCCCGATATATGTTGAAAAGTCCGAACACCTATAGTGAGTGTTCAGCGTCCTAGATATCTGCTTTATATGCATCAGTTCCGAATCATGTCTTGGGTCAATAGTTGGGTCGCCCGGATCGTGTGCTTACCCCTACGTTCCAGATTGTTCGGCTATGGTGTAAAGGGAGAACTACTACGCTTGTACTTCGGGCTCGTCCGGTCAAGTACCTCGGTAGAGAAAGCTGAAAACTGACTGTCATGATATGCGAGAATCTGGTATGCAATCCGGTGACTTAGTGTTATACTACGATCAATGGAGATCTGCCCCGTATTACACGAAGGGCTGGTTTTTTTGCCCAGTCGCGTGAAAATGGATACCGTAATTCGAAAATACCATATACGCACGTGGGGCTAGTACCTAGCACCACTTGTCAAACTCCTATGGCTAAGTGAAAGCAATAACGCGCATAGTCTGATTGCTTGGTTCGCTCCACATACACCTCCTACATGGACCAATACGTTGGATAAAGAGTGTCTATGCATATGACCGAACACCCCAGTAATATTTACATGGGGGCTGAAGCCGACGACTGGAAACATTAAGAATTAAATGAACAGCCGCACAGGAGGTAAAATTCGCTCACGTTATAATAGCGCAAAAGTTATATACATCGGTTCATAAGCTTAAGTCTATACAACCGGATACAATTACTCAAAGATAACATCTTTTGAGCACTGGCCTTCTACAAGGTGGGCGCAAGCTATGACATCCTCGAAGTATTTCTCCGGCTTGCGGTGCTCCTTGCCTGCGGGCGGGCCAACAATAGCTATATCATGCGCCTTCATCTTCACCCAGTGCACCTTTACACGAGCGAATGCCATCCGAGCAGCTTCTATGCAGGCCGAACGCTTCAACGCGTCAACCCGCGGACTTGCTTCTACGAGCCGCTTCACCAATCCGAAGTAGCTACTTGGGATGGGGTCAGCGGGCTATAGCCGGACTATCAAGTCCTTCATGGCCAAACCCTCCATATTGTGCAGCTCGACCAGCTGCTTCATCTGGTCGTTGAGGGGCACCGGATGTTTTGGCGCATAGAACTGCGACCAAAACAACTTCTCCGTTTCGTTCCCCTCCTGGGCTCAGAAGTATTGGGCAGCGTCAACACTGCTCCTTGGAAGATCAGCAAACACGCCTAGAGTACTCCATAACCGTGTCAGCCCAAGATACTTCCGCCCTCTGATGCTCTGTAAGACAAAGGTCTTACCAGATGCTATCTGCCGTGCCTGCTTGATTTCTTCGCAGGCACTTCACGCATCCTGGGTAGCCTTAACTGCCGCATTCAGCTCGGACGCTTGTTCCGAAGTCTTCTCTTCCAATGCCTCGCATTTGCGAATAGCATCTTTGAGCTCAACCTCAACTTCGGACACCCGAGCCTGGTGCTTCTCGCACACGGCCTTTTCGGCCTCTAGATCGGCAACCGCCTTGTCAGCGATTGCCTTGCTCGCTTCGGCCTCCCCCTTGAGGGCCTCGAGCTGAGTGGCGCTAACTGTGTAATACAGAATATCATAAAAGAGTTTATACACAGACTCAATTAATATTCTTCTTCTTCTTAACATCTAAATTTTTAATCCGCATACCTTGCGTTTCATCTAAACGCTGGTTGACGCGGTCGAGGTCCGCGTTGGCCAACAAAAGCTTTGGGTTTAGTTCAGCAACTTCTGTGTCTCGTGTAGTTGCCGCAAATAGTGAAGCATGTTAAAATACAAAGGCATATAGTTCAGCTCTATAATATGCTATACTATGGATACTGCATCCGATTCTGTTCAGAATCACACAAAGCATCAGGGGCTACTGGCTATATATGTGTATTTAAAACAAATAAAGTTCCATAAAGAACATTACATTGCTTACCTCAAAGCCTGTTAACAGGCTGTTGAAGGCTTCATTCAGTCCGCCTTTCATGGACTGGATCTTCTTCATCACCGCACCCATCATGGTGCGGTGCTCCTCCACGACAGAAGCACTCTGTAGTGCTCCTTCCCGAGGGTCCGGCGCCTCCGGATTGACCCCGGGCGCCGTTTTATCCTCCTCCGCCTTGGGGGTCTGGTCTTCGGACCCCCGAGCCGCGCTAGGTTCCGGATCAGTATTCGGTGGGGCCCCGGACTGTC
>LR738715.1:767419282-767430044 GCA_902687465.1 Secale cereale
CCCCCCCCCGTCTTTGGTCTCCATGGGGATTGTTCCCCCATGGTCAGCGGCAGTCGAGGTATTACCCTCGGTCGCCCCATCGCTTGCCCCGCCCCCATCTCCTTGAGCGGAAGACACCCGCTAGGAGGACACCTCGGTGTCCCTGCCGATCACGGGTGATGGAGCTCGAACCAGCGGGTCACTCTTCGTCTCTCCAGGCGCTAGAGAGTTCCCCCCCGATAAGGAGGCGTCGGGGTGTGCTCGGGGAGGGCTATAGGTCAGCAGGTGAGAAATACTAAGTAAGCATCAAAATGCTAAACAAATAAGGTGCAGCAATTAATATATCCAGACAAACTTACGTTTCGGTCAGGGGTTTCTCCCTGGGCTTCACCACAAAGCTATGTTCAGAAAATGAGTCCGAACGAGCAGAGAGGTTTAGCCTCCTTCGGTGTGCGACCATACCCGCATCAGCGACAGTCGCCCTCTTCGCCCCCTGCCTTGCGCTGGGGGCTCTTCTTCTTCGTCGTCGTCATCCTCCTCCTCTTCGGAGGAGAGGATGTTGATCTCCTCAGACTTCCCGTCCATAGGGCGGGGGCCACCTTCGGCCTCCATGCTCTTCTTCTTGGGCTTCTTTTCCGGCGCCTTGTACGGCGCCGGGACCAGCATCGCTGTCAGTCGAGGTGTTTCCGGGTCTTCGGGCAAAGGCATCGGACACTTAATCCGGATTGCCTTCTTCATCCAGCCCTGTATATCATCCAAATACTCCAATTCCTATTATCATTAAATAAGAAAGGGGATATATGTTCAGTAGAATTTTCTATTACCTCCGGAGCGATGAACGCGGTATTATAGCCCGCGTCCTCGGTTTCCTTTAGCCACTCCTTCTGGCTCTTGAAGATATGCTTCCAGATCTCTTTGTGCGTAAAGCCAGAGAGATGCTTCAGAGGCCGATCTCCTGCCGGATCGAACTCCCATAGGGAGGAGTCCCGACTTTGGCAAGGAAGGACAAGCCAGGCAAGCATTACCAGGACCACGGTCGAGAGCAGATAGCCCTTGGAAATCACGCCGGACATTGATGACCCACAAGTGTAGGGGATCTAGCATAGTCCTTTTGATAAGTAAGAGTGTCGAACCCAACGATGACCAGAAGGAAATGATAGGCAGTTTTCAGTAAGCTATTCTCTGCAAGCACTGGAATTGTCGGTAACAGATAGTTTTGTGATAAGGTAATTTGTAACGAGTAACAAGCAGTAAAAGTAAATAAGGTGCAACAATATGGCCCAATCCTTTTTGTAGCAAAGGACAAGCCTGGACAAACTCTTATATAAAGAAAAGCGCTCCCAAGGACACATGGGAATTATCGTCAAGCTAGTTTTCATCACTTTCATATGATTCGCGTTCGTTACTTTGATAATCTGGTATGTGGGTAGACTGGTGCTTGGGTACTGCCCTTCCTTGGACAAGCATCCCACTTATGATTAACCTCTATTGCAAGCATCCGCAACTACAAAAGAAGCATTAAGGTAAACCTAACCATAGCATGAAACATATGAATCCAAATCAGCCCCTTACGAAGCAACACATAAACTAGGGTTGAAGCTTCTATCACTCTAGCAACCCATCATCTACTTATTACTTCCCAATGCCTTCCTCTAGGCCCAAACAATGGTGAAGTGTCATGTTGTCGATGTTCACATAACACCACTAGTGGAAAGACAACATACATCTCATCAAAATATCGAACGAATAACAAATTCACATGACTACTTATAGCAAGACTTCTCCCATGTCCTCAGGAACAAATGTATCTACTCAAAAATCATATTCATGTTCATAATCAGAGGGGTATTAATATGATAATGGATCTGAACATATGATCTTTCATCGAATAAACCAACTGGCATCAACTACAAGGAGTAATCAACACTACTAGCAACCCACAGGTACCAATCTGGGGTTTTGGGACACAGATTGGATACAAGAGATGAAGTAGGGTTTGAGAGGAGATGGTGCCAGTGAAGATGTTGATGGAGTTTGACCCCCTCTGGATGAGAGGATCGTTGGTGATGACAATGGTGAAGATTTCCCCCTCCCGGAGGGATGTTTCCCCGACAGAACAGCTCCGCCGGAGCCCTAGATTGTTTCTGCCAAGGTTCCGCCTCGAGACGGCGGCGCTTCGTCCCAAAAGCTTCCTTCTAATTTTTTCCAGGGAAGAAGACACCTTATACCAGAAGATGGCCATCGGGGGGCTGCTAGGTGCCCCACGAGGCAGGGGGCGCACCTAGGGGGTAGGGCGCGCTCCCTCCCTCGTGGGCGGTGGGTGGCCCCCCTCTCGTGCTTTCTCCGCCCAATATTTTTTATATATTCCAGAACTGACTTTTGTGGAGTTTCAGGACATTTGGAGTTATGCAGAATAGGTCTCTTAATATTTGCTCCTTTTCCAGCCCAGAATTCTAGCTGCCGGCATTCTCCCTCTTCATGTAAACATTGTAAAATAAGAGAGAAAAGCCATACGTATTGTGACATAATGTGTACTAACAACCCATAATGCAATAAATATAGATATAAAAGCATGATGGAAAATGGACGTATCAACTCCCCCAAGCTTAGACCTCGCTTGTCCTCAAGTGGAAGCCGATATCGAAAAATATTTCCACATGTTTAGAGATAAAGGTGTCGATAAAATAAAATACGAACATAAGGGCATCATGATCATTCTTATAATAGCAAGATACATATATTGTCATATGATTTCTTATGCTGAAGTAACAATCTATTCAAAATGCCAAGTATGAATCAGAAACCTCATTGAAAACTAACCAACTATGATCTCGGTCATTGAAGCAAATGCAATTTATTATAACATCGGAAAGAGTCAATAGAAGAGCTTTTCGGCAAGTCCACATACTCAACTATCATTTAGTCTTTCACAATTGCTAACACTCACGCAATACTTATGGGTATGGAGTTTTAATTGGACACAGAGAAAGATAGGGGCTTATAGTGTTGCCTCCCAACCTTTTACCTCAAGGGTAATGTCAGCAATAATAGTCTATGGTAACTTACATCCAATTGGGTATATATGTCAAGTTCTTTCCAACATAGTGGGCTTGCCAAAGGATAAAATGTAAAAAGGAAAGGTGAAGATCACCATGACTCTTGTATAAGGTATAAGACAAGAATATAAGATAGGCGCTTCGTAGAAGGAAGCAGAGGTTGTTATGTGCTTTTCTGGTTGGATGTACAAAATCTTAATGCAAAAGAACATCAGTTTATATTGCCACTTGTGGTAGGGACCTTTATTATGCAGTCAGTCGCTTTTATTGCTTCCATATCACAAGATCGTATAAAGCTTATTTTCTCCACACTAATAGATCTTACATATTTAGAGAGAAATTTTTGTTGCTTGCAACAATGACAACTTACTTGAACGATCTTACTCAATCCATAGGCAGAAATGGTGGACTCTCATGGCAAAAATGGGTTTAAGGATATTTGGAAGCACAAGTAGTATCTCTACTTGGTGCAAGGAGTTTGGCTAGCATGAGGGGGAAAGGCAAGCTCAACATGTTGGAAGATCCATGACTATATACTTTATTTCGGATATAAGAAAACATAACCCACTACATTGTCTTCCTTGTCCAACATCAACCTTTTAGCATGTCATATTTTAATGAGTGCTCACAATCATAAAATATGTCCAAGATAGTATATTTATATGTGAAGACCTCTCTTTCTTTATTACTTCCTATTAATTGCAACGATGACTAAAAGTATGTTTTTCAACTCTCAACAACTTTTATTCATCATACTCTTTATATGTGAAGTCCTTACTTTCCATAAGATCAATATGATCTCTTTGATTCTTTTTATTCTTTCTTTTATTCCCTCATGATCATAGTAAGATAATCAAGCCCTTGAATCAAAACTAATCTTTATTATATATAGCTCACAGACTCGGATACATATAAGGATCATAAAGCAAAGCTCACAACTAGATCATATTAAACTTTATTCTACTAGATGAAGATATTACCAAAAAGGATTTAACTAAAAAAACAATAAAGATAGAGGTGGAGATAATACGATACCGGGGCACCTCCCTCAAGCTTGGCAGTTGGCAAGGGGAGTGCCCATACCCATGTATTTATGTCTCTTTCTTCGGAGGTGGTGATGATGTAGGCTTCTTCCTTAATTTGCGCTTGAGGATAGAATTTTGTTCCCTTAGGTCATCGATCTCCTGCTCAAGACATAATATCTTTTTGCATAGTTCCTGTTTGTTCTCCTGCAAGAGGCGAAAAGGAATAAACTAGATCTTAGGTTTCTTTGCTCTATCAGGGAGGCTTGACTTTTTGAACTCCACATGCATGTCCCCAGGTTGAGGTAATAGGACTTCATCTTCATCTGAGCTCGTCTCCTCCTTTCCCCTAAGATCATAGTCTTCTTCTTCCTCCGTGGTCCACCCACAATGCTCCAAGTCACCATAGACCTTAGGGTCTGCAAGGTAATCAGCCACATAGCTCTCTCCCTCCGAATCCTAGGACGACATATTGCTCTAATCTATGACAGAAACAACTCAAAACAAAAATAGAGGATTTTGTCTTGATGTCGTGGTCAAAACCTTCGGAGTCGGAATCGTTTTGGATAGTTTCCCTTATGTATTCCTCCGGGGTTACGGTTTCAATAACATTGGTTTCAACATTTATGGGATTACTTGAGATATAATTTTTGATTCTTTGACCGTTCACCACCTTCGGATTCGTGCCTTCGAAGTTGCCGATTTTTATGGCACCGAAACGATAGACCTCCTCGATAACGTAAGGGCCTTCCCATTTAGAGAGAAGTTTTCCATCAAAAAATCTTAAACGAGAGTTGTATAGCAAAACATAATCACCTACATTAAACTCATGTTTTTGTATCGTTTTGTCATGCCATCTTATAACTTTTTCTTTAAACAGTTTGGCATTCTCATAGGCCTGGTTCTCCACTCAGCAAGTGAGCTAATGTGAAATAACCTCTTCTCACCGGCAAGTTTGAAATCATAATTGAGCTCTTTAATGGCCCAATATGCCTTATGTTCTAGTTCGAGAGGTAAATGACATGCTTTTCCATAAACCATTTTATACGGAGACATACCCATATAATCAAAGCCCCAAACATCAAATGGTTCAATAACAAGTGAATAATTCATAGGCATTTCTGGATGTCTACTAATATTACCAATTCTTTGACATTCATCTCAAGAGAAGACAAACTTACGTGCATCCTTGAAGAGAGTAGGCCAAGAAAAACCGGATTGCAATACCTTATGTGCAGTTCTATCTCCAGCATGGTTTCCTCCGTAGGCCTCAGAGTGGCACTTGCGTAGGATCTGTTCATGTTCATGCTCAGGTACACAACGTCTAATGATACCATCTACTCCTTCTTTATAAAGGTGTGGGTCATCCCAGAAGTAATGTATTAAATCATAGAAAAACCTGTTCTTTTGCTGGTATGTGAAACTAGGTGGTATAAATTTAGCAATGATGTAATTAGAACAATCAGCATACCATGGAGCAGTACGAGAAGTATTTATGACAGCCAATTGTTCATCAAGAAAGCTATCACCAATAGGTAGTGGGTCATCACGAACATTTTCTAACCTAGACAAGTTGTCCGCAACGAGGTTATCAGCTCCCTTTCTATCAATAATATGCAAATCAAATTCTTGTAGCAAGAGAACCCATCTAATAAGTCTAGGTTTAGCATCTTTATTTTCCATAAGATATTTAATAGCAGCATGATCAGTGTGAACAGTTACTTTAGAATCAACAATATAAGGTCTGAACTTATCACATGCAAATACAACTCCTAAAAATTCCTTTTCAGTAGTAGCATAATTTCTCTGGGCACTGTCTAGAGTTTTACTAGCATATTGGATAACCTTTAATTTCTTATCAACTCTTTGTCCTAGAACAACACCTACAGCATAGTCACTAACATCACACATAATTTCAAAGGGTAAATTCCAATCAGGTGGCTGGACAATAGGTACAAAAATCAATCCTTTCTTAAGTATTTCAAATGCTTCTACATAATCATCATCAAAGACAAGAGGAACATCTTTTTGTAAGAGATTAGTCAGGGGCCTGGATTTTTGAGAAGTCTTTAATGAACCTGCTATAAAAATTGGCATGACCAAGGAAACTTCTTATACCTTTGATGTCCTTGGGACATGGCATCTTTTCAGTAGCATCAACTTTAGCTTTATCAACTTCAATACCTCTTTTAGAAATTTTATGCCCCAAGACAATACCATCATTAACCATAAAGTGACACTTCTCCCAATTCAAGACAAGATTAGTTTCTTCACATGTCTGCAAAACTCAATCAAGGTTTCTCAAGCAATCATCAAAAGAAGTTCCATATACGGAGAAATCATCCATGAAAACCTCAGCAATCTTTTCACAAAAATCAGAGAATATAGCCATCGTGCATCTTTGAAAGGTAGCAGGTGCATTACATAAACCAAAAGTCATACGTCTATAAGCAAAAGTACCAAAAGGGCAAGTAAAAGTGGTCTTTTCAAGATCTTCTTTTAACATAGGTATTTCAGAGAAACCAGAATAACCATCTAGAAAACAAAAATGTGTTTGTTTGGATAGTCTTTCTAGTATTTGATCAATAAAAGGTATAGGGTAATGATCCTTTTTAGTAGCTTTATTTAATTTGCAGAAATCAATTACCATCCTATGACCTGTAACAATTCTTTGTGGGATCAATTCATCTTTATCATGAACAACAGTAATACCTCCCTTCTTAGGGACACAATGGACATGACTTACCCACTGACTATCAGCCACATGATAAATTATACCTGCCTCTAGAAGCTTTAGTATTTCTTTCCTTACCACTTCTTTCATCCTAGGATTTAACCATCGTTGGTTATCAACAACCGGTTTAGCGTCCTTCTCCAATTTTATTTTTTGTTGGCATAGAGTGGGACTAATGCCCTTAAGATCATCAAGAGTATATCCAATAGCAGCATAATGCTTATTCAAAGTTTTCAATAATTTCTCTTCTTCCTGCTCTGAAAGGTTGGCACTAATAATAACATGATATATCTTCTTTTCATCTAGATAAGCATACTTAAGAGTATCAGGTAATAGTTCGAGCTCAAACACGGGATCACCCTTGGGTGGTGGAGGATCCCCTAGAATTTCAACAGGCAAGTTGTGTTTCAATAAAGGTCCCTGTTTAAAGAATATTTCATCTATTTCCCTTCTCTCATTCATATACATATCATTTTCATGGTCTAGCAGATATTGTTCTAATGGATCGTTAGGAGGCACTTCAATAGAAGCAAGACCAATAATTTCATCCCTACTAGGCAATTCTTTATCATGGGGTTGTCTACGAAATTTAGCAAAGTTAAAATCATAAGACATATCCCCTAAACCAATAGTAACAACATCCTTTTTGTAGTCTATCTTAGCATTAACAGTATTCAAGAAGGGTCTACCATATATAATGGGGGCAAAAGTCATCTTCTGGGGAACCAAGAACAAGAAAATCAGTAGGGTATTTAACTTTTCCACACAAGACTTCAACATCTCTAACAATCCCCATAGGAGAAATAGTATCTCTGTTAGCAAGCTTAATTGTAACATCAATACCTTCTAACTTAGTAGGTGCAATGTCATGCATAATTTCTTCATATAAAGAATGAGGTATGGCACTCGCACTAGCACCCATGTCACATAAACCATGATAGCAATGCTCTCCTATTTTACCAGAAATAACATGCATGTCTGCAATAGGTCTATGTTTATTTTTAGTATCGGGTCTAGCAATTCTAGCAGCTTGATCACAGAGATAAATAACATGCCCATCAATATCATCGACCAAGAGATCCTTAACCATAGCAACACTAGGTTCAACTTTAATTTGCTCAGAGGGTGTAGGTGTTCTAGTATTACTCTTACAAACCACATTTGAAGCTTTAGCATGATCCTTTATTCTAACAGGGAAGGGTTGTTTCTCAATATAAGCAATATGAACAATAGGGTCAACATTATAAGTAGCAAACGATTCAACTACTTTTCTTCAACTCTAACGGGTTCAACTACTTTTACTTTGATGGGAGGATGATATTTATAACACTTCTCCTTAGGGAGGTCAACATGAGTAGCAAATGATTCATAGAAAGAAGCTACTATCTCAGAGTCAAGTCCATATTTTGTGCTAAATTCATGGAAAACATTAGTATCCATAAAAGATTTAACATAGTAAAACTTAGGTGTTATACCTCAATCCTTACCTTCGTCGAGATCCCAATCTTCAGAGTTGCGTTTAATTCTTTCCAATAAATCCCATTTGAATTCAATAGTCTTCATCATAAAAGAACTCGTACAAGAAGTATCGAGCATGGAGCGATTATCAAGAGAAATCCGAGCATAAAAATAATAATTTCTCTTGAGAGCTCATGATTGGGGCATGAATATAAATTGACATAAGCCTCCCCCAAGCTTGAGCGATACTTTCTCCTTTGCGAGGCCAAAAATTATATATATAATTACGATCACGATGAACCTGATGCCTAGGATAAAACTTCTGATGAAATTCCAATTTCAATCGGCTGTAGTTCCATGATCCCATATCATCGCATAGCCTAAACCATGTCAATGCCTTTCCCTTCAAAGATAAAGGGATGACTTTCTTCTTGATCACATCCTCGGGCATACCTGCAAGCTTAAATAATCTACAAAATTCATCCACATAGATTAGGTGTAAATCGGGATGCAATGTTCCATCTCCTACAAAGGGATTAGCTAGAAGTTTCTCTATCATACCCGAAGGAATTTCAAAGTAAACATTTTCAGTAGGTTCAGTAGGTTGAGGAGCAACTCTTTGCTCTACTGGTCGGGGTGAAGATACCCCAAACAAGCTCCTCAAAGGATTATGTTCCATAGTACCAAGTGACAGTAAATTTCAGCACATAATATAAATTTTTCCTTACCAAATTCAACTTACCAGAGGCGCTTCACTCCTCGACAACGGCGCCAAAAAAGAGTCTTGATGACCCACAAGTGTAGGGGATCTATCATAGTACTTTCGATAAGTAAGAGTGTCGAACCCGACGAGGAGCAAAAGGAAATGATAGGCAGTTTTCAGTAAGGTATTCTCTGAAAGCACTGGAATTGTCGATAACAAATAGTTTTGTGATAAGGTAATTTGTAACGAGTAACAAGTAGTCAAAGTAAATAAGGTGCAAAAATATGGCCCAATCCTTTTTGTAGCAAAGTACAAGCCTGGACAAACTCTTATATAAAGAAAAGCGCTCCCGAGGACACATGGGAATTATCGTCAAGCTTGTTTTCATCACGTTCATATGATTCGCGTTCGTTACTTTGATAATTTTGTATGTGGGTGGACCGGTGCTTGGGTACTGCCTTCCTTGGATAAGTATCCCACTTATGATTGACCTCTATTGCAAGCATCCGCAACTACAAAAGAAGTATTAAGGTAAACCTAACCATAGCATGAAACATATGGATCCAAATCAACCCCTTACGAAGTAACGCATAAACAAGGGTTTAAGCTTCTGTCACTCTAGCAACCCATCATCTACTTATTACATCCCAATGCCTTCCTCTAGGCCCAAACAATGGTGAAGTGTCATGTAGTCGACGTTCACATACACCACTAGAGGAAAGACAACATACATCTCATCAAAATATCGAACGACTACCAAATTCACATATTTACCTAATATTAAAGGATGGAGGCTTTCATAGTTTTCCATACGTCATCTATTTATATCCGTTGAATTTGTGTTAACAACAAAGATCGACGGGTGACATTTAAAAGGAGGGAGGTTTTGCAGTCGAGAAAAAATGATTCGCGCTGCCTCACACGTCATGACGTGGACCCACGGGACCTGCTCGATCTCTTGCTTCCCATCGCATCCCTGATCCTGCCCGATCAACATCTCTCATCGCTCGAGCCTCTTGCTAGTTGCTCATCAAGTAAAGGAGCAAGACACAAGGAGCCGTGCGCCGGGTTATTTGTCAGAACCGGATTTTCGGGATGTTAATTTCCCAAAAGTGGCCCTTGTGCTCACCAGCCCCAGGATTACTGTTAGCTGATGAGGCACCAACTTGTTACAGAAGCTCCAAGCAAAGTACAAAATATGTAGTATAAGACCATTCTGTCCTGCGAGTACAACACCAGGTTTCTAGTGGCTGATGGCGGAAGCGGTTTGTGGATCATCAGTGAATATGGGACTCCATTTCCCACAGGAACAGCTGACCAGGATAACTCCTATCTTCGCGAGGCTGCTATCTCCATTAGCGTAGGTTCCGAGGCTGTCATCGCATCGTTCCTTCCCACGCAAGGAATCTGGCCAAGACAATAGCCAGGGACAAGCCAGTGAGTACATTGAATGTACTCTCAAGCATTATGAATATGGATGAGACATAAACATGCTCGAGGATGATTTATGATCACTATGATAACAATGATATGACAGTCTCTAATTGCTAGCAGGGCATCCGCGTAAAAGGCATATGCAATCAGAGAGTAGTAAATAAATAAATAACAAGCATGCCACAGTCGGGTGTCTGAGCGACACCACAGAAAGGGCTCATGGGAAAAATAAAAGACAAGAATGCCACAGTCGGACGTCTGAGCGACATCACATAAAGGGCTTATAAAGAAAAGTAAATAACGAAATGCCACAGTCGAACGTCTGAGCGACATCACATAAAGGGCTTATAAAGAAAAGTAAATAACGAAATGCCAT
>LR738715.1:767430560-767566528 GCA_902687465.1 Secale cereale
AAGAAAAGTAAATAACGAAATGCCACAGTCGGACGTCTGAGCGACATCACATAAAGGGCTTATAAAGAAAAGTAAATAGCAAAATGCCACAGTCGGACGTCTGAGCAACATCACATAAAGGGCTTATAAATAAAATTAAATAACGAAATGCCACAGTCGGACGTCTGAGCGACATCACATAAAGGGCTTATAAAGAAAAGTAGATAACGAAATGCCACAATCGGACATCTGAGCGACATCACATAAAGGGCTTATAAGGAAAATAAATAACAGTAAGTATCCGGGAGGTAGAACCATCCCAAGGATACTCATTGTTCCAAAGAATACGAATGGTTAGTCCATAATATTAAATCACAGTCACCACCTGTCACAGGTCATAAATAATGCTCTGTTTTAATAGTTTCTCCTCCGAAGGCCCACACTAAAACCGACACTCGACCCATCCCAGACTGTAGTCTTTAACCATGGACATGGCTATTCGAATAGATTTAATGTCCTTGCAGAGGGTGTACTCTTTACCCACGAATAACGGATTCCCTATAGTCCCTCTGGACTAATTCCGTCGATGGTCTTTTAATTTGAAGACGCACCTGACTGCACACACCAGCCTTACTCACCGGTGTCTGGAATCACCCACAACACTTGTTAAGCCAGACTCTAAGTGGGGAGGCTACAACCTGGACTAACATGGGATCACAAAAATTTATAACGCGCGCGAAAACCGGGGAAGCTATCCCCTTCGGCTCCAACCGAAGCACCCATGCTCCAGGACTAGGTGGCCTGCCTACCGGTTGCAGCCGGTATCTTCCACCATGGCTTCTCTGTATGGTGTGTGATAGAACAGGGGTCGACAATTTACTGAACCGTACCCTACCTATAGCAGGGACACGTGGTAGCACGAAACAAGTATGGGGGTTACTGGAACAAGACTCGATCTATGGTCGACTCAGGAGGTTTCAGCATTACTGTATGGTTAGTGCCACAATATTTTTCACAGTTCGCCGACAGGGTCACACCCCTCATGCTACATCCTGCCTTACTGCACATCCTCGCCACAACGAGATGTCAGTCACGTGGTTGGTTCACCGGAACACAACCTTCCTTCGGACTCCATCCGAACTATCACCCGACATATGTGGCATGAGAAGTGGTTGCTGTCGCCAATATCACACACATAACGGAAAAATATTGTTCACCACATGTTGGTATGCAAGAGTATGATTTCCACATGAAATAACGTTACCCCATTTGAGCATATCGATGGAGTTATTATGTTTTAGCAAACAACACACAACGTATATCATAAGGGTTCAATATGTTGCCTTCAAGTAGAGAGGAGGAGAAATGCATTCCAAATATATTTTTTTGGAAGTTTTCTCCCTCTTCAAAATCCTAAATGAAATAAAAGAAAATCAATACATAGACTTAAAACAGCCCCAAAATGTTGTCTGGAAAATTTTCATATAAATATGAAAATAAACTAGACAATATTTGGGAAACAACAAAAGAAGAATCAAGTCATTTGGATTTATATTTTAAAAGATATTGCCAGTCAAAGTTTAGTCACCTCTGGTTCTAATAAAAACCAGAAAAAGGAAAACGAATCGGCTCAGAAAACGTTTTCATAGAAGAGAAGACGTACTTCGGGGAATGCGCCTCCACTTAAACCAGTGGGCGGGGACAAGAGGGGCTGACAGTGGGACCTGCGGGCCCACCTGTCATATTTGACTGGTCTACCCGCCTCCTTCCTTCTTCGCCCGACGGGGAAGGAGCTTCGGTGATCGTCGCCGGTGAATGGCGACTCCTCGAGGGCGTTCGAGTGCAGGGATGGATTCGCTAGGCTGGGGCAGTCCTCCCGGTGGTCGAGTTACCGACGAGGACAGAGGGAATCGCGGGCGGAAAGCTTCGCGGCGGACGGCGGCCTCGGGTGGATTTGGGGCCTTGTGATGCAGTGGTTCCCGAGCGAGTTTGAGGTGATGGGCGGCTCCGCAGGATCACTGGGAGTCGGACGGTGGTGCTAGCTGGACGGGAGGGGTGTTGGTTGCGACGGATTGAACTAAAGTGCGGCGGCGGCCGTATTCGCCAAAGATGAAGAAGAAAGCTTCTCGGGGACGAATGGCTGCCACGGGGTTGCTTTGCGGGGTGTCTAGTGATGGTCTGATGCTGCGGAGAGGTTTGGGTCACCCTTAAATATGTGAATAGAGTCGGTTCGACGGTGGCCGAGGATAAGGATGACAGTGGCGGCACTATTGCGGAGCAGGAGAGGTGGGGGCTGGCTGGCAGAACTTGCAGAGGTAGACGACGAGGTTGCGGATGAGCACGGCGGTCTGGAACGCTCGGGGTCGCGCTAGGTGGCCCGTACGGCGCCGACCACAGCAGGCGGCGGTGGCGGCTAGCTCCTGGATTGCCGGAGACGTGGCGAGGGGCTGTGGCGTCTGTGAGGTGGTGCGGGCAGAAGCTTGGCTCGATGCGGCAGGCTGCAGTGGTTTGGATAAGCTCGAGGGAGACAGGCCAGGGTCGCGGAGGCTCAGGCGCGACACGTGCAAAACGCGCGCTCTGGCCGCGCTCTGTGCACGCACGGCAGGTGCTCGACGGAATGCCAGGGCGGCCAAACCTACTTGGATGCCAAAGCAACTCAGTAGACTTAGGTTAGAGGTAGCTGGGAGGTTAGTGGACATGGCTGTTAGGTTAGGGATTCGAGTCCACAATGTGAACTAAGAACTATGCCAACACTGGTCATGCACACAAGGTGCTCGACAGAAAGCTATGGGCCTAAGGGCATCTCCACTAGTGGCTAAACTCTCCAGATCATAGCCTCCTTAGGTGCAAGAAATGATGGCAAGGCTAGTTGGGAAAACCAGAAACTTGTCAGTGCAAGTTTAGCAAATCTTCAGTTCTGGACAAAAAATGCAGAGCATTGTTTCATGAACCAAAACTATCCCAATAGGCCCACTCTCCTGGACTTAAGGGTTTTGCAAGAAAGGCTATAAGCATGAAGAAGCTCAATAGCACTGGAGCAAAATAAACTAGGGTTGCAGTGCAAAATACCAAACTGGACCATAATGGAAAAGAGGTTGGTTCATTCAAATTTTCCAAAGGACCTAAATGGGTTTTTGCATAAAGTTGAATAACATACTCCTATGAACATCCCACAATTTTGGTAGAAGCATTAAAGGAATATTTAAAGGGGTTGTAGTGCAATTTGGCCTACTGGACCAGATTCGAAAAACAGGGTGTGGAGCCCAAAATATTAAATGAAAAAAAAATATTCTTGCATAAAAGTGATCTAATAGCATTACCTGACATCTCAAATTTTTGGTTCAAATTTTAAATAAATTTATCAAGTGGTTGCAGTTCAAAAGAGGCCTTAAAACTAAGGGCAACCATTTATATAGGGAAGAAAAATTTAGGGACACAAATATATAATTAATTCTACTGGTATAAGCAAAGTTTTAATGGGTGCATAAGGGAGTCTAATATTAGCTGGAAAGTTTTCACATGAGGTAAAAACTCCAACATATCAGAACAAGAATGGTTCTGGAATCCAAAGGAACATCCAGTAAAAAAGGAAAAAAAATAATTCACTGGCAAAATTTTAATTAATAAAACATTGCTAAATTTTTGGGGTGTTACAACACTACCCCCCTTAAGAAAAATCTCGTCCTCGAGATTTGTTAAGGGTTGCTATAAGGTCTTCTACTGCCACAAAAAGATACTACCAAAGTTTTACCGCTCTAATAATGCAAATAAAAGCCATTACAGTGCATGAGCAAATAGTGGTGTAAACTGCAGTGTTACACACTGGCGTGGCACGGAAAAAGAAAAATCTACTGTCGTGGAAAACGAGATTTTTCTACTCTGGGGTATAGTAAATTTAGAAGTGGTATTTCTAAATTTACAATTATGCTGATTGTACCCGAGAGCACAGTGCTCTCACTGGCTGACACGTGGGTCCTGGACCCACTGTCAGCCTCTTCTTCTACCTCCGGTTCTCTCTTCTCCTCTGCCCTGCGCGCTTTCCCGCACTTTCTCCACCGGCGACCGCTAGCTCGTAGGGCATCTAGGCCGTACTGCCATAGTGCGCGGCGTGCTAGCTGCCGGTGCAGTGTGCACTCACCTCGTTGGCCAGCGTGCTATCGGCTCTACTCGTGGATTCGCCTCCGAACACCGGCGGTCGAGCGACGAGCGGCGCTGGTGGACTCCGCCCATCGTACACCGATCTCGAGCTATAAAACGGCCGAGGTGCTACTTCTTCCTCCTCACACCTGGCCTTTCTTCTTCTCCTTCCTTCCCTCTCCTCCATTTGTGTTTGCACGAGCTCGGGTCGAGGCTCTAATGGCGGAGGTGATGCCGGACTGGTGCATGGTCCTAGTGTGCGCGGGGTTGGCGGCATTGCTGGGGGTATCTGCGCTCTTGTGTGGGATGATCCTCGACGATCGTCGTGATGCGGCTGCTCGAGTGCTAGCTCTCCGCGGCGGTGGCGATCACGGGGCTTAGGTGAAAGTGTTAGGTGCCAAATGGTTGTTAGCGTGCGGTAGGCATTTAGTGCTTGAATAAATTCTCACGAGTTTCTTCTCAAGAGACTGTGGTGCGCAAGGAGGTGGTTAATTTAGATGAAGTAGGTGTTGGTGGACTAGCAACTTAGTGTACTGTGTGGAGTGGTCGGAGTTGTATTATTGTTGTTGTGGTGTTGCGCGATGAAAAAAAATATCTACGTTATGCAGATGGACATGTTGCAACAACTCAGGGAAGAATTTATTTAACACACGATGCGACACACAGTTCTCATAAAAAAATACGGGTATAACCACATAGCAGTTACGTCTAAAATATAAACGGTAAATGAACAGGGTCCTGGGAAAAGGTCTCTGGTGCTGGGGGACACTCTTCTTCTATCGGTGGGAGCGGGTTGACCAGTCGATGAATGTGCTTCTCCTGCCCGAGCCTCAGTGGTCTGCCGATGGCGATCCGAGGATTTAAATCGGTGAGGCTCTGTAGATAACCCATTATCCGCTGGTTCAGACGCTCTTGCGCGATGACATACTGCGTAAGGTTGGCTAGCACTGGGTCTCTCTCAACACGCCCACCAGGAAAGGATGCTGCTTCTCCGGGTGCTGCGCGGCTTGGAAAGTAATAATCTCCTTGCTCGCTGGCATAGGGCATCGCGAATCGAAGGCGAGCAAGCGCTTCACAAGAGGCAGCCTCTATGGCCATCTGTGGAGTTGGCATGGATTTCCCTATGAAGGAGACCTCAGTGGGGTCTTGGTTTGGGTTTGCGGGTGGGATGTGTACCACTGCCCAATATTTCGAGGTGGATGGTGTGATTCTTGATTTGAGTAGCTCATACTGGGGTGGACGGGTAGCACTCATGGTACTGCAGGTAAAATCCCACAATATCTTCATGAAACTACCGGGGGATGCCTCAGGGGTTCTCAGCTAAATACTAGGGATAAGCATGGTGAAGAAGATGGCTGTGAGAGGAGAGCACCAGGTGAGGGATGCTCGGCAAGGTTACGCTGCGGCCTATATATAGCAATCGAGCTGGTTTATAGGATCGTGGTGCGGGCATCTGTATTGCTGGTTTCACTTTATGGGGTCAGGGTCAAAGCTACAGGTACTCACGTCTTGTAAAAAGACGTGTTTGTTGTAGGGGTTGTCGGTGAGGTGCTCAGGGAGTTACACCTGAGAAAATAAGAAAAAAACATACGTACGCTGACACAACGGTGTACGAGCGCTATAAGGGTGCAAAAATAAACTATATATACATATCGCATACAGGTTACAACACCACGGGGTGTGGACTAGATAAGGTTTGGCACTACTCGGGTGATCTAGTCAACCTCGTTTATATCCAGGCGGCCTTGCCTTGTGGATGCTGAAGCTTCTCCGGGAGCTTCATCGTTGGGATTGGCTGGCGGTGGCTGAGGAGGTGCAGAGTCGGGGCAGTGATGATGTCCCTCGCGGGGATTGTTGGCTATAATCCCATTGGAGCGTGCGCCAAACAGGCGACGCATCACTTCTGGAGACACCAAGGCATTCTGGTCAATGACCGAGGCAGGCCTCGGGGACTCGATTGGTTGTCCGAATAACACGCCTGGGTTGTCGGTGCCGGACTCGTCTCGTCCTCTTGCTGGGGCTCGGCAAAGCAGTTCTCCACGAGCTGCGATCAGATCAAGGGTGATTTGATCGAACAGTTCCTCGAGCACACTAACATAGCGTACCAGATGCAATAATGCAGGATCCGTCTCGTGGTCTCCACTCGCAACTCGGGGAGGCCTACCATACCCGTTACGACTGGGATAGTAGTAGAATGAGCGACAGTTAACTCTGGGCGATAGGTGCCGGAGTTGAACTATGGCTTCTCGAGCAGCTAGTTGGATAGCTTGCGGCTAAAAGGAAGTTGTCCTTCCGGTGAATCTATAGGGGCGCTCTGGTGACAGACCCCTACCGTAGATGTGCACAGTGGCCAAGAATTGACGGCTTTCACCGCCCATGGAGTCTTGGTACACAACATATTCTGGGGGCTCTTCTAACGCAAAGGCACGAGGGGTGAGGTTTGCGAGCACGGTCACAAAACCTCCAAGGTTGGTTGCTATGGTTTCGTTGTGGACAATGGGTCCTGGCATTTTAGCTCGGTATGGGGGTAGAGGCTATGTGGTGTTGGGTTTGGGGGCTAGCGTGCCCTATTTATAGGAAAGGACAGAGTCTTCCTTCGCACGCTTGCGGAGGGGAATAGTTTAGGCGTCGGTCACTAGCGGGTGATCGACAGCCTAGACTGATAGGTTGGGCACCGACTACCAAAGGTGTCGGTCCACTGTGTGGGTATCTTACGCGGGAAGCTTGGCTGGGGTTGGAATATGGTCTGGTGTGTTGGTTAACCTAGGTTTTTGGACCTGGCTAAGATAGGATTAGCCAAAGGTCAGCCTGGCTCTGAAACCAAGTTTGTCAGGACCGGATTTTCAGGATGTTAATTTCCCAAAAGTGGCCCTTGTGCTCACCAGCCCCAGGATTACTGTTAGCTGATGAGGCACCAACTTGTTACATAAGCTCCAGGCAAAGTACAAAATATGTAGTACAAGACCATTCTGTCCTGCGAGTACAACACCAGGTTTCTAGTGGCTGATGGCGGAAGCGGTTTGTGGATCATCGGTGACAATGGAACTCCATTTCCCACAGGAACAGCTGACCAGGATAGCTCCTAACTTTGCGAGGCTGCTATCTCCATTAGCATAGGTTCCGGAACTGTCATCGCATCGTTCCTTCCCACGCAAGGAATCTAGCCAAGACAATAGCCAGGGACAAGCCAGTGAGTAATTTGAATGTACTCGCAAGCATTATGAATACGGATGAGACATAAACATGCTCGAGGCTGATTTATGATCACTATGATAACAATGATATGACAGTCTCTAATTGCAAGCAGGGCATCAGCGTAAAAGGCATATGCAATCAGAGAGTAGTACCAAAATAAATAACAAGCATGCCACAGTCGGGCGTCTGAGCGACACCACAGAAAGGGCTTATGGGAACAATAAAAGACAAGAATGCCACAGTCGGACATCTGAGCGACATCACATAAAGGGCTTATACAGAAAAGTAAATAACGAAATGCCACAGTCGGACGTCTGAGCGACATCAGATAAAGGGCTTATAGAGAAAAGTAAATAACGAAATGCCACAGTCGGACGTCTGAGCGACATCACATAAATGGCTTATAAAGAAAAGTAAATAACGAAATGCCACAGTCGAATGTCTGAGCGACATCACATAAAGGGCTTATAAAGAAAAGTAAATAACGAAATGCCACAGTCGGACGTCTGAGTGACATCACATTAAGGGCTTATAAAGAAAAGTAAATAACGAAATGCCACAGTCGGACGCCTGAGCGACATCACATAAAGGGCTTATAAAGAAAAGTAGATACGAAATGCCACAGTCGGACGTCTGAGCGACATCACATAAAGGGCTTATAAGGAAAATAAATAACAGTTAGTGTCCGGGAGGTAGAACCGTCCCAAGGATACTCATTGTTCCAAAGAATACGAATGGTTAGTCCATAATAATAAATCACAGTCACCACCTGTCACAGGTCATAAATAATGCTCTATTTTAATAGTTTCTCCTCCGAAGGCCGAAACTAAGACCGACACTCGACCCATCCCAGACTGTAGTCCTTAACCATGGACACGGCTATTAGAATATATTTAATATCTCTGCAGAGGGTGTACTCTTTACCCACGAATAACGGATTCCCTATAGTCGACTAATTCCGTCTACGGTCTTTTAATTTGAAGACGCACCTGACTGCACACACCAGCCTAACTCACTGGTGTCTGGAATCACCCACAACACTTGTTAAGCCAGACTCTAAGTGGGGAGGCTACAACCTCGACTAACATGGGATCACAAAAATTTATAACGCGCATGAAAACCGGGGAAGCTATCCCCTTCGGCTCCAACCGAAACACCCATGCTCCCGGACCAGGTGGCCTGCCTACCGGTTGCAGCCGGTATCTTCCATCGTGGCCTCTCTATACGGTGTATGATAGAACAGGGGTCGACAATTTACTGTACTGTACCCTACCTGCAGCAGGGACACGTGGTAGCACGAAACAAGTATGGGGGTTACTGGAACAAGACTCGATCTATGGTCGACTCAGGAGGTTTCAGCATTACTGTATGGTTAGTGCCACAATATTTTTCACAGTTCCCCGACAGGGTCACACCCCTCATGCTACATCCTGCCTTACTGCACATCCTCGCCACAACGAGATGTCAGTCACGTGGTCGGTTCACCGGAACATAACCTTCCTTCGGACTCCATCCGAACTATCCCCCGACATATGTGGCATGAGAAGTGGTTGCTATCGCCAATATCACACACATAACGGAAAAAGATTATTCACCACATGTTGATATGCAAGAGTATGATTTCCACATGAAATAACGTTACCCCATTTGAGCATATCGAAGGAGTTCTTATGTTTTAGCAAACAACACACAACGTATATCATAAGGGTTCAAGATGCTTGCCTTCAAGTGGAGGGGAGGAGAAATGCATTCCAAATATATTTTTTGGAAGTTTTCTCCCTCTTCAAAATCCTAAATGAAATAAAAGAAAATCAATACATAGACTTAAAACAGCCCCAAAAAGTTGTCTGGAAAATTTTCATATAAATATGAAAATAAACTAGACAATATTTGGGAAACAACAGAAGAAGAATCAAGTCATTTGGATTTATATTTTAAAAGATATTGCCAGTCAAAGTTTAGTCACCTCTGGTTTTAATAAAAACCAGAAAAAGGAAAACGAATCGGCTCAGAAAACGTTTTCATAGAAGAGAAGACGTACTTCGGGGAATGCGCCTCCACTTAAACCAGTGGGCGGGGACAAGAGGGGTTGACAGTGGGACCTGCGGGCCCACCTGTCATATTTGACTGGTCTACCCGCCTCCTTCCTCCTTCGCCCGACGGGGACGGAGCTCCGGTGATCGTCGCTGGCGAATGGCGACTCCTCGAGGGCATTCGAGTGCAGGGATGGATTCACTAGAATCGGGCGGTCCTCACGGTGGTCGAGTGGCCGGCGGGGACGGAGGGAATCGCCGACGGCAAGCTTCGCGGCGGACGGCGGCCTCGGGTGGATTTGGGGCCTTGTGATGCAGTGGTTCCCGAGCGAGTTTGAGGTGATGGGCGGCTCTGCAGGATCACAGGGAGTCGGACGGTGGTGCTGGCTGGACGGGAGGGGTGTTGGTTGCGACGGATTCAACTGAAGTGCGGCGGCAGCAGTATTCGCCGGAGATGAAGAAGAAAGCTTCCCGGGGACGAATGGCTGCCACACAAGGTTGCTCTGCGGGGTGTCTAGTGATGGTCTGATGCTGCGGAGAGGTTCGGGGCACCCTTAAATATGTGATTAGAGTCGGTTCGATGGTGGCCGAGGATAAGGACGACAGTGGCGGCACTATTGCGGAGCAGGAGAGGTGGGGGCTGGCTGGCTGAACTTGCAGAGGTAGACGACGAGGTTGCGGATGAGCACGGCGGTCTGGAATGCTCGGGGGCGCGCCAAGTGGCCCGTACGGCGCCGACCACAGCAGGCGGGGGTGGCGGCTAGCTCCTAGCTTGCCGGAGACGTGGCGAGGGGTTGTGGTGTCTATGTGGTGGTGCGGACAGAAGCTTGGCTCAATGCGGCAGGCTGCAGCGGTTTGGATAAGCTCGAGGGAGACAGGCCAGGGACGCGGCGGCTTGGGCGCGGCACGTGCAAAACGCGCGCTCTGGCCGCGCTCTGTGCGCGCACAGCAGGTGCTCAACGAAATGCCAGGGCGGCCAAACCTGCTTGGATGCCAAAGCAACTCAGTAGACTTAGGTTAGAGGTAGCTGGGAGGTTAGTGGACATGGCTGTTAGGTCAGGGATTCGAGTCCACAATGTGAACTAAGAACTATGCCAACACTGGTCATGCACACAAGGGGCTCCACAGAAAGCTATGGGCCTAGGGGCATCTCCACTGGTGGCTAAACTCTCTAGATCATAGCCTCCTTAGGTGAAAGAAATGATGGCAAGGCTAGTTGGGCAAACCAGAAACTTGTTAGTGTAAGTTTTGCAAATCTTCAGTTCTGGACAGAAAATGCAGAGCATTGTTTCATGAACCAAAACTATCCCAATAGGCCCACTCTCCTGGACTTAAGGGTTTTGCAAGAAAGGCTATAATCATGAGGAAGCTCAATAGCACTGGAGCAAAATAAACTAGGGTTGAAGTGCAAAATACCAAACTGGACCAGAATGGAAAAGAGGTTGGTTCATTCAAATTTTCCAAAGGACCTAAATGGGTTTTTGCATAAAGTTGAATAACATACTCCCATGAATATCCCACAATTTTGGTAGAAGCATTAAAGGAATATTTAAAGGGGTTGTAGTGCAATTTGGCCTACTGGACCAGATTGGAAAACATGGTGTGGAGCTCAAAATATTAAATGAAAAATATATATTCTTGCATAAAAGTGATCTAATAGCATTACCTGACATCTCAAATTTTTGGTTGAAATTTTAAATAAATTTATCAAGTGGTTGCAGTTCAAAAGAGGCCTTAAAACTAAGGGCAACCATTTATATAGGGAAGAAAAATTTAGGGACACAAATATATAATTAATTCTACTGGTATAAGCAAAGTTTTAATGGGTGCATAAGGGAATCTCATATTAGCTGGAAAGTTTTCACTTGAGGTAAAAACTCCAACATATTAGAACAAGAATGGTTCTGGAATCCAAAGGAACATCCAGTAAAAAGGAATTTTTTTAATTCACTGGCAAAATTTTAGTTAATAAAACATTGCTAAATTTTTGGGGTGTTACATTATCTAGGAATTTGGCTTGGGAGAGAACATGTGAGGGCTTGAGGGGTGGATCCGATGGAGGCAGAAGAACAACACACGTAGCCGCCGGACAAGGAGGCCGATCCCATGGATGCTTCGTCTAGGTATGTGTGGTGTGGTGTGGCATGACTTCTTGGTGCCCGACATGCAGCCTGATTGTGTGCACGACCTTCTCACCGCTGGTAGCCTGCAAGTCTTCTAGCTCGCCAGCAACCTCCCCATCGTCCTCGGCACTAGCATGTCAGACAAGGAGGGCTTCTATGGCTCCACGTGCTCTGGCTGGATGATAGCCACCCCAAGCACTCGCCATCAACGTTACCGCCTATGGTTTACCTAGCCGTCCTGCTCATTTAACTAGGAGCATTGGAGATTGGTGCGCTGCGCACAAAAAGTTTCTTTATTTTTTTGGTAAATCGATAATTGGTGTATGCAATCATCCAGCGGCAAATCTCTCAAGCCAACAACTAGGATCACAAACACTAATCCATCGAGTACCTCTGAATCAGTGCAACTAATAACAAGTGACTTTGGTGTGCGAATAAAGAGGCAATGCAATGTATGTGAGTTGATCATGAGGATTTCTTGCATCTTTTGAGGCTGCATCTTAGGCCGGAACAGCACAAAACGCCGGATAATATTTTGGTAGCCGGAAAGCCAAGCCTGGAGACTGATTACTGCAAAAAGTTTCAGGTGCTAGCGATCCCTATTCCCCTCGTAGGGAGGTGAGCAACGCGAACGACAACTCATCCCTTCACTCCTCAACATGGTGTCTCCACACGGTGGAGGCGCTAGACAGATGAATCATATAGGGACAAATGGGACATGCCTATAATGTTCAGAGAAACTTCAAGGTACATGTGACTGTGTTGCCTACGCACAATCTTTAGCTTAAGTTATGATAATTTTGCACAATGCAAAGTATCTACAAGAAGATGCAGAATAAGTACTTTTAGATAGCCTGTTTGTGCACATACATGCACATGCTCTAGATCTATTTTTTATGCCATTGTTTATCTAATTGTTTCTGCTGCTGAATGTTTTCATCCTTGAATCATGGCACTCAAGCTTATTTGAGGTCGACATTCTTCTGATTTCAGATATGTATACTGAACTTTGAACTATGAACTCTGAAGTTAGATCTGTCATGTAGATTTTTGACACTTAGTTGAGTTGTTTGTTCATGTAAAGTGTGGACTCATATGTTGCTTGTTCACTATTCCGTAATGGATAGTCCTCTGTACAAGTTTTGCTTCTTTGAGCTTTGTGCCTGTGTATGCCTCACATAATGCACGCTGTTGTAGTGTGTTATTTATCTAGAGGAGCTATTTTATGTTTGCTTTCTTATTTTATGAAAATGTGACACATTACAGTTATATACAGGATAGACTACTAGGCATATTCAGGAAACAAGATACCAAATATAGTACCAAGGTTCTCAAGGGCGTTTCAACAATGGTATTGTTGATGCAAGCTTTGATTTTTGACAGTTTCATGTGTAGACTCGACAATTTTGTTTTATAAATAACTCTTTCCTTGCTAGCGGGCTGTTGTTTTTCACCTGGTGTACGGAAATCATGTCGCTTTTGTTTCATGTCCTTGCCCCTGCATATCACTCCTTGCAGCATGCCTTCTAGGAAGATTGGTGGAACTTAATGCTCAAATTGATTATATGGTAGATATTCATTTCTGATTTTAGATTAGAAAAAGGACAAAAAAGATTGTGTTAGACATGCCTCTGGTTAAACTTTTATTTTATGCTTCCAGATTAGTTTTGCTAACCATAAATATGTCTTTTCTAGATATAGTTTAGCACATCCCAAACTATGTCTAGGGAACTTACCAACCCTGGTTCATGACAACTGCACTAGCTTCGTACCCAAGCACAAACATAGATTCACTAATTATCTCTTGATTATAAATAAACCCTTATCTTCTCCCTCTTCTTTTTGTGTAAGTTGTTTAGACTCTTAGTTTATCAGTGTTAGTTAAAACTAAACTTATAGTCGAAACAAATGTACCATCTTACTGAATGTTATCAAACTTTGTTTCTTTTCATTTTTCAATCAGTTCTGATTTTCTCCATTAATTATTCTAGCTTACACATGCCAGTGAATCAAGTCACATACGTTCTTCTATCTTATCACATTTGTGTAGCTTGGTGTTCTTCTTGTGCCTTGCACGTTATGTTCTTTCTTCCCCCATTGCAACGGAATGGCAATTTTCCTAGAATATCACTTTGCCAGCTTATAGTCATGTTCAGTTTTTGAAAAGATCACTTTGGCGGCTTATAGCCTCGATAAACTCAATATTGAGCAATAACCCAGATCTGGATAACCCGGCAATATCTGTAGAATTGGCTCATATTGCCGGCTTATATCACAATATCCAGTGAGGGTAACATCCAATGATTTATAAGAGCATGATTCCAATGGAGCAATTCAAAATATACTGGCGACTTAATGTCCAAAGCCAGGGCGGGTTATCAAACCTCGCATATTCATATCGTTATTGAAAAACATACCTAGAGATTGACATCATGGTGATACCTCGAAAATTATAATTTGTCGCCGGTATTGACCCGTAGGCATGCAATATCATGATTTTGATTGCTCAAGGCAAAGATATCCTTAACGTCCGCTATCAGGGTGGGTTATTAACCCAAGACTCTCAAACATGAGTCATAGAATCAAGGCTACGTGGCCTGTGAAATCAGTTCAGACTGCCGGCTTGCAACACCATATGCAGTGAGGGTGGCAGCCCAAAAACATAGAGCGCATAACTCCAAGTGCACAATCGCAATATACTGGCGACTTATCGTCGAAAGCCAGACCGGGTTATCAAACTCCGTATATGCTCAAATATGAGCCATAAAGATGAATGCTACATGGCCTGAATCTTTTTAAGCCATATGTCAATACGGCACAAAAACATAAACCAAAGCAATGCGTCAAGTAAAATCAGAAAAGAAAAGGCTTTCATAGGCTGCCAAGCCTCAATATCAAGTGCTTTCAAAGGGCCGCATAGCCACTGAGTTAATCCTTCATTCAAACCTGTAAGCCAGGCCTCACATGACCAATCACCATTTTAACTTTGAGAAGTTCAGGGTATGTATAAGATTGACTGTCAAGAGTACGGTGGTTCCAGGATTACCTGGTTGAAGTGGCAGACATACCAAGGCAGGATAACCCATATTTTTGGTGAATACACCTAGCATCCAGGCCGATCAAAAGGGTTATCAAAGCTATTTTCAACGAACAGGGAGACCCCAAGTGATATATATTGAGCCGTTAAGGTAGGGTGCCTATGTTTGAGTTGTGCTCTACACCAGACTCTGTTTGGCTCCTTTAACTCAGGTAGCAAGCCCCCAAGTGGGTTGTAGCAACGGCGTTCAAGCTGGATCGATAGGGTAGTCACAGCTATCCTCCATGAGCAGGAAGCCCCCAAGTATTTTGTAACCAAGGCGTACAAGCCGGATCAAGAGGGAAGTCATAGCTATGCTCAATGAGCAGGCAGCCCCCAAGTGATAAATAATATGATAAGCCAATAAGGTAGGATACCCATGTTTGAACTGCGCATCATGGCAGAAAGTTCTCTTTGGCAACCTTTAATTTTTCTGAGAACTCGAACTTGCGATAGATGAATTCTTTTTGAACCGGAATTTTTAACCGGATATTGAGAGCTTCAAAGCTTTGTAGAAGTAGATTTCCCTTGAGCCAGAATTTTGAACCAGAACTTTTTTGATAACCCGGATTTTTCCTCTTGAGCCAATTTTTTTTCTGACGGCTATTAAATTTGCACCAATGTGGCAGTAGCCTCCGGGACCGGGTTATTTTCCCTCCAATAACCCAGAGTTCTTAAATTCACTAAAACCGACCAATTTTGCCCAGCCATGTCATTGTAGCCCCAGAGTCTTAAGACGGCACGAGTAGTTGTCTTGAGATTCTCCATATTTGACCGTGATATAAACCAGCATATAGTTGAACAGCAAAACACTGTAATATGTTGAAGCTCGGCGAGCTATAAATGATCCCGTATGAGCCGTGTCAATAACCCAGCTGATGATTCATCCCAACTGGTTGTTGAAGTTTAAGCAAACCATAGTGGCTGCGACTTGTGCCCCTGTGCATTGAGACATCCGGTGCAGGCTGAGGCTGATAATATAATATGATTTGCTCCAGAACCGTTGGAAGAAAACTGGGCCACCATAGCAGTGACTTGCTTGCACTCAATAAATAGCTCATGCAAACAGGTGTAGCCCGGTGTGCTGATGTAGACCAGACCATGATAGACGGATGGTAAAGACGACCGCAACATCAGAGACGGTACATACAGATGAATCGGCCGCGGTGTGGAAAGCCGGCGTGGACAGGCGAGTAAATCACAGGTGAGGTAAATTGCACAAACGGGCGAGTCGATGTAGACCGGGCCGCAGGGGCGGTGGCTTGGGCCCACCCGTTGAACAGCAAGTGGTCGCAAACGTCGTTGCATGACGATGCTAACGCACACTCCACAGGTACGGCATGACACCATCTTATAATAAATGATTCTCCTGCAAAAAATATATTATGGACCAGAGCAATTTTTTCTTTGACGAGAACAATATATGCTAATAAAATAGATTTAGATGAATATCACCTGATTTGTTCGGACGATCAATCGTTTTTAGTAGCGTCCGCAGATAAGTCCAATAATGTTACGTCCTATGCAAATGTTGACTTGCCCGCTTTGACAGGGTAACATGGATTGTGATAAATCCGCTGCTTCTTCCCATCAGCTCCATACGTCGTCCATGTTGTACTTCTAGATTCCCCTTGTGTGGCTTGCCTCGACAGATGTTTCATTGATCTTGGATTTTTTAACCGTGTATACCGAACGATGGAAGCCATGAGTGGGGCGCCTAGCTCCCAAGTAAAGAAACAAAATTTGTGGTCGTTGTTGATTGTACGAGACGTTGCATCCCGGCTCCAAAAATCGCAGCAAGTCAGAGAAGCCATGGTGACTCAGCAGGCGGCTTGGGCAACAGGCGCACGGTCGCGCGAGGGCACATCCGAGCCAGCGTGCGGGCGGCTCTAGAGACGAAGGTAGTCAAGCCAGGCCGGCTTGCAGGCGGAGGTGGCTGCTCAAGGCCGCAACGGCAGGAGGCGCGACAGTGGTAGGTTGATGCGACGAAGTGGAGCGATGCGGCTCAGTGGCCGCGGAAGCGTGTCACCGGGGCACCGGCAGGTCGACGACGGGGGTGGGTCAAGCGGCCTCCTGGAATTGGGAATCTTGAGCTGCTCGAAGTGATGGTGGCGAGCAACAAGACAAGGGCGGCTCACACGACGGGTCGATATGGCAACTCAAGGCAGCCCGCCATGACGGAAGCGAGTGCTACTTCTCGAGCTTGCGTTGTATTCCCTCGAAGACGAAAGGGAGATGCAGCAGAGTAGCGTAAGTATTTCCCTCGGATTATGAGAACCAAGGTATTAATCTAGTAGGAGACCACGCGCGAGTCCCTCGCACCTGCACAAACAAATAAGAACTACCAGCAACGCGATAAGGGGTTGTCAATCCCTTTACGGTCCCTTATGAAAGTGAGATCTGATAGAGATGATAGTTTGATATTTTTGGTATTTTTAATTATAAGAACAGAAAGTAAAAGCGGAAAAGTAAAGTAAGTGTAGATTGATATGTTGAGAATAGACCCGGGGGCCATAGTGTTCTCTAGTGGCTTCTCTCAGGATATCGATATTCTACGGCGGGTAAACAAATTACTGTCGAGCAATTGATAGAAAAGCAAATAATTATGAGACTATCTAGGCATGATCATTATATATAGGCATCACGTCCGAGACTAGTAGACCGAAACAATTCTGCATCTACTACTATTACTCCACACATCAACCACTATCCAGCATGCATCTAGTGTATTGAGTTCATAAGAACAGAGTAACACCTTAAGGAAGATGACATGATGTAGAGGGATAAAGTCAAGCAATATGATATAAACCCCATCTTTTTATCCTCGATGGCAACAACCCAATACGTGCCTTGCGGCCCCTACTGTCACTTGGAAAGGACACCGCAAGATTGAACCCAAAGCCAAGCACTTCTCCCATTGCAAGAACTATAGATCTAGTAGGCCAAATCAAACCAATAATTCGAAAAGACTTGCAAGGATTTTATAATCATACATAAAGATTTCAGAGAAGAACCAAATATTTTTCATAGATAATCTTGATCATAAACCCACAATTGATCAGATCTCGACAAACACAATGCAAAAATAGATTACATCGAATAGATCTCCTCGAAGACCGAGGAGAACTTTGTATTGAGATCCAAAGAGAGAGAAGAAGCCATCTAGATACTAGCTATGGACCCGAAGGTCTGTGGTAAACTACTCACAACTCATGGTGAGGCGATGATGATGATGTAGAAGCACTTCGTGGAAGATCCCCCCCCCTCCGGCGGAGCTCCAGAACAGGCCCCAAGATGGGATCTCATGGGAACAAAAGGTTATGGCGGTGGAACTAGGGTTTTCTCTGTTGTTCTGATGGTTTCGGGGAACGTAGGCATATATAGGAGGAAGAAGGGCACCGGGGGCCTTACGTGGGACCCACGAGGCAGGGGGGCTCGCCCTAGGGGTGGCGCGCCCCCACCCTCGTGGGCACCATGTAAACCCTACTCCGTCGTTCTCAAGTCTCCCGTGCGTGATTTTCTCCAAAAATATCTCTCCCGAAGGTTTCATTCCGTTTGGACTCCGTTTGATATCCCTTTTCTGTAAAACCCTGAAACAGGCAAAAAACAACAATCTGGACTGGGCCTTTGGGTTAGTAGGTTAGTACAAAAAATAATATAGAAGTGTATGACAAAGCCCATTAAACATCCAAAACATCATAAATAATAGCATGGAACAATAAAAAATTATAGATACGTTGGAGACGTATCAAGCATACACAAGCTTAATTACTGCTCGTCCTCGAGTAGGTAAATGATAAAAACAGAATTTTTTATGTGGAATGCTAACCAACATAATTTCAATGTAATTCTCTTAATTGTGGCATGAATGTTCAGATCTTAAAGATTCAAGATAAAAGTCTATATGGACATAAGAAATAATAATACTTCAAGCATACTATCAAAGCAATCATGTCTTCTCAAAATACTATGGCTAAAGAAAGTTATCCCTACAAAATCATATAGTCTGGCTATGCTCCCTCTTCATCACACAAAATATTCATATCATGCACAACCCCGATATCCGCCAAGCACTTGTTTTCATACTCTATTATTTCAAATCTTTCAACTTTCACGCAACACATGAGCATGTGCCATGGACATAGCACTATGGGTGGAATAGAGACGTGGTTGTGGAGAAGATAAAAGGAGAGAGATAGTCTCACATGGACTCGGCGTATCAACGGGCTATGGAGATGCCCATCAATAGATATCAATGTGAGTGAGTAGGGATTTCCATGCAATGGATGCACTAGAGCTAAAAATGTATGAAAGCTCGAAAAAAGAAACTAGTGGGTGTGCATCCAACTTGCTTGCTCATTGTCGGGGGAAACTGTCCGCCACGAACACCTATGGGACCGGAGCCCCTTGTCTGTGCGGTACGAGGGCGGAGGGAGCACAAAGAGCAGATCGAGGCAGACGCGCGGGCAGTTTTTACCCAGGTTCGGGCCGCACGGATGCGTAAAACCCTACTCCTGCTTGGTTGTGTATTGAGTTGAGCGCTCGGGAGCTTGAAGAAGCAGCTACACCGTGCGTGAGAGTAATCTAGGTTTCGAACCCCCTCCACGTTGTGCACGGGCCTCCTTTTATAGTGCAAGGGGTCACCGACAGGTGTCAACGTAGGAGTAAGGGGTAAAAATGTAAAAGAGGTGGTAGTTGTAACAGTGCGGGAATAGTGGAGCTACAGTACAGAACAGTGGTCTATACCTACTTTAACAGTGGGGGACAAGGGCATTTAATGCCCGTCACCGTCGACCCCAAAAGCTCCCGCCTTAGCATCTCCGTCCGCCACGGCGACGGATTTATCACCGTGGTGTGCCACCGTGTACCCCAGGCTGCACAACCATCCGCCACGCGTCCCTGGTTAGACCCCAGGGCGACGCGTGGGCCGATGAGCTGGAGCGCGGGCACACAGCGTGGTCTTCCCGGCAAGCACCTTGCCGGGGCCTTGATCTTGCCGGGGCCTTGATCTTGCCGGGCCCGGGAACTTGCCGCTCCCCGGGCCCCTTGCCGGGGCGCGCGTAGCGCCGAGGTAATACCTTCTAATCTTCCTGGCAAGCTCCTCTTGCCAGGGTCTTGTGTTAGTGGAACAGTCTTGAGCCTGGTACGGCCTTCCCGGCAAGCTCCTCTTGCCGGGGTCTCGATCTTCTGTCTTGTATACTTTGTTTTTGAATGGTTTAATAAGAGGCAGGAAGGTCTCCGGCGAGCACGCAGTAAACCTTGCCGCGGGAGGCTGCAACTGCCCGTGCACAAGTTGGGGTACTGAGGTACCCCTACCTTAGTACACCGACAGGAGCCCCCGGGCCTGGGCCACACACGGTGCCGAGCGCTGTTGGGCCAGGCCCAAAACAGTGCACGGGCACCCGCGGCCCGCGGCGCGCCGAATCCACTTCCATATCCGCCGCACCCCACGGTAACGGCACGCGTCGATTGCGGCGCCGTGGGATGGGACGTGCCCACGATCTCTTAATGAAAAGGGGGAAACGCCCCCCACTCCCCCATAAAAGCAGAGGCAGCGGGCGCGGTTCCCCTCCCTGTGCTCTCATTACGTCGTCTTCCTCCTGCAAAAGATTCCTCCTTGCGCTCCGCCTCCACAGCTCCGCCGCCGCCTAGCTCTCCGTCCCCTTCCTTCCGCCGCATCCGCCATGGCCCCAAAGAGCGACAAGGGGAAAGCGGAGAAGTCCAAGAAGGAGAAATCCGAGCAAGCAGCCAAGCTCATCGCTTACCGGAAGCGGAACGTCGTCTTCTCGCCGAAGCTCGGTGTGGAAGAACTCTGGAACAAGTACTACTTGTTCTGGTCCAAGCGCACCGATGCGCATCCCCGCACCCGAGCATACCCGGCCGCCGCCAAGGACCACTATCCCGGCGGGTATTACTTCTTTGCTCCCTTTTTCCACTGTGGTCTCTGCCCTCCATTTTCGAACTTCTTCTGTGATATCATGAATACGTATGGCTTCCATCTGCTTGATTTCACCCCCAACGCCATCCTCACCATGGCCGTTTTCGCACATATGTGCGAAAACTTCATAGGAGTCCACCCCAACGTAGCCCTCTTTAGACACTTTTTCACCCCTAGAGCTGAGGCAGATGCCCCCCTCTCCGGATGTATTTCTTGGGTCTTCCGTCTCGGGAAGAAGGGGTCGTACTTGCCGGGGGAGCTCCGCGGCAAGTGGGAGGAATGGCGAGCTGAGTGGTGCTGGATTGTAGAGGACCAGCCACAAGCCTTTACTGCGCCGCGCACAACGCCTATCGCGCGCGGCAGAGATTGGAGCGAACTAGACTCCGACGACGTCAAGCTTGACATCGCTCTTGTCCGGATCCTCCGTCTTCGGCTGGCCCGGCTGTCAGTTGCCGAGGTGGGCGCAGATTTCCTCCGCCGGCGCATCGCCCCCCTCCAGGACCGGAAGAGGCCGGCTTGGTTGTACGGCGGCCCGGCAGACATCATGCGGCTGCGCCCTGGACTTAATTTTAACTTCACCACTCTGGAGCTGCGCGGGATGGTACGAGAGCTCTTCAAGTACAACCCGGCGCACCCCGAGTGGTTCCGGACTCCCCGGGAAGTGGTGCCGCTCTGCAACAACGCCGCGAGGGACCGAATCCTGGCCATGATGCCGATGTGCGACTCGCATGGCCTGGACCGCTCGTGGATCCCCCCGAAGCCAATCGACGTCCTCACTTTCTACGACAACCTCGTCGAGGTGGCGAGCAACAAGGAGGACCTCAAGCTGCATACGCGGGACACCACCGAGCAGGAAATCGCCTACATAGCTTCTCGGGCTGAGGAGGCCGCCGCAGCCGCGGCGGCAGGAGTCTTCGGATTCTCGCCGGAGGAGGCGGAGGCCGAGGAGGCGTCCACCCAGGCGGAAGAGGCGGAGATCCGTCGGTTGCTGAACCTCCCACCCGACGCGCTCGCCGGGGTCCCCTCGTTGAGGCACTCCGGGATCCATGGGATCGCGACGGAGGCCGCGGCAAAGGAGGGAACCGCCGGAGGAAGCAGAGGCGCCGCGAGGGGCGGAGGCGCCAAGGGGAAGAGGGCCGCGTCGCTGGATGCTGGGCCCAGCGAGCCGGCCGAGGCAGAGGAGGAGGAGGAGGAGGAGGCCGAAGACTCCGGCGGATCGACAGAGTTGTACGCCGACGACCTCTCCTCGTCGGAGAGCTCCCCGCCCCCGGCAAGCCCGAAGGAGTCCCCGGCAAAGCGTCTCCGCAAGGCGGCGACGGGGGAAAGGGCACAGGCGCCCCGGCAACAGCCACCTCGGCGGGCGGCTCCCCGGGGGAGTCAAGCCGCGCCAAGGCCGTCCGGCGCACCAGCCGCAGCAGAGGCGGGCCGGGCGCGGACCACGACGGAGGCGCCCCGCAGGCCGGCAGCGAGCCGGCAGGGGTCTTCTCGGAGCGGAGCAACGGCTCCGCCCGTCCCCCGGGCGCCGGCAGCCACAGGGGCTGGGTCTTCGCAGCCCCCAGCCCCGGCGAGTACCAAGCGCGCGAGGGAGTCTTCGCCTCCCGCTCCTCGCGTCGACGCGCCCACGGTGGAGTACGACTTCTCCGCCCTGAGCGAGGACGACGAGGAGGACCAGGAGTAAGGATCCGAGATTCTTCATCTTCTTAATTTTCATCTTGAGCTTCTGCTGATGCTAACTCTGTCTTCTGTTCTGGTTTCAGGACCCTGGCCCATCGCGCCGCGAAGAAGGCCAAGGCGCCCGAGGCTGAGGTCGCGGAGGACTCGGCGGCGGCGGCAACAGAGGGCGCGCCGGAGCCGATCCTGCCGGACTCTGGCACTGCTCCGATGAGCAGCCCCCGGCGCAGCCCGCAGCGCAGCCCCCAGCGTAAGTCTGGGGTTCTTTCTTTTTGCTTGTCGGGGTGCGTCTGAGGCTTTTGACTTTATCTTCATATTTTGATATCTCTTGTCTTGTTCCGTGCAGAGGAGGAGCCGCAGCGGGAAGAGCGCCCGGAGACTACCGCCGAGGAGCTGCAGGCACCGCCCTCCCCGCCAAGGCAGGACTCTCCGGCAAGGGAGAGTGCTCCGTCAAGGGCGGGTACTCCGCCAAGGCAGAGTACCCCGCCAAGGACGAGCAGCCCGGCGAGGGCGGCCACCCCGCCGAGGCCGAATTCCCCGGCGAGGGCGACTACCCCGACGAGGCCGAGCTCCCCGGCGAGGGAGCCCGCCGCTGAGGACGTCCGCCAAGGTAACCTTTATAACTTGTCTTCTTGGCTTGTCTTTTTTTTTGGATATTTGCTTGAGTCTTGAATTTCTTTGTCTTCTTCTTCTTCCTAGATCTTCCTCCTCCTGTGCCTATGGAGACGGAGGTAATTATCCTCGAGGAGGAGGACGCGCAAGGCGGCGGCGGCGACGCACCAGTCGTCGAGGAGGTGGGCGAGGCCGCCGAGCCGGCCGCGCAAGAGACTGCTCCGGCTGCGGACGCAGCGGCCGGGGAGGGGGACGGTGGCCGCACCGCCGACCCGGAGGTGGCGGGAGCATCGGATGCTGCGCCGGCGCCCGGTCCCTCCGCCGGCGCGGAGCAAAGGTTTTATCTCGAGGCCCCCAATGGCGTCTTCATCCAGATGCCGTGGGGGTCTTCGTCGCGAGCTCCTGCGGAGGGCGAGGCGTTCGACGGAGAAGTCCTCGCCTCCGCAGGCCTGAAGATAGTCCAGGCGCCCGGTGGAGGTGAGGGGCCCGAGGAGGAGCGATTGCTTCATCAACTCCTGGCCCTTTACCGGGCCAGGCAAGCAAAGCTCGCTTCCCGGGAGGCTCTTGCCGCCAAGGCTGCGGCAGAGATGGAGAAGCGCGCGGCGGAGCTCAGCGCCGCCAACCAGGCTGCCCTCCGCCAGGTGGCAGAGGAGCGAGAGCGTCTCGCCGGCGAGTACCAAGAGTGGGTACTTGAGAGGGCCGAAGCCGACGAACAGCAGCGCCTCGCCGGGGTGGAGATGTCCCGGCGAGAGGGAGAGCTCGCGCAGCGGAAGGTGGATCTGGATTCTCATGAAGAAGACCTTGTCGCTCGCGAGGCTGCCCTTGGCGGGGAGCTGAAAGAGGCGAAGGCCGCCGCGGCTGCCGCGGAGGACGCCAAGAAAGAGCTCGCCGCCAAGGTTGAACAACTGGAGAAGGCGATGAAGGTGAGCGCCGAGAAGGTCGCCGCGCTCATCCTGGAGCGCGAGAAGGATGCTCACACCAACTCAGAGCTCCAGGTGAGTTTGTCCCAGAGGGGTGACGAGCTGAAGGCCGCCAAGGATTCCATTGAAGACTTGGAGCTGAAGGTCACCACCCTGAAGGAATCGCTTGATGCTGCCCGGGCCCAGGAGACCAAGCTGAAGGATGAGCTCCGCAAGGAGCGAACCTTGATGGAGAACGTCAACAAGGCCTCCGAGCTCTTCCGGCAGACTATCGAGGTGTGGACCGAAGAGCTGGTTTCTTCTGCGTCCAACATTGACCAGGAGTTGCTTGCTTTGAAGGTCGAACATCTTATCTACTCGCCGGATCCAGATCTCCCGCACAGCGCCAAGCTCAGCCTCTTCTTCAGAGGCGTCGCTCCGGCCCTTGCAGGTCTCCGGAACCGCATCCCCGCGCAGCTGGCCGAGGAGTCGCGCCGTCTCTGCGCGGGAACTCTGGAGCGGGTCTTGACGAAGATCGTGTACCGCAACCCGGGGATCAACCTCAGGAACGTTCTTTGCAGCTTGCCGGCAGATGCAGACACGGAGTCTGCGCCCGGCTTTGTACAAAGGGTTACATGCAACAGCGGCAAGGCTTGTACAAAAGTTGGTTGCCGGAACGGATCACGGCAACCGCGCCTTAGGGGTGAAACTTGCGAAGATGCTCTATGTTCCAGGAGTTGCTCACCGGTAAGCCTTCTTCGGTCTCGAGGCGGACAGCGCCGGGCCTCGTAACTTGTCTCACCCGATAAGGGCCTTCCCACTTCGGCGTCAACTTGTTGGAATTCTTGGCGGACTGAACACGCCGAAGAACAAGGTCGCCTTCCTCGAGACTCCTGGCCTTGACTTTGCGGCTATGGTAGCGGCGCAAAGCTTGCTGGTATCGAGCAGCTCGTACAGCAGCCTGGAGACGTCCCTCCTCAAGGAGCAATGCGTCATCTTGTCGCAGTTGCTCTTGCTCGAGCTCATCATAAGCGAGCACTCGAGGAGATCCGTATACGAGTTCCGTGGGGAGAACTGCTTCTGCTCCATAGACTAGAGCAAAAGGTGTCTGTCCGGTGGCTCGATTTGGTGTCGTTCTGATTGACCAAAGAGCCGCCGGGAGCTCCTCTATCCAATTCTTTCCGCACTTGCGCAGCCTGTCAAAGGTCCTTGTCTTGAGTCCGCGCAGCACTTCAGCATTTGCCCTCTCCGCTTGGCCGTTGCTCCTTGGGTGAGCAACAGAAGCGAAACAGACCTTGGTGCCAAGGTCTTGGACGTACTGCATGAAGGTGCGACTAGTGAATTGCGTACCGTTGTCGGTGATGATCCTGTTAGGGATCCCGAAACGGCAAACAATCGACCTGAAGAACCTGACTGCTGACTGTGCTGTCACCTTTCTCACTGGCTCCACTTCTGGCCACTTTGTGAACTTGTCGATTGCAACGTACAAGTACTCAAAGCCCCCGACAGCGCGAGGGAAAGGGCCGAGGATATCGAGCCCCCAGACCGAGAAGGGCCAGGACAAAGGGATTGTTTGGAGAGCTTGAGCTGGCTGATGAACTTGCTTTGCATGGAACTGGCACGCTTCACACTTGGTTACTAGTGCAGTTGCATCTTGGAGGGCTTCTTGCCAAAAGAACCCTTGCCGGAAAGCTTTCCCGGCAAGTGCCCTTGCGCAAATGTGGTGGCCGCATATGCCTCCGTGTATTTCTGCCAACAGCTTCTGTCCATCTTCCCTGGAGATGCACTTCAACCTGACACCATTGAGTCTTCTTCTGTACAGCTCGTTATCCACAAACTGATACATACTTGACTGCCTGGTTATCTTCTCTATCTCTTGTGGGTCGTCGGGAAGTTCTCCAGTTTGTAGAAAACGGACGATCTGCTGTGCCCATGTCGGAGCTCGGGGCTCGACGGCAAGGACTAAAGGCTCGAGGGCTGCTGCGGGAACCTCAGCTTCTACGGCAAAGACCTCTGGTCCTGTCGGAGCTGTCGGTCCCCCGGCAAGCTCGCCGGGGCGAGGCTTGTCGGGAACACTTGCTTCAACTGCACAAGCCCGAGGGCTCGCAGGAGCAAACTGTTCCTCAGCGTTATCGTTGATCTTGGGAACTTTGGCGGCGGGTTCAGGAAGACCCGCCGGCAAGTAGTCGCCGGAGACCAACTTTCTCTTCTTGGACTGCCCAATTGATGGTGTAACTGATGGCTGAGTCAGCTTGAGCAAAAAGGTCCCTGGTTCCACAGGTAACTTCATCGCGGCGCACTTTGACAGGCCGTCTGCAATCTCATTTTGAGCTCTTGGGACGTGCTCCATCTGCAGACCTTCAAAGTGCTCTTCAAGCTTCCTCACTTCATCGACATATGCTTCCATCAAAGGACTCTGGTAGCTCTTGTTAACTTGTCGGACCACCAACTGAGAATCTCCCCGTACAATCAGCTTCCTGATCCCAAGTTCGGCCGCAATCCTGAGGCCGGCAAGCAAGCCTTCATATTCTGCAGTGTTGTTTGTCGCTTGCTCCCTGGGGAAGTGCATCTGGATGACATATTTGAGGTTCTCTCCGGTGGGCGCGATGAGTACCACGCCGGCACCGGCGCCTTGCAGCGAGAAGGCACCGTCAAAATACATTATCCATTCACTTGTCGCTTCTTGCACGGGTACGCTCGTTTCTTGAACTTCTTCTTCTGGCGTTGGGGTCCACTCAGCGATGAATTCTGCCAAAGCTCGGCTCTGTATGGTTGAAGTACTTTCAAACTTGAGTCCGAAGCTTGACAGTTCCAGTGCCCACTCGACGATCCTGCCTGTTGCCTCTGGATTGTGCAATATCCTCTTCAACGGAAAGCGAGTGACCACCGTTATCTCATGGGCTTGGAAGTAGTGGCGCAGCTTTCTTGAAGCCATGAGGAGGCCGAAAAGCAATTTTTGCACACCGGAGTACCTTGATCTAGCTCCCTGGAGAAGGGAACTTACAAAATACACTGGGCGCTGCACCATCTTCTTCCGCACCTCTCCTTGTTCCTGCGCAGAGTCTTCCTTGTTGGGGCCAGAGCTTGCCGGGACAGCCCCCTGCTTGTCGCTAGATTCGCTTGCCGGTGATGCTGACTCCTCGTCGGACTCCCTTTCCGCTACTAACGCAGCACTAACCACCTGGTTGGTTGCCGCTAAGTATAGCAACAACTTTTCCTGTGGTTTAGGTGCGACAAGTATAGGAGTGGAGGACAGGTACCGTTTCAAATCCTGCAACGCCGCCTCCGCTTCCGGAGTCCACTTCATGGGACCTGCCTTTTTCAAGATTTTGAAGAAAGGTAGGGCGCGTTCTGCGGATTTTGAAATGAACCTACTGAGGGCAGCAACGCAACCTGCAAGCCTTCTGACATCCTTGACGCGCTTTGGAGCTTCTATCTGCTCGATGGCTTTGATCTTGTCGGGGTTGGCTTCAATCCCTCTCTGTGATACAAAGAACCCGAGAAGCTTGCCGGAGGGAACTCCAAAGACGCACTTCTCGGGGTTCAGCTTGAGTTGTATCCTGCGCAGGTTCTGAAACGTTTCTTCCAAGTCTTGAATCAGTGTTTCTTTGCTCTTGCTCTTCACCACGATGTCATCCATGTAGGCTTCTACATTCCTGTGGATCTGTGGCTCAAAAGCAGTGTACACTACCCTTGCAAAAGTTGAGCCTGCATTCTTCAGTCCAAATGGCATGCGGATAAAGCAATAGGTGCCACATGGAGTGATAAATGCAGTCTTCTCTTCATCTTCCTTAGCCATGAAAATCTGGTGATAGCCTGAGTATGCATCAAGAAAATAGAGTAGCTCACATCCGGCAGTGGAGTCAACGATCTGGTCAATGCGCGGCAAAGGGAAGGGATCCTTGGGACATGCTTTATTGACATCAGTGAAGTCTATACACAGTCTCCACTTCCCGTTGGCCTTGCGCACGACGACTGGGTTTGCCAACCACGTCGGATGGATCACACCTCTAACTAGGCCTGCTGCCTCTAGTTTCTTGATCTCCTCATTGATGAACTCTTGGCGCTCCACGGCTTGCTTCCTCACTTTTTGCTTGATGGGCCGCGCATGAGGGCAGACAGCAAGCTTGTGCTCAATCACCTTCCTGGGAACACCGGGGATGTCAGATGGTTGCCAAGCAAACACATCGACATTCGCCCGCAGGAAGGCGACGAGCGCGCTTTCCTATTTGCTGTCAAGGGTGGCGCTGATGGTGAAGGTACCACCAGTGCCATCCTCCTTTGCGGACACCTTCTTGGTCGCCGGAGGAGCAGCCATTCCTTTCTTGCTCTTGCCGGTGGAGCTCGATGGAACGTCCTCGACGGCAGCGCAGCACTCCGAAGAGGTGCGGTTGCCGGAGCGGGTCCCAGAGCATTTGTCGGACTTGGTCTTCGTCTTCTTCCCCCCGGGAGCTTCAGCGGCAAGAGTATCCTTCTCGGCTGCAGCTGCCGCATCCCGGTAAATCTTGTCGGCGCAAATAAGCGCATCTTTCTTGTCGCTGTGGACAGTGATGACGCTTATCGGCCCCGGCATCTTCAGCACGTTGTAGGCGTAGTGGGAAGCCGCCATGAACTTGGCGAGGGCGGGACGGCCGAGTATTCCATTGTAGGGCAATGGAATATCGGCAACGTCAAAAGTGATGCGCTCAGTCCTGAAGTTGAGCTCCCCGCCAAAGGTCACCGGCAGAGTAATCTTTCCCTTGGGCTTGCTCCTTCCCGGGTTGATTCCTTGGAATGAACCGGTCTCTTCGAGCTCGCCGTCCTGAATCTGGAGTTTCTTGATCACAGCAGAGGAGATCAAGTTCAGCCCGGCCCCGCCGTCAACCAACATTTTGGTGACCTTGAGGTTGCGGATGGTGGGGGAAACCAGCATCGGCAAGCACCCGACCGCCGTGGTGCGGTCAGGGTGATCCTCAAGGTCAAAAACGATGGGTGTGCTGGACCATTTGAGGAGCCTGCGCGACTCCACGGGCGGCTCCGCTGCATTCACCTCACGCACCCACTGTTTCAGCTGGCGGTGGGAGGTGTGCAGAGAGGCGCCACCGTCGACGCACAGGACCTCCGTGGCTTTCTGGAACTCCTGCTCGCTGTTCTCGTCGTCCTCCATGTCTTCATCGTCGTCTTCGTCGTTGTCGCGGCCCCGGGGAGGTCGATCTCCTTGCCGCTGCTTAGCCTTGCCGCGGCGTCCTCCCCGGCCATTGAATGGCCGCTTCTTGCTGGGCTCTTCCCCGCCACCTTGGGCCTTCTCCTTGTCGCGCCTCTCGTACTCAGCTTTTTGCTGCTCGACGAGATACTCGACGCGCTTGCAGTTGGAGAGATCGTGACCCTTGGTGCGGTGAATCTTACAGTATTGCTTGTCGGAGCTACCCGGTTTGTCGGCCGCCGCCGCAGGGGCAGGCTCCTTGCCGGAGCCGCCGGCCTGCGCTTGCTTGGCGGGGGCCTCCTTGCCGGACTTCTCGACGGCAAGCACTTCCTTCTTGCCCTTCTTCCTGTTGTTCCGCCGCCGGCTCTTCTTTGCCGGGGCGGCGTCGTCGCTGTCGCTTCCCCCTGCGCCAGCATCCTCCCCGGGGAGTTTCCTCCCCTCTTCTGCACGGGCGCACTTGTCGGCAAGAGCGTAGAGCTCGCTGACGTCCCTGATCTTGGTCATCGCCATCTCCTCACACATGCGGCGGTTACGCACGTTCTGATGGAACGCGCTGATAACCGCAGCAGGGTGAACGTCGGGGATGTTGTGCTGTACCCGGCTGAAACGTTGGATATACTTGCGCAGGGGTTCGCCTTCCTTCTGGGCCAAAATGTGGAGATCGCTCTCCTGGCCATGGGGTTTGTGGCCGCCGGTGAAGGCGCCAACAAACTGATGGCAGAGATCGGCCCAAGAAGAGATAGAGCCTTCCGGCAAGTGCATGAGCCACGAACGGACGTTCGGCTTCAGCACGAGCGGGAAGTAGTTGGCTAGGATCTTCTCGTCGCGCCCCCCGGCAGCTTGCACTGCTATAGTGTAGACGCTGAGAAACTCCGAGGGGTGCGTTTTGCCGTCGTACTTCTCCGGTACGTCGGGCTTAAAGTTCTTCATGCTGGGCCACTGGACGCGCCGCAGCTCGCGGGTGAACGCAGGGCAGCCTGCCGCGTACGGCAAGTCGCCTGGTTCACCGGGCGCGGGTGCGTCGACAGTGTTCCCAGCTCTCTTGTCGGATTGTCGCCGAGCTTCTCGGCGGCGCTCGATCGTGGTCCGAGCGTCTTCATCTCGCCGGTCGTCGAGGACCTGGCGCTGGTCCCAACGGGCCCGCGGGTCCGACGAGGCGGTGGAGCCGTCGTCGGGGTTGTTCCGGCGGGGCGGCGTCTTCTGCTTCTGCGGCGGGGAGTGCACGCTTGTCGCACCCCCGGCGGTCTTGTCGCCGATAGCCTTCGTCTTCTCAGCCTGCCGCGGCCGTGAGGCCGACGGCTGCTGCGGAGAGTCGTTGTTGGCGAAGTCTATCAGGCTCCGGATAGTGGCCCTCCATTCCTCGGCCTTGTCGGCCGCTGGAGGAAAATCGAGGAGCAGCTGCGCCCTTGCGAGCGCTTCTGCCGGAGTAGTGGGGAACGCGGGCGAGCGGTGCGAGGAGCGGGATACGCTCGGACTTCTAACGACGTTAGAAGGAGCGGGGTCCCGCGCCGGCGCCTTCGCTTTGCTTGTGCCCGGACGAGGGTCCGGGGCGTCTCGCGAACCTCCAGTTTGGCCTTGCCCCAGCAAGCGGATACCACCTCCCGTGGTATGGCGCTGCGGGGTCGTCGTGTGCTGTGATGGACGCGGCGCGTCCACGGAGACCGAGGTCCGGTCATCCGTCTTGTTCTTGGATCTGGTGGCGCCGTGAGTGTCCTCGCCGGCCACCACCCTTCCGACGGCGTCTCCCCCGCCCACCGTTGGCTCTGGTGGCGGCGGATGAGACGCAGACGGGCCCCCGACCTCCGAAGGCTTCTTCTTCGGGGCCATGGAGTTGTCGCTGATGAAGTTGTTGATGAAGCTTGGAGAGGTTGATGGAGAATGCGCCCGCGCGAACGCCGGATCAGGTTCGCACAACCTCGACGCCCCCTACCTGGCGCGCCAAAGATGTCGGGGGAAACTGTCCGCCACGAACACCTATGGGACCGGAGCCCCTTGTCTGTGCGGTACGAGGGCGGAGGGAGCACAAAGAGCAGATCGAGGCAGACGCGCGGGCAGTTTTTACCCAGGTTCGGGCCGCACGGATGCGTAAAACCCTACTCCTGCTTGGTTGTATATTGAGTTGAGCGCTCGGGAGCTTGAAGAAGCAGCTACACCGTGCGTGAGAGTAATCTAGGTTTCGAACCCCCTCCACGTTGTGCACGGGCCTCCTTTTATAGTGCAAGGGGTCACCGACAGGTGTCAACGTAGGAGTAAGGGGTAAAAATGTAAAAGAGGTGGTAGTTGTAACAGTGCGGGAATAGTGGAGCTACAGTACAGAACAGTGGTCTATACCTACTTTAACAGTGGGGGACAAGGGCATTTAATGCCCGTCACCGTCGACCCCAAAAGCTCCCGCCTTAGCATCTCCGTCCGCCACGGCGACGGATTTATCACCGTGGTGTGCCACCGTGTACCCCAGGCTGCACAGCCATCCGCCACGCGTCCCTGGTTAGACCCCAGGGCGACGCGTGGGCCGATGAGCTGGAGCGCGGGCACACAGCGTGGTCTTCCCGGCAAGCACCTTGCCGGGGCCTTGATCTTGCCGGGGCCTTGATCTTGCCGGGCCCGGGAACTTGCCGCTCCCCGGGCCCCTTGCCGGGGCGCGCGTAGCGCCGAGGTAATACCTTCTAATCTTCCTGGCAAGCTCCTCTTGCCAGGGTCTTGTGTTAGTGGAACAGTCTTGAGCCTGGTACGGCCTTCCCGGCAAGCTCCTCTTGCCGGGGTCTCGATCTTCTGTCTTGTATACTTTGTTTTTGAATGGTTTAATAAGAGGCAGGAAGGTCTCCGGCGAGCACGCAGTAAACCTTGCCGCGGGAGGCTGCAACTGCCCGTGCACAAGTTGGGGTACTGAGGTACCCCTACCTTAGTACACCGACAGACCTGAACACCAAAGTGATATGCCGGCTCATCAAAATTTGAGCTGTAATTGCGATAACTTTCATTTTTTCCAATCCTGCAGGCCATTTTTGAGGGCCAAGACGACCCTTTTTGGGCTCAGAATTTTCCCCGCACGTGATCCTGTGTGTGCACGTATGTAAAAACCTCCAGATCATAAAAACTAGAAGTCCTATCACCTCAATTCCCCAATAGCTTTCCAACGCCTATGAAAATGACGAAATCGGAGCTTGTTCTCACTTGCTTTGTGAGTCTCGATCAATTCGGACTCTAGGTTGATTTTTGTATTTTCTTTGATCACCGTTTCTTCGCGAGAGTTGGCCTAACACCCTATTGTATCCATACATGGGTGGGGCGCCCAGGACCTGAACACCAAAGTGATATGCCGGCTCATCAAAATTTGAGCTGTAATTGCGATAACTTTCATTTTTTCCAATCCTGCAGGCCATTTTTGAGGGCCAAGACGACCCTTTTTGGGCTCATAATTTTCCACGCACGTGATCCTGTGTGTGCACATATGTAAAATCCTCCAGATCATAAAAACTAGAAGTCCTATCACCTCAATTCCCCAATAGCTTTCCAACGCCTATGAAAACGACGAAATCGGTGCTTGTTCTCACTTGCTTTGAGAGTCTCGATCAATTCGGACTCTAGGTTGATTTTTGTATTTTCTTTGATCACCGTTTCTTCGCGAGAGTTGGCCTAACACCCTATTGTATCCATACATGGGTGGGGCGCCAAGGACCTTGTCGGGGGAAACTGTCCACCACGAACACCTATGGGACCGGAGCCCCTTGTCTGTGCGGTACGAGGGCGGAGGGAGCACGAAGAGCAGATCGAGGCAGACGCGCGGGCAGTTTTTACCCAGGTTCGGGCCGCACGGATGCGTAAAACCCTACTCCTGCTTGGTTGTGTATTGAGTTTGGGCGCTCGGAGCTTGGAGAAGCAGCTACACGAGCGTGAGAATGATCTAGGTTTCGAACCCCCTCCACGTTGTGCATGGGCCTCCTTTTATAGTGCAAGGGGTCACCGACAGGTGTCAACGTAGGAGAAAGGGGTAAAAATGTAAAAGAGGTGGTAGTTGTAATAGTGCGGGAACAGTGGAGCTACAGTACAGAACAGTGGTCTATACCTACTTTAACAGTGGGGGACAAGGGCATTTAATGCCCGTCGCCGTCGACCCCAAAAGCTCCCGCCTTAGCGTCTCCGTCCGCCACGGCGACGGATTTATCGCCGTGGTGTGCCACCGTGTACCCCAGGCTGCACAGCCATCCGCCACGCGTCCCTGGTTAGACCCCAGGGCGACGCGTGGGCCGATGAGCTGGAGCGCGGGCACACAGCGTGGTCTTCCCGGCAAGCACCTTGCCGGGGCCTTGATCTTGCCGGGGCCTTGATCTTGCCGGGCCCGGGAACTTGCCGCTCCCCGGGCCCCTTGCCGGGGCGCGCGTAGCGCCGAGGTAATACCTTCTAATCTTCCTGGCAAGCTCCTCTTGCCAGGGTCTTGTGTTAGTGGAACAGTCTTGAGCCTGGTACGGCCTTCCCGGCAAGCTCCTCTTGCCGGGGTCTCGATCTTCTGTCTTGTATACTTTGTTTTTGAATGGTTTAATAAGAGGCAGGAAGGTCTCCGGCGAGCACGCAGTAAACCTTGCCGCGGGAGGCTGCAACTGCCCGTGCACAAGTTGGGGTACTGAGGTACCCCTACCTTAGTACACCGACACTCATGAAGGCCTAGGGCATTTGAGGAAGCCCATCGTGGTAATATACAAGCCAAGTTCTATAATGAAAATTCCCACTAGTATATGAAAGTGACTAAGCATGAGACTCTCTATCATGAAGAACATGGTGCTACTTTGAAGCACAAGTGTGGAAAAAGATAGTAGCAATTGTCCCTTCTCTCTTTTCTCTCATTTTTCTGGAGGGGTTTTCTCTCTCTTTTTTTATTAGCCTCTCTATATTTTTTTGGGCCATCTCTCTTTTTTATTGGCCTTTCCTCACATGGGACAATGCTCTAATAATGCTGATCATCACACTTTTATTGATTTACAACTCGATACTAGAACAAGTATGACCCTATATGAATGCCTCCGGCGGTGTACCGGGATGTGCAATGAATCAAGAGTGACATGTATGAAAAATTATGCATGGTGCCTTTGCCACAACTACGATGTCAACTATATGATCATGCATGGCAATATGACAATATGATGCGTGTCATATGAACGGAACGGTGGAAAGTTGCATGGAAATATATCTCGGAATGGCTATGGAAATGCCATGATAGGTAGGTATGGTGTCTGCTTTGAGGAAGGATATATAGTGGGTGCATGGTACCGATGAAAGTTGCATGGTACAAGAGAGGCTAGCAATGGTGGAAGGGTGAGAGTGCGTATAATCGATGGACTCAACATTAGTCATAAAGAACTCATATAATTATTGCAAAAATCTACGAGTCATCAAAAAAGCAATCAACGCATGCCCCTAGGGGGGAGCTTGGTATGAGTTAACCATCGCGCGCCCCCGACCTCCACACAAAGGTTGACACTTTACAAATACCTCATGCTCTAACTTCGTCACATAGCGGTTCACCATATGTGCATGCTACGGGAATCATTAACCTTAACACAAGCATTTATCAATTTCATAATAACTCCACTAGCATGACTCTAATATCACTATCCTCATATCTCAAAACAATTATCAAGCATCCCACTTCTCATCATATTCGTTGCACTTAGCGTGACAGTTTTTACTACATTGATATTGGATGTCTATCATGTGAAGACTAGTTTTATAGCCTAAGCACATTAGCATGCTGTTTTAATAGACTCTCAAATGGATATAAGTGAAGCATGAGAGTTCAAAAATTTCTTCAAAATATTATCACCACCATGCTCTAAAAGATATAAGTGAAGCACTAGAGCAAAAACTATTCAACTTAAAAGATATAAGTGAAGCACAAAGAGTGTTCTAACAATTCATAGGCTATATTTAACTCTCTCAAATAGGTGTGTCCAGCAAGGATAATTGTGACGAACTAACAAGCAAAGAATAAAATTATACAAGACGCTCCAAGTAAAACACATATCATGTATTGAATAAAAATATAGCTCCGAGTATCGTTACCGATGAATGAAGACGAAAGAGGGGATGCCTTCCCGGGGCATCCCCAAGCTTAGGCTTCTGGTTGTCCTTGAATTTTACCTTGGGGTTCCATGGGCATCCCCAAGCTTAGGCTCTTTCCACTCTTTGTTCCATAGTCCATCAAAGCTATACTCAAAACTTGAAAACTTCACAACACAAAACTTAGACATAAATCTCGTGAGCTCCGTTAGTATAAGAAAGCAAACTACTACTCAAAGGTACTGCAATGAATTCATTCTTTGTTTATATTGGTGTTAAACCTACTGTATTCCAACTTCTTTATGGTTCATACTTCCCAATATTACTCATAGATGCATTGAAATAAGCAAACAACACACGAAAAACAGAATCTGTCAAAAACAGAATAGTATGTAGTAATCTGCAGGTTTCGCATACTTCTGTAACTCCAAAAAATTCAAACTAAATTGGTAAACGTGAGGAATTTGTCTATTAATCATCTGCAAACAGAATCAACTAAATAGCACGCTCCAGTAAAATCTGGAGACCATTCTAGTGAGCGCTAACGATTCTATTTTTCATAGCAAGATCATATAAACTTCACACAAGTCTTCCCAAAGGTTCTACTTGGCACAAACACTAAACAAAACACAAAGCCACATCTAAACAGAAGGTAAATGCAATATTTATTCCTAAACAGAAGCAAAAACAAAATATATAAAATTGGGTTGCCTCCCAACAAGCGCTATCGTTTTACGCCCCTAGCTAGGCACGATACATGAATAGATCTAGGTATTGCCTTCTTTGGAAGATAATCCATAAGTGGCTCTCATAATAGATTCATATGGTAATTTCATTTTCTTTCTAGGAAAGTGTTCCATGCCTTTCCTTAATGGAAATTGGAATCTAATATTTCCTTCCTTCATATCAATAATTGCACCAATCGTTCTAAGGAAAGGTCTACTAAGAATAATAGGACATGAAGGATTGCAATCTATATCAAGAACAATGAAATCTACGGGCACATAATTCCTATTGGCAACAATGAGAACATCATTAATCCTTCCCATAGGTTTCTTAATAGTGGAATCCTCAAGATGCAAATTCAAAGAACAATCTTCAAGCTCATGGAACCCTAGCAAATCACACAAAGTTTTTGGGATAGTGGAGACACTTGCACCCAAATCACACAAAACAAAGCATTCATGATATTTAATTTTTATTTTGATAGTAGGTTCCCACTCATCATAAATCTTTCTTGGGATAGAAACTTCTAATTCAAGTTTTTCTTCATAAGATTGCATCAAAGCATCAATTATGTGTTTGGTGAAAGCTTTATTTTGACTATAAGCATGCGGAGAGTTTAGCACGGATTGCAACAAGGAAATACAATCAATCAAAGAGCAATTACCATAATTGAATCCATTGAAATCCAAAGTAGTGGGTTCATCACTATGCAAATTTTTAATCTCTTCACTCCCACTTTCAACAATTTTAGCATCAAGATCTAAAAACTCCGAATCATTGGGACACCTTAAAGTAGAATCATCTACAATCCTATCTTCATCAAGATTTATGCAAGAAAACAAGGATCTAATAGGAGACACATCATTAACTTTCAGATCTTCATCTTTATTTTCATGTTCTTCCGGTTTAGCAGCCATCTTCTTGATCAAGGTGGACTGTTTATCCGAAATCTGGGATATATTAAGTTCTCAAGATGAGCAAACTGAGATTTCAAACATTAGTTCCATAGACATATCATCAAGGTATTTATTCATATATTCCATAAATTTTTCCTGTTCTTTAAGCTCGCTTCTGAAAAAATCATTATGCTCAAATTGTATAGTCATGAAATGTCTAACATTGTTTTCTATCTCCTCCAGCCTCTTGAGGTGAGGGTCAACACTGATAGGGAGAGCCATAGTGACAACAAAGCAAGCAACACACAAGTAAACAAGAGGCAAGCGAGCGATAAACACACGACAGAAGAAGGGCAAATAAAACGGCAAGGGTGAAGTAGGGGAGAGGAAAACGAGAGGTAGAAATGTAATGCGAAGAATAAGGGTTTGTGATAGGTACTTGGTATATGACTTTTGCGTAAGCCTCCCCAGCAACGGCGCTAGAAATTCTTCTTGCTACTTCTCGAGCTTGTGTTGTATTCTCTCGAAGAGGAAAGGGAGATGCAGCATAGTAGCGTAAGTATTTCCCTTAGTTTTTGAGAACCAAGGTATCAATTGATACGTCTTCAACGTATCTGTATTTTTTGATTGTTCCATGCTATTATTTATGAAGTCTTGGATGTTTAATGGGCTTTATCATACACTTTTATATCATATTTGGGACTAACCTACTAATCCAAAGGCCCAATCCAGATTGCTGTTTTTGCCTGTTTCAGGGTTTTGCAGAAAAAGAATATCAAACGGAGTCCAAATGGAATGAAACATTCGCTTGAGATATTTTTGGAGAAAATCACGCACAGGGGACTTGAGAACCACGTCAGGGGAGCCTCGGGGTGTCCATGAGGGTGGGGGTGCGCCCCCTGCCTCATGGGCCCCTCGAGCACCCCCCCGGTGTCCTCCTTCCTCCTATATATGTCTACGTACCCCGAAACCATCGACAATAGCGAGAAAACCTTAATTCCACCGCTGTAACCTTCTCTTCCCGTGAGATCCCATCTTGGACCCTGTTCCGGAGCTCCGCCAGAGGGGGGATCCATCACGGAGTGCTTCTACATCATCATCATCGCCCTCACCATGAGTTGTGAGTAGTTTACCACTGACCTTCGGGTCCATAGCTAGTATCTAGATGGCTTCTTCTCTCTCTCTAGATCTCAATACAAAGTTCTCCTTGGTCTTCAAGGAGATCTATTCGATGTAATCTCTTTTTGCAGTGTGTTTGTCGAGATCCGATGAATTGTGAGTTTATGATCAAGATTATCTACAAGAAATATTTGGTTCTTCTCTGAACTTTTTATGTGTGCTCATAATATCCTTGCAAGTCTCTTCGAATTATTGGTTTGGTTTGGCCTACTAGATCTATAGTTCTTGCAATGGGAGAAGTGCTTGGCTTTGGGTTCAATCTTGCGGTGTCCTTTTCCAAGTGATAGTAGGGGCAGCAAGGCAAGTATTGTATTGTTGCCATTGAGGATAAAAAGATGGGGTTTATATCATATTGCTTGAGTTTATCCCTCTACATCATGTCATCTTGCTTAAGGCATTACTCTGTTCTTATGAACTCAATACACTAGATGCATGCTGGATAGTGGTCGATGTGTGGAGTAATAGTAGTAGATGCAGAATCGTTTCGGTCTACTTGTTTCGGATGTGATGCCTATATACAATGATCATGCCTAGATATTCTCATAATTGTTCGCTTTTCTATCAATTGCTCGACTGTAATTTGTTTACCCGCCGTAGAATATCGCTATCATGAGAGAAGCCACTAGAGAACACTATGGCCCCTGGGTCTATTCTCAACATATCAATCTACATCTACTTTACTTTTACCACATTTACTTTCTGTTCTTATAAACCAAAAATACCAAAAATATAAACTATCATCTCTATCAGATCTCACTTTCGTAAGTGACCGTAAAGGGATTGACAACCCCTTACCGCGTTGGCTGCGAAGTTCTTATTTTTTTGTGCAGGTGCGAGGGACTCGCGCGTGGTCTCCTACTAGATTGATACCTTGGTTCTCAAAAACTGAGGGCAATACTTACGCTTCTGTGCTGCATCCCCCTTTCCTCTTCGAGGGAATACAATGCAAGCTCGAGAAGTAGCAAGAAGAATTTCTGGTGCCGTTGCCGGGGAGGCTTACGCAAAAGTCATATACCAAGTACCTATCACAAACCCTTATCCTTCGCATTACATTTTTGCCTCTCGTTTTCCTCTCCCCCACTTCACCCTTGCCGTTTTATTTGCCCTTCTCCTGCCGTGTGTTTATCGTTCGCTTGCTTCTTATTTGTTTGTGTGTGTTGGATTGCTTGCTTGTCACTATGGCTCAGAACAATACCAAATTGTGTGACTTCTCCAATACCAACAGTAATGATTTTATTAGCACTCCGATTGCTCCTATTACCGATGCTGAATTTTGTGAGATCAATGCTGCTTTGTTGAATCTTGTCATGAAAGATCAATCTCCGGCCTTCCTAGTGAAGATGCCGCTACCCATCTGAACAACTTTGTTGATTTGTGTGCTTTGCAAAAGAAAAGGGATACGGATAACGCTATAGTTAAATTGAAGTTATTTCCGTTTTCACTTAGAGATCGTGCTAAAACTTGGTTTCCTCTTTGCCTCGAAATAGTATTGATTCGTGGAATAAGTGCAAAGATGCTTTTATCTCTAAGTATTTCTCTCTTGCTAAGATCATCTCTCTTAGAAACAATATTATGAATTTTAAGCAACTAGATCATGAGCATGTTGCACAAGCTTAGGAGAGAATGAAATTGATGATACGTAATTGCCCTACAGATGGTTTGAATCTATGGATGATTATTCAGAATTTTTATGCTGGCTTGAATTTTGCTTCTAGAAATCTTTTAGACTCGGCCGCGGGAGGCACTTTCATGGAAACTACCTTAGGAGAACCTACCAAACTCCTAGATAATATTATGGTTAATTATTCTCAAAGGCACACCGAAAGATCTACTAGTAAAAAAGTGCATGCTATTGAAGAAATTAATGTTTTTAGTGGAAAGATGGATGAACTTATGAAATTAATTGCTACTAAGAGTGCCTCTTCTGATCCTAATGATATGCCATTGTCCACTTTGGTTGAAAATAGCAATGAATCTTTGGATGTGAATTTTGTTGGTAGGAATAATTTTGGTTACAATGCTTATAGAGGTGATTTTAATCCTAGGCCTTTTCCTAGTAATTCCTCTAATACTTGTAGTAATTCCTACAACAACTCTTATGGAGAGATGCCTTCTTAACTTGAAACTAGTGTTAAGGAGTTTATGATCTCGCAAAAGAATTTCAATGCTATGCTTGAAGAGAAATTGCTTAAGATTGTTGAATTTGCTAGAAGTGTGGATAGAATTACTCTCGATGTTGACTCTTTGAAACTTATATCTATCCCACCTAAGCATGATATCAATGAGTCTCTCAAAGCCATGAGAATTTCCATTGATGAATGCAAAGAAAGAACCGCTAGGATGCGTGCTAAAAGAGAGGATTATATTAAAGCGTGTTCTTCTAGTTATCATGAAAATAAAGATGAAGATCTGAAAGTTATTGATGTGTCTCCTATTAGATCCTTGTTTTCTAGCATAAATCTTGATGAAGATAGGATTGGAGATGATTCTCCTTTAAGGTGTCACTACACCACAACACTTGATTGGGGACATTTAACTGCCGGGAGAAGAACCTGTTTAAGGGCAAATGGACTACCGGGACATGTGTTACTACCGCTAGAAGCACGTTGCGGCAGTGTAACTGCCGGGAGAACTTTAGCCACAACGACATCTGCACTACCGGTACATTTCACGGCCCACTGTCTGCCGGGAGAACGAAATCTCGGCCCACAATCTGCCGGCCCATGCCGGAGACCGTCTTTGGCGCGAAACGGGAAAAGGGCCCTAATAAGCGCGCGCCAGAGGAAAAAAAGCGCGCGAATTTTGGCCCATATGAAAAATAATAATGCCGGCCCTCCCACGACCAGATCCAGAACCCTACCCCCAAATCCCCCTGCCTCCACCAGATCGACCGCCGCCGCCGCCCCGAAACCTAGCTACCGCGCTCGCTTACACCATCGCGCGGCCGCCTCCGCGCTCGACCACCGTGCGGCCGCCTCCGCGCTCGACCACCGTGCCCTCTCCCGCCCCGACCGCCGGCGTACCCCCTCACCGCCGCAGCTCATCTACCTCCGCGATCCGCCGGCGTACCCCCTCACCGCCGCAGCTCCAATCCTCCCTCCGCTGGACCGCAATCCGCCGCCGCCCCTACCAAAAAACCACTGCGCTGTTGCCCATATCACGTACGCGCGCGGCAACACTCCGCCCCTCCCCCTCCGCTGCCCCAATAGCCACTGCGTCCTGCTGCCGACCACTATACCATCGTCACCCTACTCCAGAGCAGCATCTCCGAGCACTCCGTCGGCCACCATCATCATCGTCAAGCCACACCATCGGCGGACACCATCCTCCGTGGAAGCGCTTCGTCGCAGCAACTGTTGTACAGTGGTGTTCCTCCCCGAGCAGGCTTCACCGAGCATCAAGTCACGACTGGGTTTGTCTCCTCCACAAGCCCTCGAAGGAGCAGACCACGTGTTGGCCCTCCTTCCAGCGAGCAGCTTTGCCTGCTGAACATCGCTGCCTCCTGTACTAAGGTGAGGTTTTGTAGCAATTTGTGTGTGCCTTGTTTTGTTCTGAAAGTGAAGCACTGAACTATTCCGTCAGTTAGAACAAAGCATCAATTTTTAATTGCTTTGGTGTAATAACAGCAAAAAAACAAGTTCATTTAATTTGAGATGAAGGAAAGCAAGTTTTGGAGTTCATTAGTAGCCCTTCATTAGGTTCATTGACACCTGACTAAGTTGTTTAATTGAGCTTTGGAGTTCATTTAATTTGGGATGAATAAAATCTAGTTATTTAAGTCTTTGTGTGTTTAGTTGATGCCCCAAAGTAGTACCATATTTGTTTGTGCTTTGCAAAATAGGATATGTGGACAGAACAGGGGTGCTTTGCTTTTATGACATAGATGCTGACATTCTTACAGCTATTCTGGTTTTTGTATTTTCTGAAATGACATTGTTAAGTTAATTATATTCTGTTGTGTGATGGCATTTCTTCTTCGTATTGTATTTCTTGTTGGGTTACTAGATATTGATGATATCCATTTTGTTACTAGATTTTTTCCTTAATAGAAGTATACTTTCTTTCGTATGTTAGGCAATTTTAGTGAAACTGGTCAAGAATGGACAAGAGTTGGATGGATAAAGCTAGAAATACACAAGCATATATAGACAGGGTAGAGAAATTCATAGATTTTGCTTTTACTCATTCAGCAAGAGGGAACACTATACTATGTCCTTGTAGAATTTGCTTGAACTGCTGTTGGTTTGAAGCTAGTGTTGTCTATTAGCACTTGTTATGCGATGGGTTTATTAGTGGGTACAAAAAATAGATATATCATGGGGAGGCATCATCACCTCTTGCATCCGAGAGTGACCATGATGAGGTTCAAGCTGATGATTTCCAAGAGGAGATTGACCTAGATGACTATGATGAGATGCTTGGAATGATTCAAGATAAAGCACAACAAAATGGGGATTTTAGTGATATTAGTGGGGAGGATCCAACTCACCAAGATGTAGAGCCTGAGGGCGTCGACCCACTTCTAGAGAAGAAAAAGAAGAAGGATGAAGATGCTTTCCGACAATTCATAGCTGATGATAGGGAGGAGCTTTATCCAGGGTGCACAACCTTCTCAAAGCTACGTTTCGTTGTTAGGTTACTCCATACAAAATCTCTTGGAGGTTGGAGTGATAAAAGTTTCGACATACTGCTAGAGTTGCTAAAGGACGCCTTTCCAACAGCAAAGCTACCCAAAAACTATTATGAAGCTAAGAAGATGATAAAATGTCTTGAGGTTGGTTATATAAAAATCCATGCATGTGAGAATGATTGCATTTTGTTCTTGAAGGAACATGCAAATAAGGATATTTGTCCTACATGCAAAACTTCTCGGTGGAAATCTGAAAAGAATAGCCTTAACGGGAAACATGTACACAAGGTCCCAAGGAAGGTTCTTCGTTATTTTCCAATAAAGAAGAGGCTACAACGCCTTTTTGTGTCCCCAAAGAGTGCAGCGGACTGTAGATGGCATGCTGAAGAACGTACAAGAGATGGACTAATAAGGCATCCAGCGGATGCACCTGCTTGGAAGGACTTTGATGGCAAGTATCCAGATTTTGCTAAAGATTCGCAACATGAGGCTGCTTGTAGGAGCTGATGGTCTAAATCCATTTAGGACAATGAAGTTATCCTATAGTGTCTGGCCCGTTGTAGTAATTCCACTGAATCTTCCTCCTTGGTTGTGCATGAAGCAACATAATTTCATCCTCTCTTTGCTAATTCTTGGTCCAATGTCACCTGGGAGAGATATAGATGTCTTTCTTGAACCACTTATTGATAATTTGAACTCGCTTTTTGAGGAGGGTGTTAGAACCTATGATGCCTCAACCGGTAAACCCTTCAACCTGCATGCTGCTGTATTGTCAACTACATCAGACCTCCCAGGCTTATGCACTCCATCCGGGATTGTAACCTCGGGTGAATTTCGATGTCCATTGTGTGGCTCTCATACTTGCTCTCTTCGGTTGAAGGAAGGCATGAAATTTTGCTATATGGGTCATCGAAGGTTTCTTGATCCTAACCATGAATACAGATTTGATGAAGAATCCTTTGATGGTGTGGAATTAGGGATAGCACATGTACCACTTACTAGGGAGGAAGTTTTGGCCCTCACTGAAAATATGAAGACTGTTTTTGGAAAGGACCCTTCCGGGAAAACAACCACTAAGAAGCGCAAGGTTGGCGAACCACCAATGGTTCGGAAAAGAAAATCCATACGGTTTAGCTTGAGATACTGGAAAGACTCGCTGCAGCCTCATAATCTTGATGCAATGCACATTGAAAAGAATGTATGTGAAAATATAATTAACACACTTCTATGCATGGATCGAAAATCAAAATATGATTACAGCACTCGTAGAGATCTAGAGCATCTTGGAATAAGAAAAGCTCTCCAACCTGTCCCAGTAGGTGAACAATTTGATTTGTCTGCTGCACCCTACGCAATGGACAATGAAAAGAAGAAACTATTTTGTGAAATTTTAAAGGAAGCTAGGTTCCCTGATGGGTGTGCATCTGATATACGCCGGAATGTCCTTGTGAAGCAGAAAAAGATCGTTGGGTTGAAGAGCCATGACAATCACATTCTTTTGTAGCAATTGCTTCCCCTAGCTGTTCAGGACACATTGCCAAAGGAAGTTGGTGTTGCCTTGGTTCGTGTCAGCAGATTCTTCAAGAAAATATATTCACCTGTCATTAGCATAAGTGACATGGAGAAGCTTGAGGGAGAAATAGCTGAGACCTTGAGCATTCTTGAGGCCATATTTCTACCATCATTTTTTGATCTGATGGTCCACTTGATGGTTCATCTTCCAACGCAAGTGAGGCTAGGGGGGCCAATAAAGTACAGTAGCATGTATCCAGTAGAAAGGTCATCCCTATAAACCTATTTTCTTTGCATCATATGGTTTCTTGCTCTTCTCCAAAATAATCTGATATATCTTATGTATATACTATATAGGTATAATATGAAGCTAAAGGGGTTTGTTCGTACCAAGAGCCACCCCGAGGGGTCAATTGCAGAGGGCTATGTGTTTGATGAGAGCCTTACATTCTGCTCCCGTTATTTACATGGCTGTGAGACTAGATTTAACAGAAAATGTAGAAATGACGCCCCTGAGACCAATGTATCTACTATGCCATTTTTTACCAACAAGGGTCGATTTTTGGCTGGAAAGCATATAGTGACCTTAGATCACAAGTCATGGCTGCAAGCACATCGATATGTTTTGTTTAATTATGATCACATAGATTCATATTTGAGGTATTTTATTTCTAAGAATTTCTTCCATTTGAGCCTATGAACGATATCTGTCATATTGCTGAATTTGCATACTTAATTCCTGCAACAAGTATGATGCCTATTTAACTTTGATTGGCCACGGGAATAAGTTAGAGATTAGTCGCATTCGCCATGAGAAATTCCATGAGTGGTTTAAGCTCCATGTGGCACAACTAATTGCGAATGGTGAAGATATTTCTGAAGAGATTCGAACTTTAGCTAACGGGCCCTTCATAACTGCAAGGAAGTGTAATAGCTATACCATAGATGGGTACAATTTCCACACAAATTCGTATGATCAGGGAAGACCTACCCAAAGCAGCGGGGTTGCTCTTGTATCTCAGATTTTGTCTCCCACAAGTGAAGATAATGAAAATCTTATGGTCAGGAATAAAATATATTATGGTGTGATAACTGAAATCCTTGAGTTGAATTATAACAACAAAGGAAGTATTGTGCTTTTCAAATGTGATTGGGTTGACAACAATGTAGAAGACAAGTGGTTTCAAGTTGATGATCTTGGTGTCACACATGTTAACTTCAAGCATTTACTCAAGTCTGACGAACCTTTCATTTTGGCATCACAAGCAAGCCAAGTGTACTATGTGCAAGATAAGCTTGATAAAGATTGGTATTCTGTTAGAAGCTTTCCTCATCCACGAGACCTGTATGATATGTTTGGACTGGGAGATGAAGATTTTGACCACCATGATGCACCTACTGTGACAGTCGCTGATCTGGATGCCAATGTAGATCTTAGTGTTGATGTTAGAAATATACCTCGTAGTAGGACTGATATAGATGGAACACTTGTTCCTGTAGTTCAGCAACCAAAGTGTGTGTCTTTTCCTTTCATTTTTTAGTTACATGCTTATATACTTGACATCCAATGTGTCAATTCTAATCTGCTATAAATTTTCTTTTCAGGAAAAAAAATGGAAAAAGGAAGAGACTAAGACAATGCTAACGCACGAGAGGAAGAGAGGCTAGCGAATCTCAAAGCAAGAAACAATGAGGATTTTGCACGATTTGGGTCCTTCAGATTTGCAGATGCTAACGAAATTGCTACAGGCAAAGCTAGTCAGTGACAAACTAAAAGGAAGAAGGTGATATACCATGCTTCTATTTGGTTATTGCATCTATTGTAAAACTGCATCCATTACTTCAGTCTTACATATCTTGTTTCGTTATGTGTAGAGCATCGCAGAAAAGCCTACTATTGAAGTAACTCGATTTCTTAGGTCCCAAACGACTAGAGATGTTGAGGACATGCCAAGTGATAGCATTGAAGAGCATGAAGGTATGTAGCTCTAAAATCTATGTATATGCACTGTTAGTTACATGATAGATAGCCTAGTAACTATTTTCCATGTTTAGACCATGAGTTGGATCAAGAAACAAAGGGGAAGAAGAGGAAAAAGCGCACTAGAATGCATAATGTGTATGATAGATTGGGGACAGTCCCACCAATTCGCGTGGTGTACAATGATGATGGACAACCTATTGGGGACAATGCCTCGGAGTTTTCAAACTTCATCTCCACACTTGTGAAAAGTAAAATATCTCTTGGGCATAATGATTGGAGAAAGGTTGATGTTGAGCAAAAAAATCATTTGTGGAAAACCTTAAAGGTATACTCTATGATTTCTGGTTTAACTTGCCCTTTATCTCTAGATGACTTGTAGTTTAATTTTCCCCTTTATCTAATACATCATCCTTACACTCTCCATTTACACTTGTTTGAAAGCAGATGTACTATGTTGTGGATGACAAACTGAAGGATTGGGTAATGGGAAGCGCTGCGAAGAAATGGAGGGATTTCAAATCTGAGTTAAAGACTTTGTATTTTGATGATAAGATGACCGATGAGGAACTTGAAGTTGTCCCAGATAACAGAGTTAGCCCAACTGATTGGAAAGAGCTTGTTGCTTTTTGGAAAACTGAAGCAGGGAAGGTATGTTGCAAGAAAATATATGTGCACTTTCCTCCAGTTTGGTTCTAATTTACAATTCATTGGATCAATATTTGTAGCAACGTAGCGAGCAAGGAAGAATAAATCGAATGGAGATGGAATTATTGCATACATCAGGGAGCAAAAGTCATGCTCGTGTTTCTCATGAAATGGTATATATTGATCTTACTTACACAACTCTATTTTGAACCTTTCTTGAGTGTTATGAACAAATTATAAGAAAATGAATGTAGCATAAGAAGAATGGATATCCCCCTCAGAGACATGAACTGTTTATAGAAACACACACGTGCAAGAAGAATGATGCCCCTTCAAATGTGGCTGCAGCAACTATGTTTGTAAGTATTTTGAGTTGCAGCAATATTTAGGATTTGTACTTGTTAGTTTTTTTCTAGAACATTGGAATTATAGTCTTTGGTAGACACTTTGTTGCTGATGTGTTCATGGATCATATGTTATGTCTTGTAGAAAAGATAGAAGAGACGTCAAATGAGCATCCAGAACTTTTAGAAAAAGGCATCCAGCAAGGTGACCTCTTCTCGCATGTCGTAGGAAAGGAGATGAATGGGTATGTGAGGTGTATAGGTCTAGGAACAAGTGCTGCAAATTTGGGCATGCCGGGTACTAGAAAGCTGAAATCCACGAAGCTTCAAATGGCCGAGGAAGAACCAAAAGAAGCTCGGCAATCAAATGCAATTCTTGTCGAGCGTGTAGATCAACTAGAGAATAATTTCCAAACAGTAGTTACAACTCTAAAGGATGAACTTCAACAAATGAGGAGACTGTTACAATCAAATGTGCGGCAAAATATTCAGTTCAATCCAGAGTATGACTTGTCTCACTCTGGATATGGATATGGAAGTGGCCATGGTGGTGGCTATGGATATGAAGGTGGCCATGGATGTGGATATCGACATGAAGATGGATATGAAGGTGGACATGGAGGTGGATATGGAGATGAAGGGGGGTATGGAAAGGAAGGGGTATGAGCATGAAGAGAGTGCAGAATCTGCCACTCGCAGCCTTGAGTTGCGGCAAGAGAAAGAAGCAACCATTTTGCATAAGAAGGCTCAAGAAGCAACCTTGCAAAATAAGTTACCAGCACCCACTCAGAAAAACTTTGTACTTTCTAGTACCGCTCAACATGAGGTGCTGCAAGAGAAGGAAGCAACCATTTTGCAAAAGAAGAAGGTAACAGGGCTCACACAACAAAGTAAGGATGTGGCAATTCATCGCCACAAGATGGCAACAAGCAAGGAAGTTGCAATCACACAAAAAAATCAGCAGGTTAGATTGTACTTTGTTTATATTTTGTTGCTCTTCACTGTTTAGGATGACAAAGACACTTCCGCTTATCTGAGTTCTTTTTCATGCTTACTCAGAAAGGAAAGGATGTGATCATGTATAATGTTTATCGAGATCATAGTATCCCAGTGGCAAAAGCAACCATTCTATCAATTGATCGGAGAAAGGTGGTAGGTGGTCAGGAGCTTGGCTCTGAATATTGTGAGGTTGCAGTGAACTATGTAATAAAAAGGGATGCTATACTACCTCGTGGTGTTGGGAACATGACCACCATGGGGCAAGCTCAAGGGCGATGTATCGCATGGCCATACAAACATGTGAGCTTTTGTTCTTATGCTGCTATGATTAAACTTACCAATTACTATGAGGGTTGATTGCTTAAAAAGCTTTGCTTCTATGTATGCAGTTGGAAGTGGACAAGTCCATGGAAAAAGCAGGAATGCGACCACAAGTAGGTTGAGGAGGTAATATACATGTTTCTCTTGATTAGTTTGACAAAGTTCTTGATTTGTTCTTAAATGCTAGTCCAACCCTAAATTTGTTGTTGAAAATTTACTATTTCTGAATTGAATGTACACTATTGTCTGGTTTAGGATTTAACATCTTCCACTATTATCTCTATATACTTGTTGTCCTGTTCGTTTAGTACCAAAGGTACAGAAACGACAAGCTGGCGGAAGTGGTTTCTATTTTTCCAAAAGATAGTCCAGTCATGGATCTGCCATTGAGCTTTTTCTATTTATCCCATTTTTTATTTACCCTTTCTAACAGTTGCATGTTAAGTCATAGAGTTCCATTTTGTATTTATCCCATTTTACATTTACCATATTGTCTCTGAATGGTGTATTATTTTGTACATGTGTCATTATTCCTTGAGATGCAAAGAATGACTACTCTCCAGGTCACTGTACATGTTCCTTGAGTTAATCTGTAGCATGCCAACTTCAATGCTAATTTAAATTCTGAAATGAGTGCTCCCTTTTGTGTATCCTATCTGTTGCAGGTTTCCCAAAAGGTACACAAGTCGATGGAGGTTTGGAAGATTTTCAAGCTCCTGAAGATTTGGAAGACCTGCAAAAATTGGTGGAGTGATTTATGTAATATGCTTGTTTAATTTGTGAAACTTGGACAGTTGCTCCGCTCATTTTGCTGGTTGTTAAGCCACTCTGCTCATTTTGGTCATGTGGCACGCCCAGAACACATGTACTTCTCCATTGTGGCACTACTTCATTTTGTTGGTTAAGCATATATGTACTGTACATTTTGTGGCTGCACAACCTCCTTATATATATGTGTATGGCCGTTATATATGTTTATCGAATGAAGTTTTAAGGTACTGGATGAGGCCTGCTGTTATTTTGATTGAAGTGTATGGATGAAGCATATATGTGACTTTGATTGAAGTATGTATAAATTGTACGTCTGATATGTCCTGATTGCTTGAGCATATTAAATGTATATTAGATATATAGGGGGCACCTAGACCAATTATGTCAGGGATATGGTTAGTAGGTATAAACCGGATATTGTAAACCGGCTTAGTGATATCGTACATGGTTTCAATATTTTAGTAGAGATTAAGGCCCATGAGATTTCAAGGGCCATGTATAGAAGTACGGTTTGTAAACCGCCAAGGGATGTAACTTGAGAGATAAGAAAGAAAAGACAGAGACCGAGGCGGACACGATTATGAGCCGGTCTCGGGACTCTGTAAACCGGACCAGGCGTCACCAATATATAAAGGGACGACCCGGCGACGGTTCGAGGACAAGCAACAAACAATCGTCGAGACGCAGGCAAAGCGAATCCGCTCCCTGTAAACCGACGCCCAAGCAATACCAAACCAACTAGACGTAGGCTTTTACCTTCTCCGAAGGGGCCGAACTAGTATAAATCCTTTGTGTCCTTTGTGCGCCATGAATCCTTTCAAGCTAACCCGTGCGATGGTTCCATCATCAAGTCCGATAAACCGGACATCTGCCGTGTTATTTCCACGACAGTTCGAGTTCTTGAAAGGCGGCTTCGAAGGGTTAAAGGGTTACGCAGTCGGCCGGATGACTAAGAGTCGTCGTGGCCGGATCTACATCGACGACGCAGGTTGGGGACCGGAGGCCGATTCGATCGAATACGGGTACCGGGTCCCCTTCGGCAGCATCCAAGTCTTCATTGGCAAAATTGGTGAACCGGGACCTGAGCCGGACACCCTCCCCAACATCGTCGAGCCGGCTCAGCGTGCGAGATCGGCCCGGATTCAGCCTGCCATGAAGCATGTGTTCGTTGGAGCAATTCACGGAGGCCAAGCCGAGGACGGATCGGAATCTGATGGTGCAACCGTCGTCTATTCAGATGACGAATCTTCATCCGGGGAAACTGAATCTCTGTATCAGTTGCGGGACGGCCGGCCTGAGGGCGAGTCCGATGGAAACAGTATTCCGGACCCCTTTGGCCCGCCAAACCGGGTGGCGGTCTTCATGGCCGGTTCACAACCCCCGACGGACGGGACAACAGCAGAGGCTGGTGCAGGGGGAAGCGGTTCAAATCCCTCCCTTACTGAAGTTCTATCCACCTTGATCGAGGAGTTCACAGCTAAGGTAGTGGAGGTCGTAGCTCCAGCAGACAAGGCGCAACATGATGCAGCGCTTCTTCAGTTGAAAGCCCGGATCGATCAGTTAAAGGAGGATTTAAAGCGAGAAGGAGAGATGTTAGCCATAAGACAAGCAGAGTTGGATGATCAAGCTTTTCATTTGAGGATGGAGCAGGCTTCTGTGGAAGGAGTAAGGGGGCGAAAGTATCGATCCCGCCTACCGCCGGGTTACGAATCTGCGAATTTGTTCAAAACACCTGGGGCTGGGGCCAGTAATAATCCGGCCTTAAACCGGAGAAGCCCACCGGCTCGGGATGAGCCGGTTCAGCAGCCCGCCGCAGAACGGGAGCGTCGGATTACATCGGCGCTTTATGTTCCTGTCCCTCCAGGACACTATTCAAACCCTTTGGATAATATTGCTGCAGCGGCAGCACGGTTGGCCGCTTTACCCGTGGAAGAAACGTCCCCGGTGGCGATAGAGGCGCGCAGGGCCCAGAAGCTGCTTAATACGGCGTTAATACAGCAGCAAGCGTACTCTCATAGCAGGGAAAGGTTACATTCAACACCACGTCCCAACCGAAGTTACTCTAGGCATTGGGAGGAGCCAGAAGTGTCTAGCAGTGAGCGCAGGAGACATCAGCACAGGCAGGATAATCCGGCAAGGGCGGAGATGCCAGCCCCGGACCTAAACCGGCCTAGATCGGAGGCCAGGGAGGAAATTCGTCAGTCGACGCCGGTTCACACAGCCACTACAGGGACAGGAGCTACAGCGAGCGGTTTTGGAATACAATGTCTCGTCCCCGCCCTGCGGAGCGTTAAGTTGCCCAAGGATTTCAAAGGACCTCGCAAGGTGCCTAATTACACAGCCGATTTACCGCCCGAAGCTTGGGTGGATAGTTACGAGATGGCCATGGAAATGCTGGACGTGGATGAATCGGCTTGTGCCAAATATTTCACTATGATGCTTGAGGGCACGGCCCGGACTTGGCTGAAGGCGCTACCTCCGAATTCTATCGGGTCATGGGGGGAGCTGCGCAGTCAGTTCATCAAAAACTTCAAGGATACATGCAAGCAACCAATGTCGGTGATAGATTTAGCAGCATGTGTGCAAGGAGAGCAGGAGTCTACAGCAGCTTGGGTACGCAGAGTGGCAGAGATCTTGCACTCCTCAAATGGCATCAACCCTAGCACAGCAATTGTAACATTGGAGAACAATTGCCGGTTTGAATCTTTAAAATTAAAACTCGGACGGCTCAAACGGGAATGCAATGACATGGGGACTTTAATGAGTGCCCTGGTGAAGTACGGAGACTCATATAATACCAAGTATCCGGAGTCAGAAGGAGATAAAACGGGGAAGGCCAGCAAGTCTGGTAAACCGGCGCCGGTTAATCCGGTTACTTCAAGCTTTTTGGGCAAACGGAAGGTAGAAAATAGCTCCGATTTTGTTGCTAATACACAGGCTCAAGGCGGTTTTCAGGTTAATCAGCAGGGTTCCACTCTCCAAACCGGCGGGGGAAACCCGGGTTGGGAGCAGGATTTGGATCAACCCTGTCTAAAGCATAGCGGAAGAGGGAGGATTGCAAGGCACACTATAAGAGAATGCCTGTCCTTTATGAAAGCAGGGAACGGCCGTTTTAATCCTCCTAGCCGGCCCCCGAACGGCGGTTCAGGGCCCGGGTTTTACGGTCCGGGTTATCAAGGGAACAACTCCGGATCAGGATATAGGGGCAACGGCGGTTATCAAGGGAACAACGGCGGTTATCAATCCCGGCCAGGCGGCCAAAATAGTCAAGGAAACTACAATGGTCAGGGAAATCAATCGCATCATCAAGGTGGTTACAATGGTCAGGGAAGTCAATCACATCATCAAGGTGGTTATCATGGTCAGGGAAATCAATCGCATCATCAAGGTGGTTACAACAGTCAGAATAATCAGCAGCAGGGCCAAGGGAGTTACAATAACCAAGGAAACCAGCAGCAACAGCGTCCGCAGCAACAGCAGCAATCCGGATACCAGAGTAATCCGAAGGAGTTGAGCAGCGGTCAATATCATGTTTTCACCACGAGTTTATGTAAGAGAGACCAGAAGGTTTTAAAGCGGGCTGTTAATGCAGTAGAACCGGCGACGCCACAATTTCTACGATGGTCAGAGCAGCCCATTTTATGGAGCAGAGAGGACCACCCGTTACGGGTAGATAATCCGGGACATTTAGCCTTGGTGGTAGCACCTCAGGTGGGAGGATACAAGTTTACTAAAGTCCTCATGGATGGAGGTAGCAGTATCAATATATTATATTACGAGACCTTTCGTCGTATGGGTCTGACAGATAAAAAGTTAAGGACATCAAACACAGTGTTTCACGGGGTGGTCCCAGGTAAGTCAGCTTATCCAGTTGGTAAGATTGACTTAGAAGTTACCTTTGGAGATGAGCATGATTCCAGATCGGAGATGATCACTTTTGAAGTTGTCAAAATTAAAAGTCCATATCATGCTTTGTTTGGAAGGACGGTTTAAGCTAAATTTATGGCTAGGCCATGTTACGTCTATTTGCAGCTTAAGATGCCGGGTCATAAAGGCACGATTACGGTGCACGGCAGTCGTAAGATAGCAGTGGAGTGTGAGGAAGGTGATGCAGCTTATGCAGAAGCGGTATGTGCCACGGAAGAGTTAAAATTTTATAAAGATAATGTTGATCCGGCAGATATGACTCCGCTGAAGAAACCAACTACCGAGCATGATCCGGCTTTGAAGTTCAAGTCAGCGGAAGAGACTAAGCAGGTGGATTTTGTGCCTGGAGACTCGTCTAAACAATTCACCATCAGTGCTAACCTAGATCCTAAATAGGAAAGCGCGCTCATCGAGTTCATCCGTGAGAACCGGGATATCTTTGCATGGAAACCTTCTGACATGCCAGGTATACCGAGGGAACTCGCTGAGCACAAGTTGAATATCGATCCAAAGTTTAAACCGGTAAAACAGTATCTACGCCGCTTTAATGAAGAGAGGCGCAAGGCTATAGGAGAAGAAGTGGCCAGACTTTTGGCGGCAGGGTTCATAGTGGAAGTTTTTCATCCGGAATGGTTGGCTAATCCGGTGTTGGTTCTAAAGAAGAATGGGAAGTGGAGGATGTGTGTGGACTACACAGACCTCAATAAAGCTTGCCCGACTGATCCTTTTGCTCTACCTCGCATTGATCAGATCATTGATGCCACAGCAGGGTGTGAGCGGCTGAGTTTTCTGGATGCATATTCAGGTTATCACCAGATCAAGATGGCAGTTGAAGATCAAGAGAAGACAGCTTTCATAACCCCTTTTGGTGCCTTTTGCTATGTGTCTATGCCCTTCGGGCTCAAATGTGCACAGGCAACTTATCAGCGTTGCGTTCAGAATTGTTTGAAAGGGCAGATAGGAAGGAACGTGCATGCTTATGTGGATGACATTGTGGTCAAATCAAAGGAGGAAAGAACAATGATAGAAGACCTCAGAGAAACCTTTGATAATCTTCGGGCTTACAGGATGATGCTTAATCCGGAGAAATGTGCTTTTGGTGTCCCGGCTGGTAAGCTTCTGGGATTCCTGGTCTCGAATAGGGGAATAGAAGCCAACCCGGAGAAGATCAAGGCCATCACATCTTTGACAAAACCAGTTTGCATCAATGATGTTCAGCGCATAGCTGGCCGGATCACGGCGCTGAGCCGGTTTATCAGTCGCTTAGGAGAAAAGGCGATCCCGCTTTATCAAATGTTGAAGAAAACGGACCGGTTCATTTGGAGTGATGAGGCAAATACAGCGTTTGAGAATCTGAAACAACAACTAGCAAAACCACCGGTTTTAGCTGCTCCCATTGATAAGGAGCCTTTGCTGTTATATGTTGCTGCAAACACACGGGCAGTCAGCGTTGCGATTGTGGTTGAGCGCAAGGAAGCAGGGAAGGAACATCCGGTTCAGCGCCCGGTTTATTATGTGAGTGAAGTACTCATCGAATCTAAGCAAAGGTACCCTCATTGGCAGAAGTTGGTATATGGGGTATTCATGGCAAACCGGAAACTGAAGCATTATTTCCAAGGGCATCCAATAACTGTGGTTAGTTCAGCTCCGTTGGGGGACATAATCCAGAATAGGGAAGCTACGGGCAGGGTAGCCAAGTGGGCCATTGAGCTCAGTCCGCATGAGTTGAAGTATGTACCGCGTACCGCTATAAAATCTCAGGCATTGGTCGATTTCATCAATGACTGGACGGAGTTGCAGACTCCTGAGGAGAAGCCGGATCTTACCTATTGGACGATTCACTTCGACGGTTCAAAGCAGTTGGAGGGCTCGGGGGCTGGAGTTGTCTTAACTTCCCCCAGAGGTGATAAATTTTGCTATGTCCTCCGGTTATTATTTCCTTGTACTAATAATGCAGTAGAATATGAAGCGCTTCTTCATGGTTTGCGATTGGAAAAGAGATGAATTTGAGCCGGGTTAAGTGCTCCTTCGGCATCCTGAACACGTTTCTCAAGATCTTTTTTCTGGACTTCAAAAGTAGTCCGCTCCTCGTCAAAGAACCTCTTCAAGTCTTCAGCAGTCTTTAAACTCACTTGAAGTTCTTTCTTAGCCTTTGAAGCAGCTGACTCAGTCTCCGTAAGCCAGCTTCGAAGTTCACTGATTTCCAGAGCATTCCGGTTCAGCTCAGCCTGTAGACAAAAGTTCAAAAGCAAGATTAGAAATTACAAGTCTCAAGCACACAACCAAGTTGTCTACTTGACACTTGGGGGCTAATGGCAGTTGAAGTAATACAGCAAAGACAATTTGAAAGTACAAGTCTCAAGCACACAACCAAGTTGTCTACTTGACACTTGGGGGCTAATGGCAGTTGAAGCAATGCACCACAGACAATTTGAAATTACAAGTATCAACTACATAACCAAGTTATCTACTTGATACTTGGGGGCTAATGTATGGATCAGCAGTTCAAGCTACAAAGTTCCGGATTACCTTCAGTAAAGCAGATAAACCGGAACTTGGGGGCTGCCATGAGATAAAGATGCGTCAAAAAAGCAAAGTCAGAAGAGGAAACTTACTTCATAGTTTTCTCTCATCAGGTTCACCAGGCTGGCTTCATAATCCCGGCTGCTGTGGAGCCGGTTCAAATATCCGGAATAAATATCTTGAGCGCTCATACTGGAAAGACTGGATATATCAGTACTCCATTTTCCTTTGTCTTGAGCTATTTTTTCCGTTTTAGCTGTATGCTTTGCTAAAACGGTGGGTTCAGCTGGAGCAACATAAGCAGCGCCAGTAACCACAACGTCAGGAGAAGTGGGTTCATTGGGAGGAATAACTTCAACTTGAGCCGGATCAGGAGATGCCGGGTTAACTTGAGGAGAATTAACCCGGGCCGGACTTGGTGGGTCTTGGACATTTTCTGTGACAGGAGTTTCAAGAGCAGGTTCTTCAACCGGAGCTGCGGGGGTACCTTCTGGAGGAACAGCTGTAGACGGTTCAATCACCGGTTCATCAGTAGAAGGATCAGCAACAGGCTTATTCGCCTTGGCCTTTTTGCTAGGTTTCGGTTTGCTGGAAAACAGGCAAAATAAGTTAACATTATAAAGAGAAAGGGGGGAGTCATAAACCGGAAGAGGTGAAGAGAGTTACCCCGGAACAGTCTTCAAAGGAGGAAGCTGTGTAGCGGTCGATTCGCCGAAAGAAGACAGCGGAGTTTCCTGATAGTCAGGATCAGACGGTTTAAGGGGTTTTCGGATAAGTCCGGCCTTGGGATGAAGAGGAGTCGGAGAGAGTATCACCTCAGCACGGCGCTTTCGAACCGGAGTCAAGGAGATCCCAGATGATTCCACCGCCAAGCCACTGTGGCGAGTGGTCCGGCGAAAGGCTTCGTGTTGTTGCTTCTTCAAAGTAAAGTTAGGATCTAACTTAGCATAGGGATGAGAAAATTGATATTTCCTGACGGTCCGACGGATTTTTTGAGGAGGAGGTTCTGAATCGGAAGAAATAAGAGTTACCTCAATCTCAGTCGGGTTATCACCTTCAGGCAGTTCCTGTGAAAAGGTATCATTAGATATGATTACAAGTATATGAAGGCGAGAATTTAAACCGGAGTAAAGCGTACCTCGGAATCCGGATCATCATCCTCAGAAGGAGAACCGGCATCGACGGCTGCTTTCCTCTTCTTGTTCGCAGGGGTCTTCCGGCGAGCCTGCTTTACAGTTTTTTCCTGAGGTTTTCTTCTCCGGAAGGGGTCATCAGCCTAATTGAAAACACAAAGAGTAATTGAAAACGGTTCAAAGAGGACGGTTTATAAAGTACAAGCCAAAGACAAACTTACTTCAGGCAGCTTATTCTTCTTAAAGTATGGGGCCAAGCCAAGTTTAGAGCAATCTGTTAAGGCATGATTGACAATCTTCTTGGCTGACTCCACTACCTCCGATTCAGAAAGCTTATCCTTAGTAAACCTCTGAGGATCATCCGGTTTACCAGAGTATTTGCACATCAGCTTAGGGCGCCGGCTTAAGGGAAGGATGCTCCAGGATAGCCAGCAGCGAAGGAAATCAGTGCCAATCAGACCATTTGCCATCAAAGCTCTCAGCTTGGAGAGTTGTGGTGAAAACCAGGTCCGTTCAGCAGCACTAAGCCGTTGTGGCAAGGGGTGATTCGCCGGGATACGAGTTTCGCGATAACCCGGCAAAGGGTTTTCACCTTCAGGAGAAGTGTCTACACAATAAAACCAGGACTTGTTCCAGTCCTTAGGGTGAGTATGTAAGGAGGCATGAGGAAAGACTGCATCCCTCCTTTTCTGAATACTGATCCCACCAAGCTCCTGGTGAGGTTCGCTGGTAAATTCCGTACGCCGGTTTGCATGGAAGAAATCCCGGAATAAATCAACTGAAGGCTCCTCTTGCAGATACACTTCAGAAAATACTTGGAAATCGCAAATGTTGGAAACAGAATTTGGTCCGATATCCTGTGGGTGCAGCTGGAAGGTGGCAAGAACATCCCGGAAAAATCTTGAACCGGGGGGAGAGAAGCCTCTGGAGATGTGGTCCAGAAATACGATGACTTCCCCGGATCTAGGGGTAGGAGGGCATTCATTACCCGAAGCACGCCATTTTAGTTCAGCTTGAGGGCCTAATGTGCCGATTTTTGACAGTTTGATTAAGTCGTCCTCAGTCACGACGGAACGGACCCAATCGCAGGAAACATACTGTTTAGCCATTGAACAAAGTGCTGAAGAAGATAAAGTACAGAAACGGATTATGAACGAACAATGATCCGGGATCTATTTATATTATACAATGGTGGAAACTGAGAACTAGCTGGCAAGGTTAAACCGGCAATCATCAAACAAGTTATATCATTTCCGGTTTAAATGGCAGTTGAAGAGGAACAGTTCAAATCATTGCGTCAGATTATATCATTTCCGGTTTATGGCATATCAATCTAAACCGGAACATACTTAACGAATCTACCGAGGAGAAAAACAGGTTTCTAAATGATTGCTAAGGGGGAAAGATCTGAGTATGCTGAGGAAAAGAAACTAATCTAAAAGACTCAAAGAAAAGCTACATAGACTTTATACCAAAAGGATGGATTTACATGTCAGACAGGAGCAATAAAGATTCGACGCATCTACAGCGGAGTAAAAATGGGGAAGATCGAAAAGTAAAGCTACTACGAATCACGGGCTCAAAGAACGAACAAGACGAAGCTGGTTGAGAGCTCTAATGGCGGAACGGATAAATCTACAGCATTATGACGGTGAGATCTAATCTAATACTAAGCGGAAGATCTGCTGATTAGGGCCTAAGGGTCACAAATCTTCTATGAGAAACGTGACTACGAAGAGGTGAAGCTTCATTGGAAGCCCTAATGGCGGAAGAACAAGGCGAAGCAATGGCGGACGCAGATCAACAGCAAGGAGGATGAACATACCTGGGACAGCGAGAATCGGCGGCGGAGATTAATCTGGTCGAGGCTTAGGTTGATGCAGCGGCCGGTCGAGGACTGGAGATCCGGCGGTCGTCGGCGGCGGTTTGAGCTCGGGCAGCAATGGAGGAAGAAGACGCATGAAGAGGATGAAGTGAGAAGGAGATAATGAATGGGGGGTGGCAGTATTTATAGCCAGGAGTCAGATCTGAAACGACAGGTGCGAGAATCGAGGAGACAGAAATCGGATAAAGATCCCGTGACGCCTCGATCTTCGGGATAACCCTTAAAATACGCTATAGTACAGCTCACGGCGTTAAATGCGGAGGTGATGTCATTGTCAGACTTCAAAGATTTCGGAAGATGATGTCAGAGCCGGTTTACAAAAAGATGAAGACAGAAGAAAGTTATATGAGACAAAGAAGACTGATATGAACAAGTTCAAATCATTCTGGGGCCTAATGTCAGGGATATGGTTAGTAGGTATAAACCGGATATTGTAAACCGGCTTAGTGATATCGTACATGGTTTCAATATTTTAGTAGAGATTAAGGCCCATGAGATTTCAAGGCCCATGTATAGAAGTACGGTTTGTAAACCGCCAAGGGATGTAACTTGAGAGATAAGAAAGAAAAGACAGAGACCGAGGCGGACACGATTATGAGCCGGTCTCGGGACTCTGTAAACCGGACCAGGCGTCACCTCTATATAAAGGGACGACCCGGCGACGGTTCGAGGACAAGCAACAAACAATCGTCGAGACGCAGGCAAAGCGAATCCGCTCCCTGTAAACCGACGCCCAAGCAATACCAAACCAACTAGACGTAGGCTTTTACCTTCTCCAAAGGGGCCGAACTAGTATAAATCCTTTGTGTCCTTTGTGCGCCATGAATCCTTTCAAGCTAACCCGTGCGATGGTTCCATCATCAAGTCCGATAAACCGGACATCTGCCGTGTTATTTCCACGACAAATTAGGTAGTGAAATCTACATCCTCGCAAAAAAACTGCCGGGTCAAATGTCTTCTGCCGGCAGTTTGACTGCGAGTAACTGATGTACCACGTGTCCTGCCCAATCTGCCGGGAGAAAAGAAACTGCCGGAAAATAGATGCGCTAGGGCAGTGTAACTGCCGGGAATATTTTATCTGCCGGGAGAAGTATTCCCCGGCAGCCGTTCTCGTGGCGGTTCTATCTGCCGGGAGAAATATTGTCCCGGCAGACAGCCTGCCGCCTAAAGTGCTTTCTCGCGGCAGTTTAGATGCCATTGCATTAGTGTTGTGGTGTAGTGTGTCCCAATGATTCAGAGTTTTTAGATCTTAACGCTAAAATTATTAAAAGTGGGAGTGAAGAAATTAAAACTTTGCATAGTGATGAACCCACTACTTTGGATTTAAAGGGATTCATTTATGACAATTGCTCTTTGATTGATTGTATTTCCCTGTTGCAATCCGTGCTAAATCTTTGCATGCTTATAGTCAAAATAAAGCTTTCACCAAACACATAGTTGATGCATTGATGCAATCTTATGATGAAAAACTTGAGAAAGAAGTTTCTATCCCTAGAAAGCTTTATGATGAGTGGGAACCTACTATTAAAATAAAAAAAATATCATGAGGTGCAAGTGTCTCCACTATCCCAAAAACTTTGTGTGATTTGCTAGGGTTCCATGAGCTTGATGATTGTTCTTTAAATTTGCACCTTGCAGATTCCACTATTAAGAAACCTTTGGGAAGAATTAATGATGTTCTTATTGTTGCCAATAGGAATTATGTGCCTGTAGATTTCATTGTTCTTGATATAGATTGCAATCCTTCATGTCCTATTATTCTTGGTAGACCTTTCCTTAGAACGATTGGTGCAATTATTGATATGAAGGAAGGAAATATTAGATTCCAATTTCCGTTAAGGAAAGGCATGGAACACTTTCCTAGAAATAAAATCAAATTACCATATGAATTTATTATGAGAGCCACTTATGGATTGCCTTCCAAAGATGGCAATACCTAGATCTATCTTGTATCATGCCTAGCTAGGGGCGCAAAACGATAGCGCTTGTTGGGAGGCAACCCAACTTTATATTTTTTGCTTTTGTTGCTGTTAGGAAATAAATATTGCATCTAGCCTCTGTTTAGATATGGTTTCATGTTTTGTTTAGGGTTTGTGCCAAGTAGAACATTTGGGAAGACTTGTGTGAAGTTTATGAGATCTTGCTATGAAAAACAGAATCGTTAGAGCTCTCTAAAGTGGTCGTCAGATTTTACTGGAGGGTGCTATTTAGTTGATTCTTGTTGCAGATGATTAATACTCACGTTTACCAATTTAGTTTGAATTTTTTGGAGTTCCAGAAGTAGGCGAAACCTGCAGATTACTACAGACTGTTCTGTTTTTGACAGATTCTGTTTTTCGTGTGTTGTTTACTTATTTCAATGCATCTATGAGTAATATTTGGAGGTATGAAACATAGAGAAGTTGGAATACAGTAGGTTTAACCCCAATATAAAGAAAGAATGAATTCATTGCAGTACCTTTGAGTTGTGATTTTCTTTCTTATACTAACGGAGCTCACGAGAATTTTTGTCGAAGTTTTGTGTTGTGAAGTTTTCAAGTTTTGAATATTTCTTTGATGGACTATGGAACAAAGAGTAGCAAAGGCCTAAGCTTGGGGATGCCCATGGCATCCCAAGAAATTCAAGGACAATCAAAAGCCTAATCTTGGGGATGCCCCGGGAAGGCATCCCCTCTTTCGTCTTCATCCATCGGTAACCCTACTTGGAGCTATATTTTTATTCACCACATGATATGTGTTTTGCTTGGAGAGTCTTGTATAATTTGAGTCTTTGCTTGTTAGTTTGTCACAATCATCCTTGCTGGACACACCTATTTGAGAGAGTTAAATATGGCCTAGGAATTTCTAGAACACTCTTTGTGCTTCACTTATATCTTTTGAGTTGAATAGTTTTGCTCTAGTGCTTCACTTATATCTTTTAGAGCACGGTGGTGATAATATTTTGAAGAAATTGTTGAACTCTCATGATTCACTTACATCCTTTTGCGAGTCTATTAAAAAAGCATGGTAATGTGTTTAGGCTAAAAAAACTAGTCTTCACATGATAGACATCCAATGTCAATGTAGCAAAAAAAATCACACTAAGTGCATTGAATATGATGAGATGTTGGATGCTTGTTAATAGTTTTGAGATATGAGGATAGTTATATTAGAGTCATGCTAGTGGAGTTATTATGAAATTGAGAAATACTTGTGTTAAGGTTAGTGATTCCCGTAGCATGCACGTATGGTGAACCGCTATGTGACGAAGCTAGAGCATGAGGTATTTGTAAAGTGTCAACCTTTGTGTGGAGGTCGGGGGCACGCGATGGTTAACTCCTACCAACCTCCCCCCTAGGAGCATGCGTTGATTGCTTTGTTTTGATGACTCGTAGATTTTTTCAATAAGTATATGAGTTCTTATGACTAATGTTGAGTCCATGGATGATACGCACCCTCACGCTTCCACCATTGCTAGCCTCTCTTGTACCGCGCAACTTTCGCCGGTACCATAAACCCACTATATATCCTTCCTCAAAACAGCCACTATAGCCTTCCTCAAAACAGCCACCATACCTACCTATCATGGCATTTCCATAGCCATTCCGAGATATATTGCCATGCAACTTTCCACCTTTCCGTTCATATGACACGCTTCATATTGTCATATTCTCATGCATGATCATGTAGTTGACATCGTAGTTGTGGCAAAGCCACCATGCATAATTTTTCATACATGTCACTCTTGATTCATTACACATCCTGGTACACCGCTCGAGGCATTCATGTAGAGTCATACTTGTTGTAGTATCGATTTGTAATATTCGAGTTGTAAATTAATAAAAGTATGATGATCATCATTATTAGACCATTGTCCCATGTGAGGAAAGGCCAATAAAAAAAGAGATGGCCAAAAAAATAGAGAGGGGCTAATAAAAAAAAAGAGAGAAAGCCCCTCCAAAAAAATGAGAGAAAAGAGAGAAGGGACAATTGCTACTATCTTTTTGTAATGCCCAGGATGGAGTTATACCTCCTACGTGTCGAGGCATGACTTAAAGGCATAAGTCCATCCTAGAATGATCTCAAGTCTGGTAATCTTTGCACAACTCATGTAAAAGAGGGGATTGTAAACAAAAATAGTTGGCTTACACTCGCCACGTCACACAATTACATAACATGTCTCAACCATCATACATTAAGAATATCACAACCCTCTAAGGGCAAAATCCAAATGTCAAGATACCAAACTTAGATAAATAAACCACAGGCGGATCGAATCCTAGTAGAAGTCTCCACTACTGATCAACCGGGTATCGAACATAGTACCGACTACGCTCCTCGTCGTACTCCCAATCCATCTCGGTGCCATCACCTGGATAGCTCACAGCTGGACCTGCATCTGGTGTGGTGAAGTAACTGTGAGCCACAGAGGACTCAGCAATCCCGTTCCCGGGTAACAAGACTATTTAAGCCTTTGGGAGAGGATAAAGGCTGAAGAAAAGAATAAGTGTCTGCAGCAGCAACTAGCAACTAGCTTACGTGAGTGAGAGCGAGAAGAGAAAGCCTCGGACGAGAAGTGATCACGAAGTGATCCTAGCTACAAGCTCAACAAACATAACCCCTCCGTGTTCAACTCCCGAATCCCTATTCAGAAATTGACGGTCACAGAACACACGCTGGTAGTGTATTGGAAACATTGTGTCAAGTTATCTACAACCGGATATTAACAAGCTCCCATCTGCCACATAACCGCGGGCATGGCTTTCGAAAGTTCAAACCCTGCAGGGGTGTTCCAACTTGACCCATTACAAGCCCACGATCGGCGGAGTCGCAACTCCAAAGTGGGAAGACCCGAGTATTCTCGGAATCCCATGCTCAAGATATACCGAACTAAGGTAAGGCTAATCCAGCAAATCCTCCCGGCGTGTCGACACCCTGATAGTAGCCGCGCGTATCTAAGTCTCAGGACACGACCGGATGGGCGATTCTACGGGTGTATACCAGATACCTTGGGTTGCCCCAAGGCGGCCCCGCAGAACCCCCGTTTCGGACCAACACTCATGTGGAGCACTGGCCCGGGGTTGTTGATTAAGAAAGAGGGTTAATTACTCCCTATGCAAGTTTAGTTTGTTATTAGGCAAATAGTACCAATGTTGGGACTTGTTGGAAAAGACTTAGCATTTAGCGGTTTATCGAGGGGGTCCCATACACCCCAACCGTGTTAGGAACGCATAATCAAGGAACATAACACCGGTTTATACGGTTCCTAACGGCATGAGTGGAACAAAACACCAAGCAAAAGGGTTAGCCTTCCACCCTTGCCAATATATAGATGATTTCATTTTAAGCATTTATATAGTGTGATAAAATCCAACCAAACTTCAACATGAAGCAAGCATCTTCGATCTTCACCTGCAACTAGCACCGCTATAAGAAGGGCTGAGCGAAGCGTACTTAGCCAAGCAACGGTTTGCATAGGTAGGTTGGTTAAACATGGCAATTGGTTACAAGTAGGAGGCTGACAAGAAGATCATGGGCATCGAGGCAAAACTATAGATCGAGACTACTAGCAATAGGCAAAGATAGTAATGTTATCGGGGTTCGGTCATCTTGCCTGAAGAGAAGTCGTTCGGATCGTAAGAAGGGTCCTCGTGCTCAACCTCGTTGGTAACCTCGTGCTCTTACTCGTACTTGGTCTCAGCTTCCGGATCTAAACAAAACAATCACACCAAGCACAAATCAACAAGATGCAATGTGCACTCGAAAAAGATGGATGCATGAAGGATGCACTAAGAATGCACACGGAGCACGGAAATTAGCACTCAAGCAAAACACCTCAAAACATAATAACAACAGGAGATTATGATTCTACACGGAAAATCAATCAAGTTTCATGTAAGACTCGCTGAAATCGGAGTTACGGGCTAAAAGTTATGCCCGAAACAAGAAATGAGCGAAAGCTGAAAATTACAGCAACATAGCAACTTCGGAGCACAAAATAATTAAGCTACAGCACTCAAACAACATGGCAAAGGACATGAACACAAACTAGACATATAATACAGCAACTAAGTCCAAAGGTGCACCCCTAAAGGAGCCACGGCTCAATAGCAATGAGCTTGGACATATTGAACTTGACAATAAAATTCTGGCAGCAGAATTTTATTGAAACTTTGGAGCAAAAGATAAACATGCTACAGCCACTCAAATAGACATGTGAGGACATGAATGGAAAGACAACAATATATACTACAAGGAACAATCAAGATCCACTCCAAAACTATCATGCTTTGTCCTAGAACAACACACGAACATGGCATCGGAACGTTACAGATTTCAGACTTTGTGAAAATCCACTAAGTCCCAAAACAGCAATTTCATCATAGCATCTAAAAGAGCAAGTTTAAATCACCTCGAAACTAAACATGGCAAGTGGTAAGCACCTCATCAAAGTACACATGATGGTGATCCCAAAACACACAAGCATGCTTCATGGAGATAAACACAACGATAACAACAAGCTCAACAAGATGACATTTCATAACAAGTGAAACAACATCACAGCCACATGGCACTTTGCAATGATGATAAACATGGCAAGAATAAATCTATCATGCAACCTAACACATACAACATGTAGAGCATGGCAAGACGAACACGTGGACATGTCATTTGCATCATTCGGACAAACGAGCTAAAAGATATAACATGGCAAAGATGGCATAAAAACATCACATAGCAGCAGTTTATATCATGATGCACTCTTGCAACAGAAAAACAAGCACCTAGATGACCTCTATCATGCATGGCACAGTGGAATGAAACGTAGTGCATGACTCCACGAACGTTTGGACATGCTATATGCGCAAAACGGAGTTACACACTAAAAGATATGCAGTTGAAAGATAGCATCACAGAATAACAGATCTGGGACTAGGGTAAAACAAATAACCTCAGATCAGCAAATCAAAGGGATTCGGGCCAGATCTGGAGGGAACCGGCCCGCGGAGAGGAGGCGCTTCGGCCCGCGACTGGCTGGCGGCGGACTGGGCCCGCGGCGGCGCGCGGTGCGGCGGCCCGGAAGGAGGCGGCGGCCCAGGGCGGAGGGAAGGCGGTGGCGCGGTGGGCCGCTGGGGCGAGGCCCAGCCGGGGCGGAGGCTGGCTCGTCCTGGCCCAGGCGGTGGCGGAGGCCGCGCGGGGCGATCGGACTGGGCCCTCGCGGCGCGGTCGGGGCGAGGGAACGGCGCCGAGCTGGCAAAGCGGGAGGAGGACCCGGCCGGATGGGCTTCTGGCGATGTGGTCCACCCCGTGGCGAGCGGGAAAGGCCCCGATCCGGCGACGCGTTGACCTGGATCGATCGATCCAGGTGCGCGGTTGCGGCGGCTGGCGATGGAAAAATGGTGGCAGGATCCCTGGCTTGCGGGATCGGCCAAGTGGCGGCTGGGGCTGGTTAGATCCGAACTTTGAGGAGAGAAAAAAAAGGAAGAAGGGGCTAGAGGTTAGGGAAGCCAAAAAATAGACTAGGTGGTCTATAAATAGCAGATCTGCTAGGGTTAGGGTTTGTGGGGGATTTAGGTGAGCTAGGAGCCCTCCGATCGCGATCCGACGGATCCGATCGCGGGGGGAGTTTAGAAGGGCCTAGGAGAAGGTAAAAGACTGCAGTAGGGGTGTTTCCGGGCCACAAGTGGAGGCACTTTGGACCCACACGAATAACTGATGGGATAGCCAACGGAGTCCAAACGCGACGAGATTTGAGAAGCAGGTTGCACACAACAAAACAACAACACACACAACAACCTCGCGGCACACCGGTAACGTTACACGCCCAAACACCAAAGTAGGCCTACGGGACGTCACGGACACGTGAGGGAGCTCCGGAACGCGAAACGGACAACGGGGAGGAACGCGTGGAACCGGATGCAACCGACAACACAAATGCAATGCGATGCACATGTCGACATGATATGAATGAATGCCACACACTCACACAACAACACGGCGAAAACCCGAAAGACAAAGAACCCGGAATGGAAATAGATGAAGCCGAAGATATATTATATACCCAAAAGGGAAAGTATTACATCCGGGGCATTACAAACTCTCCTCTACTACAAAAAGATCTCGTCCCGAGATCTAGGACTGGAAAAGGAAGGGTACTCGGAACGAAGATGATCTTCTCGTTCCCACGTAGCCTCTCGGTCGGTGTGATGTGACCACTTGACTTTCAGAAATTTGATGGACTTGTTGCGGGTCTTGCGTTCGGTTTCTTCGAGAATTGCAACGGGATGCTCTCGGTAAGACAGGTCTTGTTGAAGATCAATCTCTTCAAACGGAATCATGCGCTCAGGTGCCTTGAAGCATTTGCGGAGTTGAGACACATGGAAGACATCATGAACATTGGCGAAGTTTGAAGGGAGCTCAAGTTGATAGGCTAGGTCGCCTCTTTTGCCAAGAATCTTGAAAGGACCGACGTATCTAGGAGCAAGCTTTCCTTTGATACCGAATCTTTGGGTGCCTTTCATCGGAGACACACGGAGATAGACATGATCATCAATGTTGAAAGCCAAATCACGATGCTTGCCGTCACAGTAGCTCTGCTGACGCGACTGAGCGGCCTTGAGATTCTCACGTATGAATTTGCACATTTCTTCGGCTTCTGAGATCAAGTCATTGCCAAGGAGTTGACGTTCGCCTGTTTCAGACCAGTTGAGAGGTGTACGACACTTTCTGCCATAGAGGATTTCAAACGGTGCTTTGCCTGCACTTGCTTCAAAGCTGTTGTTGTAAGAGAACTCGGCAAATGGAAGTCAGTCTTCCCATTTCATGCCAAAGGAGATGACACAGGCTCTGAGCATGTCTTCTATAATCTGATTCACACGCTCGACTTGACCACTAGTCTGAGGGTGAAATGCAGTGCTGAACCTGATCTTAGTGCCCATGGCGGACTGAAAGGAGCCCCAGAACCTTGAAGTGAACAAACTTCCACGGTCTGAGGACATCACTTGAGGAATTCCATGTAGGGACACAATTCTGGAAGTGTACACCTCTGCAAGTTGAGCTGCATTGATTGATTCCTTGACTGGCAGGAAGTGAGCGACTTTGGTAAGCTTGTCAATCACCACAAAGATAGCATCATTTCCTCGCTTGGATTTAGGAAAACCAGTGACGAAGTCCATTTCAATGTGGTCGAACTTCCACTCGGGAATGGGAAGAGGTTGGAGAAGACCGGCTGGACGTTGATGTTCTGCTTTCACTCTTCTGCATACATCACATTCGTTCACGAATTGGGCAATCTCCCTTTTCATGCGTGTCCACCAGTAAGACTGCTTGAGGTCTTGATACATCTTGGAACTGCCAGGATGAATGGAAAGGAGAGAATCATGAGCTTCTTCCATTATGAGCTTCCTGAGATCACCTTTGGGAACAACGAGTCTGTCCTCGAAGAACAAGGTATCTCTCTCATCAACACGGAAGCACTTGTATTTCGGAATGCCCTTAGCAATAGCATGTTTGACCTTCTTCACCATGGTATCACTGAGTTGGGCCTCACGGACTTGATCTTCCAAGGTAGGAGCAACTTGAAGATTTGCAAGAAAACCCTGCGGAACAACTTGAAGGTTGAGTTTCCTGAATGCTTCACAAAGCTCAGGCTGGCACGGCTTGATAAGAAGGCTGTTGCAATATGCCTTTCTGCTCAAAGCATCTGCAATCACATTCGCCTTGCCAGGAGTGTATTCAATGCTGGGATTATACTCTTGGATCATTTCAACCCAACGAGTCTGGCGGAGGTTCAGATGCGGCTGTGTGAAGATGTACTTCAAGCTCTTGTGATCGGTGAAGATGTCGACCTTTCTGCCCAACAACAGATGTCTCCACGTAATCAAAGCATGTACCACAGCTGCTAGCTCGAGATCATGTGTGGGATAGTTCTTCTCACTTGGCTTTAGCTGACGAGAAGTGTATGCCACAATTCTCTTATCTTACATAAGCACACCACCAAGACCTTGAAGAGAAGCATCGTAGAATACTTCATAGGGCTTGGTTTCATCTGGAGGAGTCAGAACTGGAGCAGAGACAAGCTTCTCTTTGAGAGTTTTGAATGCCACTTCACACTCTGGAGACCAAAAGTATTTGACATTCTTCTGAAGCAAGTTGGAAAGAGGCTTGGCAATCTTGGAGAAGTTCTCAACGAACCTTCTGCAATAGCTGGCAAGACCCAGAAAACTGCGGAGCTGCTTGACGTTCTGAGGAGCTTCCCAGTTGACAATTGCTTCAACTTTCTCGAGATTAACCGCAATACCGTCAGCTGAGATGATATGGCCCAGGTACAAAACCTTATCGAGCCAAAACTCGCACTTGGAGAACTTGGCATAGAATTTATGCTCTCGGAGTCGATCAAGAACCAGACGTAAGTGCTTTTCGTGATCTTCTTCATTCTTGGAAAACACCAGAATATCATCCAGATACACAAGCACAAACTCGCCAGTATAGGGGTTGAAGATGTAATGCATCATCCTCGAAAAGGTAGGAGGAGCATTGGCGAGACCGAAGGACATGACGGTATACTCGTATGAACCGTAGCTCGTTCTGAAGGCCGTCTTGGGAATGTCTTCCTCGCGAATGCGAATTTGATGATAGCCCATTCGGAGGTCAAGCTTAGAGAACACTTTAGCTCCTTTGAGCTGCTCAAAGAGTTCGTTGATGTTGGGGAGCGGATACTTGTTCTTTATTGTCTTCTTGTTCAATGGCCGGTAATCAACACAGAGACGCTCCGTGCCATCTTTCTTCTTGACAAATAAGACACCACAGCCCCACGGAGACGTACTAGGCCTGATGAGACCCATACTCTCCTGCTTATCAAGCTGCTTCTTCAATTCCTTCAATTCTTCCGGAGAGAGCTTGTACGGACGCCGGCATGCTGGCTCAGTACCCGGCTCGAGTTCAATAACGAATTCCACCTGACGGTGTGGAGGCATGCCTGGAAGTTCTTCAGGAAAAACGTCTTGATATTCGTTCACCACCGGAATTTGAGATATGGCATTAATTTCGCCCTTATCATTGAGAGAGAAAAGCCTGATAGTGTTATCCCTGGAGGCGAAGATAATCACATCTTCATCAGAATGAGTCATCTTGACTTCCTTTTGAGCACAATCAATGTGAGCATCGTGCTGAGAAAGCCAATCCATTCCGAGGATGAGGTCGATGTCAGAATTACCAAGAACCACCGGAGAAGCCAGAAAGCGATAATCTCCCATGCGAATGGAAACATTTGGAGCATATAAACTGGAATGCATCTGCTTTCCCGGAGAAGAAACAGCCAACTGCCTCAGTACAGCTGCTGTGGTCACACTATGCTTGGATGCAAATGGGTATGACATGAAAGAATGTGAAGCACCCAAATCAAATAACACTTTAGCTGGAAAAGAATTAACTGGAAGGTTACCCAAAATGACATCAGAAGAATTCTCTGCTTGTGCTGCATTCATCAGATTGACCCTTGCTGCCTTTGGATCATGCCTGACAATAGCTGAACTCACAGGTGGAGGAGGAGGAAGACGCTTCGGATTAGGACATCTGTTGGCATAATGACCCTTCTGGCCACACTTGTTGCACACCACTTCTGAGAGAGGACGGAAATGAGAGCCACTTGACTTGGAGCCTTGAGACTGAAACTGCTTCTTCGACTGGTTGCTCGGGTTGGGTGGGTGGGAGAAACCACGACCACTAGAGTTCTTGTACTTGGAGTTGTTGGAGTTGTTGTAAGGAGCTCGAATCACTGGAGGAGGAGGAAGCCAGAATTTCTGATGCTTCGAGACCATCCGAGACGATGAGGAAGAGTGAACGGCATCTCGAATTCTCTTCTTAGAAGCCTCCATCTTAAGCTGAGCTGCTTCTTGTTTCAAAGCCATGTTATAGAACTTGTCGAATTCATCGGGCTCAAACAAAGTGAGAGCAAGCTGAAGTTCATCTTTGAGACCTCCACGGAACTGGTAGATTTTACTCTTGGCATCAGGAATGTCTTGCTTAGCATAGCGAGCGAGGTTTTGGAACTTGACATTATACTGATAGACTGTCATGGAGCCCTGCTTCAGGTTGCGGAATTGCTCACGCATACCCTCGATGACACTTGTAGGAATGTGGTGCGAACGGAAATCCTTGCAGAAATTCTCCCAAGAGATCACTTGACCTAGCCTGGAGTCTTTGTACTGCTGCCACCAATCAGCTGCTTGATCTTTCAGTTGGAAAGCTGCAAACTTCACATAATCATCTTCCTTCACATTACTGCACTCAAAATGCTTCTTTATGTCGGTTAACCAATCTTCAGCATCAAGAGGGTCGACACAGTAACTGAAAGCTTTAGGATTGTTGGCCAAGAAATGATTCAGAGTAGCATGGTGCTGCTGGTTGAAGAAGTTGCCTTGATTCCCTGGAACACCCTGATTAGCTTGATTAGCTTGCATCTGTTGCATCATCTGCATCAACAACTGAGTGTTCTGAGCTGTTGTCTGCATAATAGCTCTCCAAGCCTCAGACGGAGGAGGAGGTGAAGGAGGATGTTCTGGAACCTCTTCCACCTCTGGGTTAGCGTTGGGAACCCTTTTCGGAGCCATCCTGAAAGAGATGACCACGGATCAGCAATTGATTGACAAAAGTTATAAGCTGAATCAATGGAATGAATTTCAACAAGTCTTCAACATAATCATTCGAACAATAAGAACGAATGAAATCATTCGAACAAGAGGAACGAATGAAATTCTCAGTTAAATGATAACATCAATCTTCACGAGAAGCCACATAGGGGACAAAAGGATAAAATAAGAAAACAACAAGGTACAAACGGGAACAAACACAAGATAGGAGCTTCGTTCTAACATCTTTGTGCTGAAAGCATATGAACGCGTTACGAAAAGGTTTTGCAATCCCCGGATCAGCATAGCCAAGGACCCTTTAAGATGCAACTCCTGATAGTAACATCGGTCATAAACCACTTCACTCAATGTAGAACCCCGAACTCACTAACCTGCATTCGTTGGAAGAATGCCTACGATCTACTAGATAAACCCACCTATAGATTTCCGAAAGATTCCAGTTATGCAATCAGGTGTTGGGGATACACGGGAAGCACCGCGCAATCAACTCTAAACCTACATCCAGGTGTATGCATCCTTCAACACATAACCAGTCTTTCTCGGAAACTTTGTACCTCGGACCTTCGAAAAGCATCCACTATAACAAGCTATGGCAATACTCCCGAACTACCTCCCCAGTACTGGGTGATGTCGGGGTTATCTTGCCACTGGCCGTATAGGAGAGATTTTCGATGTCGGCCATCTTAAGTATTTAGTACTGCCGCGATATGCTTGTGACGACAATACCCCGAAGCTCAACTCCCCGGGAACAGGAGGCATCGAGAACAATATCCTCGTCACAAGAACATCGAAACAATCCCAGAATACTCGCGGGATTCCTAAAAAAAAATTTGTGCAATTTTTGAAGATAGGAGAGACAAGAGTAGTCGTCAGGAGTCCTCACCAGAGAGAAAGGGGATGAGAAGCAAAGAAATCCTACTCTCCGATATAATATAGGACTCAAAAAGTTTTCAGTGTGTGCCTAGACTCGACCGTCAACGATTCGATCAAACAGTGGGGGCTCCTAGGTCGGAGAAGGCTCTGAATACCAACTTGTAATGCCCAGGATGGAGTTATACCTCCTACGTGTCGAGGCACGACTTAAAGGCATAAGTCCATCCTAGAATGATCTCAAGTCTGGTAATCTTTGCACAACTCATGTAAAAGAGGGGATTGTAAACAAAAATAGTTGGCTTACACTCGCCACGTCACACAATTACATAACATGTCTCAACCATCATACATTAAGAATATCACAACCCTTTAAGGGCAAAATCCAAATGTCAAGATACCAAACTTAGATAAATAAACCACAGGCGGATCGAATCATAGTAGAAGTCTCCACTACTAATCATCCGAGTATCGAACATAGTACCGACTACGCTCCTCGTCGTACTCCCAATCCAGCTCGGTGCCATCACCTGGATAGCTCACAGCTGGACCTGCATCTGGTGTGGTGAAGTAACTGTGAGCCACAGAGGACTCAGCAATCCCGTTCCCGGGTAACAAGACTATTTAAGCCTTTGGGAGAGGATAAAGGCTGAAGAAAAGAATAAGTGTCTGCAGCAGCAACTAGCAACTAGCTTATGTGAGTGAGAGCGAGAAGAGAAAGCCTCGGACGAGAAGTGATCACGAAGTGATCCTAGCTACAAGCTCAACAAACATAACCCCTCCGTGTTCAACTCCCGAATCCCTATTCAGAAATTGACGGTCACGGAACACACGCTGGTAGTGTATTGGAAACATTGTGTCAAGTTATCTACAACCGGATATTAACAAGCTCCCATCTGCCACATAACCGCGGGCACGGCTTTCGAAAGTTCAAACCCTGCAGGGGTGTTCCAACTTGACCCACTACAAGCCCACGATCCGCGGAGTCGCAACTCCAAAGTGGGAAGACCCGAGTATTCTTGGAATCCCGTGCTCAAGATATACCGAACTAAGGTAAGGCTAATCCAGCAAATCCTCCCGGCGTGTCGACACCCTGATAGTAGCCGCGCGTATCTAAGTCTCAGGACACGACCGGATGGGCGATTCTACGGGTGTATACCAGATACCTCGGGTTGCCCCAAGGCGGCCTCGCAGAACCCCCGTTTCGGACCAACACTCATGTGGAGCACTGGCCCGGGGTTGTTGATTAAGAAAGAGGGTTAATTACTCCCTATGCAAGTTTAGTTTGTTATTAGGCAAATAGTACCAATGTTGGGACTTGCTGGAAAAGACTTAGCATTTAGCGGTTTATCGTGGGGGTCCCATACACCCCAACCGTGTTAGGAACGCATAATCAAGGAACATAACACCGGTTTATACGGTTCCTAACGGCATGAGTGGAACAAAACACCAAGCAAAAGGCTTAGCCTTCCACCCTTGCCAATATATAGATGATTTCATTTTAAGCATTTATATAGTGTGATAAAACCCAACCAAACTTCAACATGAAGCAAGCATCTTCGATCTTCACCTGCAACTAGCAACACTATAAGAAGGGCTGAGCGAAGCGTACTTAGCCAAGCAACGGTTTGCATAGGTAGGTTGGTTAAACATGGCAATTGGTTACAAGTAGGAGGCTGACAAGAAGATCATGGGCATCGAGGCAAAACTATAGATCGAGACTACTAGCAATAGGCAAAGATAGTAATGTTATCGGGGTTCGGTCATCTTGCCTGAAGAGAAGTCGTTCGGATCGTAAGAAGGGTCCTCGTGCTCAACCTCGTGCTCGTACTCGTACTCGGTCTTAGCTTCCGGCTCTAAACAAAACAATCACACCAAGCACAAATCAACAAGATGCAATGCGCACTCGAAAAAGATGGATGCTTGAAGGATGCACTAAGAATGCACATAGAGCACGGAAATTAGCACTCAAGCAAAACACGTCAAAACATGATAACAACAGGATATTATGATTCTACACGGAAAATCAATCAAGTTTCATGTAAGACTCGCTGAAATCGGAGTTACGGGCTAAAAGTTATGCCCGAAACAAGAAATGAGCGAAAGCTGAAAATTACATCAACATAGCAACTTCGGAGCACAAAATAATTAAGCTACAGCACTCAAACAACATGGCAAAGGACATGAACACAAACTAGACATATAATACAGCAACTAAGTCCAAAGGTGCACCCCTAAAGGAGCCACGGCTCAATAGCAATGAGCTTGGTCATATTGAACTTGACAATAAAATTCTGGCAGCGGAATTTTATTGAAACTTTGGAGCAAAAGATAAACATGCTACAGCCACTCAAATAGACATGTGAGGACATGAATGCAAATACAACAATATATACTACAGGGAACAATCAAGATCCACTCCAAAACTATCATGCTTTGTCATAGAACATCACATGAACATGGCATCGGAACGTTACAGATTTCAGACTTAGTGAAAATCCACTAAGTCCTAAAACAGCAATTTCATCATAGCATCTAAAAGAGCAAGTTTAAATCACCTCGAAACTAAACATGGCAAGTGGTAAGCACCTCATCAAAGTACACATGATGGTGATCCCAAAACACACAAGCATGCTTCATGGAGATAAACACAACGATAACAACAAGCTCAACAAGATGGCATTTCATAACAAGTGAAACAACATCACAGCCACATGGCACTTTGCAACGATGATAAACATGGCAAGAATAAATCTATCATGCAACCTAACACATACAACATGTAGAGCATGGCAAGACGAACACGTGGACATGTCATTTGCATCATTCGGACAAACGAGCTAAAAGATATAACATGGCAAAGATGGCATAAAAACATCACATAGCAGCAGTTTATATCATGATGCACTCTTGCAACAGAAAAACAAGCACCTAGATGACCTCTATCATGCATGGCACAGTGGAATGAAACGTAGTGCATGACTCCACGAACGTTTGGACATGCTATATGCGCAAAACGGAGTTACACACTAAAAGATATGCAGTTGAAAGATAGCAGCACAGAATAACAGATCTGGGACTAGGGTAAAAGAAATAACCTCAGATCAGTAAATCAAAGGGATTCGGGCCAGATCTGGAGGGAACCGGCCCACGGAGAGGAGGCGCTTCGGCCCGCGGCTGGCTGGCGGCGGACTGGGCCCGCGGCGGCCCGGAAGGAGGCGGCGGCCCAGGGCGGAGGGAAGGCTGTGGCGCGGTGGGCCGCTGGGGCGAGGCCCAGCCGGGGCGGAGGCTGGCTCGTCCTGGCCCAGGCGATGGCGGAGGCCGCGCGGGGCGATCGGACTGGGCCCTCGCGGCGCGATCGGGGCGAGGGAAGGGCGCCGAGCTGGCAAAGCGGGAGGAGGACCCGGCCGGATGGGCTTCTGGCGATGTGGTCCACCCCGTGGCGAGCGGGAAAGGCCCCGATCCGGTGACGCGTTGACCTGGATCGATCGATCCAGGCGCGCGGCTGCGGCGGCTGGCGATGGAAAAATGGCGGCAGGATCCCTGGCTTGCGGGATCGGCCAAGTGGCGGCTGGGGCTGGTTAGATCCGAACTTTGAGGAGAGAAAAAAAAAGGAAGAAGGGGCTAGAGGTTAGGGAAGCCAAAAATAGACTAGGGGGTCTATAAATAGCAGATCTGCTAGGGTTAAGGGTTGTGGGGGATTTAGGTGAGCTAGGAGTCCTCCGATCGTGATCCGACGGATCCGATCGCGGGGGGAGTTTAGAAGGGCCTAGGAGAAGGTAAAAGACTGCAGTAGGGGTGTTTCCGGGCCACAAGTGGAGGCACTTTGTACCCACACGAATAACTGATGGGATAGCCAACGGAGTCCAAACGCGACGAGATTTGAGAGGCGGGTTGCACACAACAAAACAACAACACACACAACAACCTCACGGCACACCGGTAACGTTACGCGCCCAAACACCAAAGTAGGCCTACGGGACGTCACGGACACGTGGGGGAGCTCTGGAACGCGAAACGGACAGCGGGGAGGAACGCGTGGAACCGGATGCAACCGACAACACAAATGCAATGCGATGCACATGTCTACATGATATGAATGAATGCCACACACTCACACAACAACATGGCGAAAACCCGAAAGACAAAGAACCCGGAATGGAAATAGATGAAGCCGAAGATATATTATATACCCAAAAGGGAAAATATTACATCCGGGGCATTACACTTTTTCCACACTTGTGCTTCAAAATAGCACCATGTTCTTCATGATAGAGAGTCTCATGTTTAGTCACTTTCATATACTAGCGGGAATTTTCGTTATAGGACTTGGCTTGTATATTCCAACGATGGGCTTCCTCAAATGCCCTAGGTATTCGTGAGCAAGCAAGTTGGATGCACACCCACTAGTTTCTTTTGTTGAGCTTTCATTCATACTTAGCTCTAGTGCATCCGTTGCATGGCAATCCCTACTCACTCACATTTATATCTAATAATGGGCATCTCCATAGCCCGTTAATACGTCTAGCCGATGTGCGACTATCTCCCTCCTTTTTGTCTTCTCCACAACCACCTCTATTCCATCCATAGTGCTATGTCCATGGCTCACGCTCATGTATTGCGTGAAAGTTGAAAGGTTTGAAAGAATAGAGTATGAAAACAAGTGCTTGGCAGAAATCGGGGTTGTGCATGATATGAATATTTTGTGTGATGAAAAGGGAGCATAGCCAGACTATATGAATTTGTAGGGATAACTTTCTTTAGCCATAGTATTGTGAGGAGACATGATTGCTTTGTAAGTATGCTTGAAGTATTGTTATTTCTTATGTCAATATAGACTTTTATCTTGAATCTTTCAGATCTGAACATTCATGTCAAAATTAAAAGAATTGCATTGAGAAACTATGTTGGTTAGAATTCCACATCAAAAATTCTTTCTTTATCATTTACCTACTCGACGACGAACAGGAATTAAGCTTGGGGATGCTTGATACATCTCCAACGTATCTATAATTTTTTATTGTTCCATGCTATTATTTATGAAGTCTTGGATGTTTAATGGGCTTTATCATACACTTTTATATCATTTTTGGGACTAACCTACTAACCCAAAGGTCCAGTCCAGATTGCTCTTTTTTGCCTATTTCAGGGTTTTGCAGAAAAAGAATATCAAACGGAGTCCAAACGGAATGAAACCTTCGTGAGAGATATTTTTGGAGAAAATCACGCACAGGGGACTTGAGAACCACGTCAGGGAAGTCTCGGGGTGTCCACGAGGGTGGGGGGCGCGCCACCTGCCTCGTGGGCCCCTTGAGCACCCCCCACCCCCCCGGTGTCCTCCTTCGTCCTATATATGTCTACGTACCATGAAACCATCGACAACAGAGAGAAAACCCTAATCCACCGCCGCAACCTTCTGTTCCCATGAGATCCCATCTTGGAGCCTGTTCCGGAGCTCCGCCGGAGGGGGGATCTATCACGGAGTGCTTATACATCATCATCATCGCCCTCACCATGAGTTGTGAGTAGTTTACCACAAACTTTCGGGTCCATAGATAGTATCTAGATGTCTTCTTCTCTCTCTCTCTGGATCTCAATACAAAGTTCTCCTCGGTCTTCCAGGAGATCTATTTGATGTAATCTCTTTTTGTGGTGTGTTTGTCGAGATCTGATGAATTGTGAGTTTATGACTAAGATTATCTATGAGAAATATTGGTTCTTCTCTGAACTTTCTACGTGTGCTCATAATATCCTTGCAAGTCTCTTCGAATTATTGGATTGGTTTGGCCTACTAGATCTATAGTTCTTGAAATGGGAGAAGTGCTTGGCTTTGGGTTCAATCTTGCGGTGTCCTTTCCCAGTGACAGTAGGGGCAGCAAGGCACGTATTGTATTGTTGCCATCGAGGATAAAATGATGGGGTTTATATCATATTGCTTGAGTTTATCGCTCTACATCATGTCATCTTGCTTAAGGCGTTACTCTGTTCTTATGAACTCAATACACTAGATGCATGCTGGATAGTGGTCGATGTGTGGAGTAATAGTAGTAGATGCAGAATCGTTTCGGTCTACTTGTCTCAGACGTGATGCCAATATACAATGATCATGCCTAGATAGTCTCATAATTTTTCGCTTTTCAATCAACTAGCAAAGTGGCCCGCTCGATGCACGGGCTAGGTTTTATAAAATTTAATAATAACTACATAACTTTAGTTTTGTCTAAAGATGAATCAAATATGATAACATTTACAAATATAAGACTCTCCTATTATATAGTTTTGTCTTTGTTATCTTTGATTATGAGTTGATACTTAAATATATAGGTTAACCATTTACTATTTACTTGCCGATTATGCATGGCGAACAAACTGCATTTTTTTCTTATCACTTATGTTCTACTAATTATATTAGTATCATTTTTCTTGCATTTTTATCACGTTGCATTGTATTCTTTAAACACATATCTAACAGTCCTCATTTTTGTGTGGAGGCATGGGTAAAATTTTGAAGTAAGTGGTTTTTGATTTTGATAGATGAAGTTGGTGCGCATTTATATACTATATATATACATTAAAACTATAGTGTTAGGTATTTGATTGCATGATCATTTAGCTATTTTAAGAAACATGCACTAATCTAGACCAATGTTGGCTCATGTTTTAACTTAAGAAAAGTTTGCTATAACATTGTCGACACTTTCTAGAAAAGACAATGTCGAGACTACTTAGTGTACCGGACGACTGTGGTTTCATCTTTCATGGGTGCTGCCGTGTTGATCCTTCACTTTCCCCTTTCTGTAGTGTTCTTCTCTTAGTAGCTCCCAGCCATGGAAGTACCCGATCCATCATGGATCCACAACATTGAAGGATCACTCCGAAGGTCCCCTGATTTTCCTTCTTGGTGGCCCTCAGTTGGATTTACATTTTCAGCTATTCAATCCTTGGAATTTAAATACATTTATTATTTTACTGTTTTAAAAAATCATCTGCATGCTATCTATGCCAACCTTTATTCTATATAATTCCACCATTCTTTTTTTGTGCACACAATTTCAAACTAAAGTCAGGAGCAAACATATATCAGACAATATAATGAAGAAAACACAATATATATAGTTGATCATCAAGGGTACAGGAAACCCTTGTTTTAATATCACCATTCCACAATTTGGTAGTTTCCTTTCCCTTCAAAAAAAAGGAAGTGGTGTGAGACCAGAACATGTCATTATAACACAGTTTTTTACAATACCATCACCGGTTCATTTAACATTTACATGAGAACTGAAATATACATCTATAATACAGTATTGTGACACTCCTTGGTGTCTCCGGAAGAAGACCCTAAACATGAGAATTGAAGTACACATCTATATATAGTGCAAATCACAAACGTTTCACATTTGCCGAATCAATTACTGTAAAAAAATTGCTATTGCACGGTTCTTTTCTACTCATGGGAACTCTTCACTTAGTATTAGATGCCCATGGTCGCAGGTTCCCACAATAAAAATACAAATATAAATTAATACTCTACATAGTAGTAATTTAACTATTTGATTGATAACTGAATAATCATGTACACATTCCTACATGACCCGCACTTAATTAGTAAATAGCCTTATGAAGTTCATCGGTCGTCTACTGTAGATGAATGTCAAGCGTACTGTACAGATTAATCGAGAACACTGCTAACAGAACAAATCTGGTGCCGTGTGCATAACATATATGCTGCAACAACTATTAAACATTTAATTCTTATAGGGAAAAGACAACTCTGACCTAACTCACTCGAGCTTTCCTACATCTTATTATATCGGTGTATTTGTAGAGGATAGGCTTCCACAAATGTTCTTAGGAACTACAACAGAATTTTTATAGATGAAACAAATTCAAATTTCCTGGTAAAATGAGTGCCAAATACAGGAGATAAATTCAAAACAAATTGAACAGAGCAAAGTTGGTGCCCATCCACATCTATAAGATTATTCTTTGTATTGCCAAAAATGACTTTCTTAAAGCTAAACTGCATTAACAACAGAGAACAACGACACAACTCTGATGGAATGATAGGATGAAATAAATCTACAACATTTTGAATGTCCATGTGAAGCTAGCAAAAAGTACACACAAATACATAGTTGTATGCATATAACGGTATGCAATCAGGAATACCTTTTCATGGAGTACTACATGAGCCTGTAGCACAAAGGAGCTTCGATCTAAGATGGATGGGTGTCACTGGTCTTTTTAGAAAAAGAAGATTGTACAATAGTATAGTTTCTTTCTCACTGAGAAATAATAGGGCTATCCTCAGATTCTTTTCTTCTTTAAAACCCATCAATAAAGGAACTTTCAGATAATTCTACAAAAATGTTGATCGGTGCTGTTAGACAAATAAGTTGTGGTGAATGTTGAGCAACATATGTTTCCTTAGCATATTAAATATGTGTCTTGTGGCTGAATCATATAATTCTTATCATTTTCTTTTTTCCCTAATAGTGTCAATGCACATCTAGTACTACCTTCTTGAACTCATAATTGCATATGCAGGAACTGAAGCCAAAATATATTTAATATATGTTTAGTAAACCACCAAATTGATAGGCAGCATAAGATCATCTTGTTCCTTCTGTTCTCCTAGTTATCTTCAATTCGTCATTGTACCTCTGCTCATCTCAACTATAAATTAATTATTTGGCAAGGTGCACCTGCACTATATGTTCATCTAAGTGGCTACACGTTTCTTTGTTCTGCTGGGAGCAACTCAAACCTCCTCTACATAATTTGCATCTTTCTCTATCCTATTGGTTGATCCTTCAATTTTTTATTCGAAGTGATAAAGGATGGAAAAAATGAATATAACAGAGAGTAGTTCAGCTAGTCCCCGGTTGCACGAGACACGTTTTGCTGCCTCGCCCCAATCTGCATGGCATGAGCCTCTTTTCCATGGCTGATGAACTGATTTCCGTGGCGTTCATGCTGAGTGTGGTCAGCTTAATTTTCTTCATACATGTACATAAAACCTTCAAGTAGAAAGAACTATCACCAGGGACTGATCAATCAACGTCAACACCTCGTGCCACCAGCCGGGGCACCCAGTACTGTAAACATTTTTGCTCGGCAAATACCTACACTCCACAATGTATCGGTCACCATATTGGATGTAGGTCAAGACCGTGTTTTTTTCCTCTTGTTTCTTCTTGTCCTCTTGTTTCTTTTGCCATATTCCTCTCTCGAGAAGACCTTGGCAAAACGGACCACGTATTTGTTCATTGCATGACACGACCAAGAGGTTATGTCCCTTGTCTCTCTCCGCGCGGGACATCCTCTTCTCGTAGATGTATTTCTGTCCAACATTGACACCAAGGATGTCAAGAAGACCATTGCGGACGACACTTTTTTTTTTTCAATGGCGTGTCTTTTGTAGTCCTGAATGTTGTCTCTTTCCTGGCCTGGACATAGTCGTCTATTAACTTGGCGACTGTAGGCTATGGCGAGCCGGCGGCACACGATGGACTCTGCACCACGAACAGTATCATCTTCAGCGATCGTATGCTGGAGGTAACCGGCGTCGCATAACAAACTCTGCTCCATGTCAACATGTTCTCCGTGAGTGGGTCCTGAGAGTTCCGAAATAATCGTTGAGCGATTGTCTTCACCAAAAAATAAACATATCTTTTCGGCGGTGCATGACGGACTCTGCTCCATGATGAGCATCTTCTCCAATGACCGGATGCAGGAACCCTGCTCCACGCTAACATCTTCTCCCTGAGAACTGGTCCAAAGTTCCAAACCCCGATTACTTTACAGTCATCACACACCCTCCTGTATAAGGTTATGTCACCGGTTGCCAATTGCTTGCTGGAAAGAAACGTGGACTCCTATGAAGCTAGGAGAGCAAGAAAATTGATTAACATCTTGGCGAGCCTAGCACACGTATGAAAAAGTTAGCTTATCAATTTGTTGGCCGTTTAGAAAACGCATGTAGGAATCACAGATCTATCTTAAAACCATTAACGCCTAAAGTGGCATATTAATTAGTTTTATGGAGGTGCTAGCACGTACGAATAATCTAGCTGATCATCTCCTCCGCTGACCAAGAACGCACATAGGAAACACAGATTGATCTTTATTCCTTGGGAAGGCTAGCACACCAGCTGATCAACTCCTCGGACGGCCAGAACGAAACGCACCAGCAAACGCGTGTGATCCATGCCACGACCATCTGATCAGTTCCTTGGGTCGCCCGGAAACGCACGCAACGATCGTATATTGATCCATGATGTATATTGATCTTGAACGCATGAAGGTATCACGGTTAGTAGATCAATTTCACAGCAACATACGAAACGCAGATCAGTCATAGTTATTTCGGGAGGCTAGCGTGGATACCTGATCAATTACTCGGCCGGCCGGAGACTGATGCTCTTACAAAAATAGAAAATCCAATCTTTCCTACGGCGGCGAGGGCATGCCATGTGAGTGGGACGGGAGGTAATAGGTTAGGCATATGAGGAGATCGGGATTTGTGATGGCATATGCGGGTACTTTAGTTTATGAAAAATATTTATTGGCCAAGATTTGTGATGGCATTCCACTTCCCACGGTGGCCCTCTTTTTTAATAATGGCAATGCTCTATGAAACGTTTTTCATCATAATGGCAGCGGTGGGTAAATTTTTCACCTAAATCTTATCTAATGGCTATAAATTATAGATCACTAAATAAATGGTCGGATGTTTCTAATTTTTGTGATAATTTCTTCTTATTTCTCTTTTTTCTCGTGTGCCCGTCAAATACTTTTTATATATAATAGATTGCTCGACAGTAATTTGTTTACCCGCCGTAGAATATCGCTATCATGAGAGAAGCCACTAGAGAACACTATGGCCCCTGGGTCTATTCTCAACATATTAATCTACATCTACTTTACTTTTACCGCTTTTACTTTCTGTTCTTATAAACCAAAAATACCAAAAATATAAACTATCATCTCTATCAGATCTCACTTTCATAAGTGGCCGTAAAGGGATTGACAACCCCTTATCACTTTGGCTGCGAAGTTCTTATTTGTTCTTGCAGGTGCGAGGGACTCGCGCGTGGTCTCCTACTGGATTGATACCTTGGTTCTCAAAAACTGAGGGAAATACTTACGCTACTATGCTGCATCTCCCTTTCCTCTTCGAGGGAATACAACACAAGCTCGAGAAGTAGCATCAATCGAGTAGGAGACCACGCGCGAGTCCCTCGCACCTGCACAAACAAATAAGAACTTCGTAGCCAACGCGATAAGGGGTTGTCAATCCCTTTACGATCACTTACGAAAGTGAGATCTAATAGAGATGATAGTTTGATATTTTTGGTATTTTTGATTATAAGAACATAAAGTAAAAGTGGAAAAGTAAAGTAAGTGTAGATTGATATGTTGAGAATAGACCCCGGGGCCATAGTGTTCTCTAGTGGCTTCTCTCATGATAGGGATATTCTACGGCGGGTAAACAAATTACTATCGAGCAATTGATAGAAAAGCGAATAATTATGAGACTATCTAGGCATGATCATTATATATAGTCTTCACGTCCGAGATAAGTAGACCGAATCGATTCTGCATCTACTACTATTACTCCACACATCGACCGCTATCCACCATGCATCAAGTGTATTGAGTTCATAAGAACAGAGTAACGCCTTAAGCAAGATGACATGATGTAGAGGGATAAACTCAAGCAATATGATATAAACCCCATCTATTTATCCTCGATGGCAACAATACAATACGTGCCTTGCTTCCCCTACTGTCACTGGGAAAGGACACCGCAAGATTGAACCCAAAACCAAGCACTTCTCCCATTGCAAGAACTATAGATCTAGCAGGCCAAACCAAATCAATAATTCGAAGAGACTTGCAAGGATATTATAATCATACATAAAGAGTTCAGAGAAGAACCAAATATTTCTCATAGATAATCTTGATCATAAACCCACAATTCATCGGATCTCGACAAACACACCGCAAAAAGAGATTACATCGAATAGATCTCATCGAAGACCGACGAGAACTTTGTATTGAGATCCAAAGAGAGAGAAGAAGCCATCTAGATAATAGCTATGGACCCGAAGGTCTGTGGTAAATCACTCACAACTCATGGTGAAGCGGTGATGATGATGTAGAAGCACTCCGTGGAAGGTCCCCCCCTCCGGCGGAGCTCCAAAACAGGCCCCAAGATGGGATCTCACAGGAACAGAAGGTTACGGCGGTGGAACTAGGGTTTTCTCTGTTGTTCTGATGGTTTCGGGGTATGTAGGCATATATAGGAGGAAGGAGGGCACCGGGGGCCTTATGTGGGACCCACGAGGCTGGGGGCGCGCCCTAGGGGGGCCCACCCTCGTGGGCACCACGTAAACCCTACTCCGTGGTTCTGAAGTCTCCCGTGCGTGATTTTCTCCAAAAATATCTCTCCCGGAGGTTTCATTCCGTTTGAACTCTGTTTGATATCCCTTTTCTGTAAAACCCTGAAACAGGCAAAAAATAGCAATCTGGACTCGGCCTTTGGGTTAGTAGGTTATTCCCAAAAATAATATAAAAGTGTATGACAAAGCCCATTAAACATCCAAAACATCATAAATAATAGCATGGAACAATAAAAAATTATAGAGTCTAGAGATGAGGCCGAGGCAGAGACGGAATCCGGCGGGTCAAGGCACACTCCGGCCACGAGGTGACAAGCCGGCGAGGTGGGCTGTTGCCATGGAGGTGGCAGCTCAACAAGTAGCCCGCGATGGATGGGGCAAGGCAGGGCCTTGACCAGGCAGGTCAACCCTGGCGGGCCATCAAGGTGAGGAGAGGCCGAGGCCGGCTTGGAGCCGGGAATCCGAGTCGTGGTCTTTTCCTCGTTCAATCGCTAGTATTCCCTCCGTCCGAGTTTATTAGGCCTAAAGACAACTTCTCTTAGACCAAGACACATAGTAATTTGCTCACATTAATTCTTCCATTCCACTCCTTATGCACTCTCTCACATGCATGCAAACCAATGAGAAAACATGAATGAAGTGTATTAATTTTGAGCCATGGCACCAACAACAATGGCTTTCAATGCAACCACTGAAATGGTTGCATGCATGCACCTTTCCAATGCGAGGTCTTATAAAAAGGGACATTATTGTGATGCTAAGTGGCCTAATAAACCCGGATGGAGGGAGTAGTCAGGAAAGTCTCAGACGATGATGTTGGCTTTTTCCTATTAAGAAACGGCTCCAAAATTGATTAGATCTCGAAAAAACGAGCTGCAACTTGTGCATACTAATCTGTCACGGGAATTTGATTTGTTGGCAGAGCCCTAGCAGCCTCATTGATCCCTGGAGACAGACGTCCGCATGGCTGGAGGCGCGAAATTGACGAACCAATCTGACGGCTTTGTGTTGCTGGTGTCACAGAGATGTAGGCCGGGTCGAACGCAGTTGCCGTATATATGCTGGCATAATTTTTGTTCTGATCTTGATCTAAGATTCAACTCGACGGTGGCGCATAACTTTTCTTGCCAAAATTTATCTAGCCTGAATGAACCTCGTACGACACTTGGAGTTGACCTAGATCCTTCTGAGCCATCCCTTCATCCAACCATACACGAATTTCTCGATCCCTAGAGAGATCCCTCCAAGAACTCAACGCCACTATGCATAGGCTCCACGGTGGGCGTCAACTGTCATGGATTTGTCGCGGCCAGATGTCCTAGTGTGATGACTTAGTCATGAGGCCAACACATCTATGTAGTAGCTTCAGACGGGTTGAGCGGGAAGAGAGACGCGATATTTTAGACAGCTTCGGGGCCCGGGAAACATCATCCGGTAATACCCCTACATGCTGTTTGTGGCTAGATATTATTCTGTATGCTCATGAGGGAGTCACTGCATAAAAATTAGTTCCAAAGTGATGGATATCCAAGAAGGATATAATAAAAACTTTAATGAAGATCATTGGACAAATTAAAGTTGATTCCTTGTATAGTTTTGAGACATGATGATGTGATATGTGAATCATGTTGATGAGTAATTGTACTTGAGTAAGATATTGGTGTTAAGGTTTGTGATTCCCGAAGCATGCACGTATAGTCTCTCGTTATACCGGGAAGTTGGAGCACAATTTATCATTGAATTTCTATCTTTGTGTGAAGGTCGGGGGCGCGCGATGGTTAACTCCTACCAACCACCCCCTACAAGCATGCATAGTATTACGTTGCTTCGAGGGCTAATAAAATTTTGCAATAAGTATGTGAGTTCTTTATGACCGATGTGAGTCCATGGATTATATGCACTCTCACCCTTTCATAATTGCGAGCCTCTCTTGTACCGCGCAATTTTCGCCGGTTCATAAACATTATTAAACATTCCTCAAAACAGCCACCATACCTACCTATTATGGCATTTCCATAGCCATTCCGAGATATATTGCCATGCACTTCCATCATATAGTTGACTTGAGCATTCATTTTCATCATATAGAGTCATGCTATGTTATAGGTATCGACTTGTAATTTTTATTTCTTTTGAGTTATAAGTAAATAGAAGTGTGATGATCATCATTATCCATCATTAGAGCATGTCCCAATGATGATAGGATGAGGGAGACCATGATTCCACCACAAGTCGGGATGAGACTCCGTTAAAGAAAGAAAAAGAAAAAAAAGAAAAAAATGATGAATGAAAGACAAGGGGCATGAAAATACCACACTTGTGCTTCAAAGTAGTACCATGTTTTTCATATAGAGAGTCTCATATGTTGTCACTTTCATATACTAGTGGGAATTTTCTATAATAGAGTTTGATGCATACCCACTTAGTTTCATAATGAGCTTTCATACACTTATAGCTCTTAGTGCATCTGTTGCATGGCAATCCCTACTCCTCACATTGATATCGATTGACGGAAATCTCCATAGTCCATTAGTTTGTCTAGTCGATGTGAGACTTTCTTCCCTTCTTTTGTCTACTACCACCGCATTCTATTCCACCTATATTGGTATATCCATGGCTTGCGCTCATGTATTGCGTGAGAGTTGAAAATGCTAAAGCATGTTAAAAAGTATGAACCAATTGTTTGGCTGACACCGGGGTGGTACATGATTTAAACTTTGAGCTGGGAAGACAGAGCATGACAAGACTAAATGATTTTCTAGGGAAACCGTCCTTTAGCATTTGATATTCTGAAAGACATGGTTGTTTGTTGACATGTTTGAGTGTTTAAATCTCATGTCAAAACTAGACTATTGCTATGAACCATATAAAAGTCCAAATGTCCATGCTATAAAGAAAAGAATATAATATGACATGATAGGCAGCATTCCACATCAAAAATTCTGTTTTTATCATTTACCTACTCGAGGACAAGCAGGAATTAAGCTTAGGGAAGCTGATACGTCTCCAGCGTATCTATAATTTTTGATTGTTCCACACTGTTATATTATCATTCTTGGATGTTTCACAATCATTTTATAGTCATTTTATATCATTTTTCGTACTAACATATTGACATAGTGCCAAGCACCAGTTGCTGTTTTCTGCATGTTATTTACATTGCAGGAAATCAATATCAAATGGAGTCCAAACATCGTGAAACTTTTTGGAGATTTGTATGGGCCAGAAGACACACAATGGGCCAGAACTACACCTGGAGGGTGCCCCGAGGGGGGCAAAACCACCAGGGTGCGCCAGGCCCCCCTGGCACGCCCTGGTGGGTTGTGCCCACCTCGGTGGCCTCCCGCACCCCCTCTCCACCCTATGAATTCCCAAATATTCCGAAACCCTATGGGGTAGACCTAGATTAGAAGTTCCGCCGCCGCAAGGCTCTGTAGTCCACGAGATCCAATCTAGAGCCCTGTCCGGCACTCTGCCGGAGGGGGAAACCATCACCGGTGGCCATCTTCATCATCACGGTGACCACCATGATGAGGAGGGAGTAGTCCACCCTCGGGGCAGAGGGTTTGTACCAGTAGCTATGTGTTTAATCTCTCTCTATATATATATATTCTTGAGGTGCACAATCTTGATGTATTGTGGGCTTTGTTAATATAGTCGGATCATATGGTGTTTTCCCCACTCTTGTTGTGATGAATTGAGTTTTCCCTTTGAGATTTCTTTTGGATTGAATACTTTTATGGATTTGAGGACACTTGGTATATGTCTTGTAATTGAATACTCATGGTGATAATGGGGTATCATATTGATTCACTTGATATATGTTTTGGCACTCAACTTGTGGATTATCGCGGTGACATTAGGGTAATCTATGCATAGGGGTTGATGCAGGTTCTTGTCTTTGTTTCTCCGGTAGAAATTTTGGGGGCACTCTTTGAAGTTCTTTATGTTGGATTGACTATTATGAATATGAATTTGTTTTGGTGTTATTTTAGTACGAACTCTTGATAGATCAATCGGAAAGAATAACTTGTGTTTTTTTAGTACGAACTCTTGATAGATCGATCGGAAAGAATAACGTGTGTTATTTTGGTACAAACTCTTGGATAGATCGATCGGGAAGAATAGGTACAAACAATTCCTTCTTATGTTCTCCACTAGATAGGAACTTTGGAGTGATTCTTCATCGCACGTTGAGGGATAGTTATGTGATCCAATTATATTAGCACTTTTGAGAGATTGCACTAGCGAAAGTTCGAACCCTAGGCCTTGCTTTCAAGCATTGCAATACATGTGCTCTATTTTATCACTTGCTACCTTGCTATTTTTTATTGTTACAACTACAAAAATCAATATCTACTATCCATATTACACTTGTATGCATAGAGAAAGTCTCGTCGTAGTCAATCCCTTGAACTTGTCGATAACCCTTAGCGACAAGCCGAGCCTTATAGATGGTCACATTACCATCCGCCTCTGTCTTCTTCTTAAATATCCATTTATTTTCTATGGCGTGCCTATCATCAGGCAAGTCCACCAAAGTCCATACTTTGTTTTCATACATGGATTCTATCTGGGATTTCATGGCTGCAAGCCATTTATTGGAATCGGGCCCGCCATCGCTTCTTCATAGTTCGAAGGTTCACCGTTGTCTAACAACATAATTTCCATAATAGGGTTGCCGTACCACTCTGGTGCGGAACGTGCCCTTGTGGACCTTCGAAGTTCAGTAGTAACTTGATCTGTTTCTTCATGATCATCATCATTAACTTCCTCCCTTGTTGGTGCAGGCACCTCAGGAACAATTTCCCGTGCTTCGCTACTTTCCGGTCCAGGAGGGGTGACTGTCACCTCATCAAGTTCTACTTTCCTCCCACTCACTTCTTTCGAGAGAAACTCTTTCTCTAGAAAGGATCCATTCTTGGAAACAAAGACCTTGCCTTCGGATCTGTGGTAGAAGGTGTACCCAATCGTTTCCTTTGGGTATCCTATGAAGACGCATTTTTCCGATTTGGGTTCGAGCTTTTCAGGTTGAACTTTCTTGACATAAGCATCGCAACCCCAAACTTTCAGAAACGACAGCTTCGGTTTCTTGCCAAACAAAAGTTCATACGGTGTCGTCTCAACGGAGCCCTATTTAAATTGAATGCGGCAGTCTCTAAAGCATAACCCCAAAAAGATAGCGGTAAATCGGTAAGGGACATCATAGATCGCACCATGTCCAACAGAGTACGATTTCGACGTTCGAACACACCGTTACGCTGAGGTGTTCCGGGCGGTGTCAATTGTGAAACAATTCCACATTTCCTAAGGTGCGTGCCAAATTCATGACTCAAATATTCACCCCCATGATCCGATCGTAAGAACTTTATTTTCTTGTCTCGTTGATTCTCAACCTCATTCTGAAATTCCTTGAACTTTTCAAAAGTCTCAGACTTGTGCTTCATCAAGTAGATATACCCATATCTACTCAAGTCATCCGTGAGGGTGAGAACATAACGATAGCCTCCGCGAGCCTCAACACTCATTGGACCGCACACATTGGTATGTATGATTTCCAATAAGTTGGTTGCTCGCTCCATTGTTCCGGAGAACGGAGTCTTGGTCATCTTGCCCAAGAGGCATGGTTCGCACGTGTCAAATGATTTGTAATCAAGAGACTCCAGAAGTCCAACAGCATGAAGCTTCTTCATACGTTTGACACCAATATGACCAAGGCGACAATGCCACAAGTATGTGGGACTATCATTATCAACTTTACATCTTTTGGCATTCACACTATGAATATGTGTATCATCACGATCGTGATTCATCAAAAATAAACCATTGACCAGCGGGGCATGACCATAAAACATATCTCTCAAATAAATAGAACAACCATTATTCTCGGATTTAAATGAGTAGCCATCTCGCATAAGACGAGATCCAGATACAATGTTCATGCTCAAAGCTGGTACTAAATAACAATTATTAAGGTTTAAAACTAATCCCGAGGGTAGATGTAGAGGCAGCGTGCCGACGGCGATCACATCGACGTTGGAACCATTCCCGACGCGCATCGTCACCTCGTCCTTCGCCAGTCTCCACTTATTCCGCAACTCCTGCTTAGAGTTACAAATATGAGCAACTGCACCGGTATCGAATAACCAGGAGCTACTACGAGCACTGGTAAGGTACACATCAATAACATGTATATCACATATACCTTTGACGTTGCCGGCCTTCTTGTCCGCTAAGTATTTGGGGCAGTTCCGCTTCCAGTGACCCGTTCCCTTGCAATAAAAGCACTCTGTCTCAGGCTTGGGTCCATACTTTGGCTTCTTCCCGGCAACAGGCTTACCGGGCGCGGCAACTCCCTTGCCGTCCTTCTTGAAGTTCTTCTTACCCTTGCCCTTCTTGAACTTAGTGGTTTTATTGACCATCAACACTTGATGGTCTTTCTTCATATCCACCTCCGCTGATTTCAGCATTGAATACACCTCGGGAATGGACTTCTCCATCCCCTGCATATTGAAGTTCAACACGAAGCTCTTGTAGCTTGGTGGGAGCGACTGGAGGATTCTGTCAACGACCGCTTCGTCTGGGAGATTCATTCCCAACTGAGACAAGCGGTTGTGCAATCCAGAAATCTTGAGGATGTGCTCACTGACAGAACTGTTTTCCTCCATCTTACAGCTGGAGAATGCGTCGGAGACGTCATATCTCTCGACTCGGGCATGAGCTTGGAAAACCATTTTCAGCTCTTGGAATATCTCAAATGCCCCGTGGTGCTCAAAACGCTTTTGGAGCCCCGATTCTAAGCTGTAAAGCATGCCGCACTGAACCAGGGAGTAATCATCACAGCACGACTGCCAAGCGTTCATAACATCTTGGTTTGCCAGGGCGGGAGCGTCACCTAGCGGTGCATCTAGGACATAAGTTTTCTTGGCAGCTATGAGGATGATCCTCAGGTTACGGACCCAGTACGTGTAGTTGCTACCATCGTCTTTCAGCTTGGATTACTCTAGGAACGCGTTGAAGTTGAGGGTGACATGAGCGTGGGCCATTTGATCTACAAGAGATATTGTAAAGAATTTAGACTAAGTTCATCTTAATCAAATTTTAATGAACTCCCACTCAGATTGACATCTCTCTAGTCATCTAAGTGATACACGATCCGAATCGACTAGCCCGTGTGCGATCATCACGTGAGACGGACTAGTCATCAACGGTGAACATCTTCATGTTGATCGTATCTGCTATACGACTCGTGTTCCACCTTTCGGTCTTCTGTGTTCCGAGGCCATGTATGTACATGCTAGGCTCGTCAAGTGAACCCTAAGTGTGTTGCGTGTGTAAATCTGGCTTACACCCGTTGTATGCGAACGTTAGAACCTATCACACCCGATCATCACGTGGTGCTTCGGAACAACGATCCTTAGCAACGATGCACAGTTAGGGGGAACACAATTCTTGAAATTTTAGTGAGAGATCATCTTATTTACTACCATCGTTCTAAGTAAACAAGATGCATAAACATGATAAACATCACGTGCAATCAATTAAAGTGATATGATATGGCCAATATCATCTTGCTCCTTGGATCTCCATCTTCGGGGCACCATGATCATCTTTGTCACCGGCTCGACACCATGATCTCCATCATCATGATCTCCATCATCGTGTCTTGAAGAAGTCGTCACACGACCTATTACTTCTACTACTATGCCTAACGATTAGCAATAAAGTAAAGTAATTACATGGCATTATTCAGTGACACGCAGGTCATACAATAATTAAGACAACTCCTATGGCTCCTGCCGGTTGTCAAATTCAACGACATGCAAGTCGCGATTCCCTATTACAAGAACATGATCCATCTCATACATCACATATATCATTCATCACATCTTCTTGGCCATACCATATCACATAGCACATGCTGCAAAAACAAGTTAGATGACCTCTAATTGTTGTTGCAAGTTTTGCGTGGCTTCTATAGGTTTTCTAGCAAGAACGTTTCTTACCTACGCCAAAACCACAACGTGATTTGTCAATTTCTATTTACCCTTCATAAGGACCCTGTTCATCGAATCCGATCCGACTAAAGTAGGAGAGACAGACACCCGCCAGCCACCTTATGCATCTAGTGCATGTCTGTTGGTGGAACCAGTCTCACGTAAGCGTCCGTGTAAGGTCGGTCCGGGCCGCTTCATCCCACAATACCGCCGAATCAAGATAATACTAGTAACGGTAAGAAAATTGAGCAAACTCAACGCCCACAACTGCTTTGTGTTCTACTCGTGCAAGATGCTACGCAAAAGACCTAGCTCAGATGCCACTGTTGGGGAACGTAGCAGAATTCAAAACAATTCTACGCTTTCACCAAGATCCATCTAAGGAGACATCTAGCAACAAGCATATTAGAGTGCATCTACATACCCTTTTGTAGATTGCGAGCGGAAGCTTTCGAAGAAGCGTGGATGAAGTAGTCGTACTCTTCGCGTTCTTCGTCACCGATGATCTAGCGCCGAACGGACGGCACCTCCGCGTTCAACACACGTCCGGTACAGCAACGTCACCTCCTTCTTGATCCAGCAAGGGGGGAGGAGAGGTCGTCGGAGATCCAGCAGCACGACGGCGTGGTGGTGGATGCAGCGGGAAATCCTGCAGGGCTTCGCCGGCGCCCTGCGTAAGGAGATGGAGGTGTGACAGGAGGGGGAGAGGCGCCAGAGACTTGGGGTGCGGCTGCCCTCTCCCCCCCACTATATATAGGGGCCAGGGGGGCGCCGGCCCTGGCAGATCCCATCTGCAGGGTGGGGCGGCGGCCAGGGAGGCAAACTTGCCCCCCAAGACAAGGGGGCGCCCCTCCCCCTAGGGTTTCAACCCTAGGCGCATGGAGGGGGCCCAAGTGGTGCGCCAGCCCACCAGGGGCTGGCCTCTTCCCCCTTGCGGCCTAGGGGCCCCACCGGGATGGGTGGCCCCACTCGGTGGACCCCCGGGACCCCTCTGGTGGTCTCGGGACACTCCCGGTGACCCTCGGAGTTCACCCGATGGCCGAAACTGGATTTCCTATATGTCATTCTTTACCTCCGGATCATTCCGGAACTCCTCGTCACGTCCGGGATCTCATCCGGGACTCCGAACAACTTTCGGGTTTCCACGTGCATGTATCTCTACGACCCTAGAGTCACCGAACCTTAAGTGTGTGGACCCTACGGGTTCGGGAGACACGTAGACATGACCGAGACCACTCTCCGGTCAATAACCAACAGCGGGATCTGGATACCCATGTTGGTTCCCATGTGTTCCTCGATGATCTTCATCGGATGAACCACTGTGTCAAGGATTCACTCAATCCCGTAGTTATTCCCTTTGTCCATCGGTACGGTACTTGCCCAAGATTCGATCGTCGGTATTCCCGATACCTTGTTCAATCTCGTCATGGCAAGTCTCTTTACTCGATCCATAATCCATCATCTCGTGACTAACTCCTTAGTCACCTTGAGCTCATTATGATGATGTCTTACCGAGTGGGCCCAGAGGTACCTCTTTGTCATACGGAGTGACAATATCCCAGTCTCGGTTCGTACCAACTCAACAGACACTTTCGGAGATACCCGTTGCGTACCTTTATAGCCACCCAATTACGTTGTGACGTTTGGCACACCCAAAGTATTCCTACGACATCCGGGAATTGTACAACCTCATGGTCTAAGGAATAAATACTTGACACCGAAAAGCTTATGCATCACGAACTATACGATCTCGTGCTATGCTCAGGATTGGGTCTTGTCCATAACATCATTCTCCTAATGATGTGATCCCGTTATCACTTACATCCTATGTCCATGGTCAGGAAACCGTGACCATCTGCTGATCAACGATCTGGTAACTAGAGGCCTACCAGGGACTCATTGTGGTCTATATATTCACACATGTATCGCTGTTTCCGTACAATACAATTCAAGCATGAATAACAGAAGATTATCATGAACAAGGAAATATAATAATAATACTTTTATTATTGCCTCTAGGGCATATTTCTAAAAGTCTCCCACTTGCACTAGATTCAATAATCTAGTTACATTGTGATGAATCGAACACCCATAGAGTTCTGGTGTTGATCATGTTTTGCCCGTGGAAGAGGTTTAGTCAACGGGTCTGCAACATTTAGATCCGTATGCACTTTACAAATATCTATGTCTCCATCTTGAACATAATTCCGGATGGAGTTGAAACGGCGCTTGATGTGCTTGGCCTTCTTGTGAAACCTGGACTCCTTGGTAATTGCAATAGCACCAGTGTTGTCACAGAAGAGAGTCATCGGGCTTGACGCGCTTGGAATGACTCCTAGGTCGGTGATGAACTCCTTCATCCAGACTCCTTCCTGTGCTGCTTCGCAAGCAGCTATGTACTCCGCTTCACATGTAGAATGCGCCATGACGCTCTGCTTGCAACTGCACCAGCTGACTGCTCCACCATTCAAAATATACACGTATCCGGTTTGTGACTTCAAGTCATCCAGATCTGTGTCGAAGCTAGCATCGACGTAACCCTTTACGACGAGCTCTTCGTCACCTCCGTAAACGAGAAACATATCCTTAGTCCTCTTCAGGTACTTTAGGATGTTCTTGACCGCTGTCCAGTGTTCCATACCGGGATCACTTTGGTACCTCCCTACCAAACTTATGGCAAGGTTCAGATCAGGTCTGGTACACAGCATGGCATACATGATAGAACCTATGGCCGAGACATAGGGTATGACACTCATCTTTTCTCTATCTTCTACCGTGGTCGGCGACTGAGCCTTGCTCAATCTCATACCTTGCAAAACAGGCAAGAACCCCTTCTTGGACTGATCCATATTGAACTTCTTCAATATCTTGTCAAGGTATGTACTTTGTGAAAGACCGATGAGGCCTCTTGATCTATCTCTATAGATTTTGATGCCTAATATGTAAGCTGCTTCTCCAAGGTCCTTCATTGAAAAACTCTTATTCAAGTAGGCCTTTACACTTTCCAAGAATTCTATATCATTTCCCATCAGCAATATGTCATCCACATATAATATGAGAAATGCTACAGAGCTCCCACTCACTTTCTTGTAGATACAGGCTTCTCCATAAGTCTGTATAAAGCCAAACACTTTGATCACATCATTAAAGTGAATATTCCAACTCCGAAATGCTTGCACTAGCCCGTAAATCGAGCGCTGGAGCTTGCATACCTTGTTAGCATTCTCTGGATCGACAAAACCTTCCGGCTGTATCATATACAACTCTTCCTTGAGGAAGCCATTAAATAATGCCGTTTTGACGTCCATTTGCCATATCTCGTAATCATAGAATGCGGCAATAGCTAACATGATTCTGACTGACTTCAGCATCGCTACGGGAGAGAAAGTATTGTCGTAGTCAATCCCTTGAACTTGTCGATAACCCTTAGCGACAAGCCGAGCCTTATAGATGGTCACATTACCATCCGCGTCTTTCTTCTTCTTAAATATCCATTTATTTTCTATGGCGTGCCTATCATTAGGCAAGTCCACCAAAGTCCATACTTTGTTTTCATACATGGATTCTATCTCGTATTTCATGGCTCCAAGCCTTTTATTGGAATCCGGGCCCGCCATCGCTTCTTCATAGTTCGAAGGTTCACCGTTGTCTAACAACATAATTTCCATAATAGGGTTGCCGTACCACTCTGGTGAGGAACATGCCCTTGTGGACCTTCGAAGTTCAGTAGTAACTTGATCTGTTTCTTCATGATCATCATCATTAACTTCCTCCCTTGTTGGTGCAGGCACCTCAGGAACAATTTCCTACGCTGCGCTACATTCCGGTCCAGGAGGGGTGACTGTCACCCCATCAAGTTCTACTTTCCTCCCACTCACTTCTTTCGAGAGAAACTCTTTCTCTAGAAAGGATCCATTCTTGGCAACAAAGACCTTGCCTTCGGATCTTTGGTAGAAGGTGTACCCAATCGTTTCCTTTGGGTATCCTATGAAGACGCATTTTTCCGATTTGGGTTCGAGCTTTTCAGGTTGAAGTTTCTTGACATAAGCATCGCAACCCCAAACTTTCAGAAACGACAGCTTCGGTTTCTTACCAAACCAAAGTTCATACGGTGTTGTCTCAACGGATTTCGACGGAGCCCTATTTAAAGTGAATGCGGCTGTCTCTAAAGCATAACCCCAAAAAGATAGCGGTAAATCGGTAAGGGACATCATAGATCGCACCATGTCCAACAGAGTACGATTTCGACGTTCGGACACACCGTTACGCTGAGGTGTTCCGGGCGGTGTAAATTGTGAAACAATTCCACATTTCCTAAGGTGCGTGCCAAATTCATGACTCAAATATTCACCCCCACGATCCAATCGTAAGAACTTTATTTTCTTGTCTCGTTGATTCTCAACCTCATTCTAAAATTCCTTGAACTTTTCAAAAGTCTCAGACTTGTGCTTCATCAAGTAGATATACCCATATCTACTCAAGTCATCCGTGAGGGTCAGAACATAATGATAGCCTCCGCGAGCCTCAACACTCATTGGACCGCACACATCGGTATGTATGATTTCCAATAAGTTGGTTGCTCGCTCCATTGTTCCTGAGAACGGAGTCTTGGTCATCTTGCCCAAGAGGCATGGTTCGCACGTGTCAAATGATTCATAATCAAGAGACTCCAGAAGTCCATCAGCATGAAGCTTCTTCATAAGTTTGACACCAATATGACCAAGGCTGCAATGCCACAAGTATGTGGGACTATCATTATCAACTTTACATCTTTTGGCATTCACACTATGAATATGTGTATCATCACGATCGAGATTCATCAAAAATAAACCATTGACCAGCGGGGCATGACCATAAAACATATCTCTCAAATAAATAGAACAACCATTATTCTCGGATTTAAATGAGTAGCCATCTCGCATAAGACGAGATCCAGATACAATGTTCATGCTCAAAGCTGGTACTAAATAACAATTATTGAGGTTTAAAACTAATCCCGAGGGTAGATGTAGAGGCAGCGTGCCGACGGCGATCACATCGACCTTGGAACCATTCCCGACGCGCATCGTCACCTCGTCCTTCGCCAGTCTCCGCTTATTCCGCAACTCCTGCTTAGAGTTACAAATATGAGCAACTGCACTGGTATCGAATACCCAAGAGCTACTACGAGCACTGGTAAGGTACACATCAATAACATGTATATCACATATACCTTTGAGGTTGCCGGCCTTCTTGTCCGCTAAGTATTTGGGGCAGTTCCGCTTCCAGTGACCCGTTCCCTTGCAATAAAAGCACTCTGTCTCAGGCTTGGGTCCATACTTTGGCTTCTTCCCGACAACAGGCTTACCGGGCGCGGCAACTCCCTTGTCGTCCTTCTTGAAGTTCTTCTTACCCTTGCCCTTCTTGAACTTAGTGGTTTTATTGACCATCAACACTTGATGTTCTTTCTTGATATCCACCTCCGCTGATTTCAGCATTGAATACACCTCGGGAATGGACTTCTCCATCCCCTGCATATTGAAGTTCAACACGAAGATCTTGTAGCTTGGTGGGAGCGACTGGAGGATTCTGTCAACGACCGCTTCGTCTGGGAGATTCATTCCCAACTGAGACAAGCATTTGTGCAATCCAAAAATCTTGAGGATGTGCTCACTGACAGAACTGTTTTCCTCCATCTTACAGTTGTAGAATGCGTCGAAGACGTCATATCTCTCGACTCGGGCATGAGCTTGGAAAACCATTTTCAGCTCTTGGAACATCTCAAATGCCCCGTGGTGCTCAAAACACTTTTGGAGCCCCGATTCTAAGCTGTAAAGCATGCCGCACTGAACCAGGGAGTAATCATCACAATGCGACTGCCAAGCGTTCATAACATCTTGGTTTGCCGGGGCGGGAGCGTCACCTAGCGGTGCATCTAGGACATAAGTTTTCTTGGCAGCTATGAGGATGATCCTCAGGTTACGGACCCAGTCCGTGTAGTTGCTACCATCGTCTTTCAGCTTGGATTTCTCTAGGAACGCGTTGAAGTTGAGGGTGACATGAGCGTGGGCCATTTGATCTACAAGAGATATTGTAAAGAATTTAGACTAAGTTCATGATAATTAAGTTCATCTTAATCAAATTTTAATGAACTCCTACTCAGATTGACATCTCTCTAGTCATCTAAGTGATACACGATCCTAATCGACTAGCCCGTGCCCGATCATCACGTGTGACGGACTAGTCATCAACGGTGAACATCTTCATGTTGATCGTATCTGCTATACGACTCGTGTTCGACCTTTCGGTCTACCGTGTTTCGAGGCCATGTCTGTACATGCTAGGCTCGTCAAGTGAACCCTAAGTGTGTTGCGTGTGTAAATCTGGCTTACACCCGTTGTATGCGAACGTTAGAACCTATCACACCCGATCATCACGTGGTGCTTCGGAACAACGATCCTTAGAAACGGTGCACAGTTAGGGGGAACACAATTCTTGAAATTTTAGTGAGAGATCATCTCATTTACTACCGTCGTTCTAAGTAAACAAGATGCATAAACATGATAAACATCACATGCAATCAATTAAAGTGACATGATATGGCCAATATCATCTTCCTCCTTGGATCTCCATCTTCGGGACACCATGATCATCTTTGTCACTGGCTCGACACCATGATCTCCATCATCGTGTCTTAAAGAAGTCGTCACGCCACCTATTACTTCTACTACTATGGCTAATGATTAGCAATAAAGTAAAGTAATTGCATGGCGTTATTCAATGACACGCAGGTCATACAATAATTAAGACAACTCCTATGGCTCCTGCCGGTTGTCAAATTCAACGACATGCAAGTCGTGATTCCCTATTACAAGAACATGATCAATCTCATACATCATATCATTCATCACATCTTCTTGGCCATACCATATCACATAGCACATGCTGCAAAAACAAGTTAGACGACCTCTAATTGTTGTTGCAAGTTTTACGTGGCTTCTATAGGTTTTCTAGCAAGAACATTTCTTACCTACGCCAAAACCACAACATGATTTGTCAATTTCTATTTACCCTTCATAAGGACCCTGTTCATCGAATCTGATCCGACTAAAGTAGGAGAGACAGACACCCGCCAGCCACCTTATGCATCTAGTGCATGTCTGTTGGTGGAACCAGTCTCACGTAAGCGTACGTGTAAGGTCGGTCCGGGACGCTTCATCCCACAATACCGCCGAATCAAGATTAGACTAGTAACGGTAAGAAAATTGAGCAAACTCAACGCCCACAACTGCTTTGTGTTCTACTCGTGCAAGATGCTACGCAAAAGACCTAGCTCAGATGCCACTGTTGGGGAACGTAGCAGAATTCAAAAAAATTCTACGCTTTCACCAAGATCCATCTAAGGAGACATCTAGCAACGAGCATATTAGAGTGCATCTACATACCCTTTTGTAGATCGCGAGCGGAAGCTTTCGAAGAAGCGTGGATGAAGTAGTCGTACTCTTTGCGTTCTTCGTCACCGAAGATCTAGCGCCGAACGGACGGCACCTCCGTGTTCAACACACGTCTGGTACAGCAACGTCACCTCCTTCTTGATCCAGCAAGGGGGGAGGAGAGGTCGTCGGAGATCCAGCAGCATGACGGCGTGGTGGTGGATGCAGCGGGAAATCCTGCAGGGCTTCGCCGGCGCCCTACGTAAGGAGATGGAGGTGTGACGGGAGGGGGAGAGGCGCCAGAGACTTGGGGTGCGGCTGCCCTCTCCCCCCCACTATATATAGGGGCCTGGGGGGGCGCCGGCCCTGGCAGATCCCATCTGCAGGGTGGGGCGGCGGCCAGGGAGGCAAACTTGCCCCCTAAGGCAAGGGGGCGCCCCCCCTCCCCTAGGGTTTCAACCCTAGGCGCATGGAGGGGGGGGCCAAGTGGTGCGTCAGCCCACCAGGGGCTGGCCTCTTCCCCCTTGCGGCCTAGGGGCCCCACCGGGATGGGTGGCCCCACCCTCTGGTGGTCCCGGGACACTCCCGGTGACCCCCGGAGTTCACCCGATGGCCGAAACTGGGCTTCCTATATATCATTCTTTACCTCCGGACCATTCCGGAACTCCTCGTCATGTCCGGGATCTAATCCGGGACTCCGAACAACTTTCGGGTTTCCACGTGCATGTATCTCTACGACCCTAGCGTCACCGAACCTTAAGTGTGTAGACCCTACGGGTTCGGGAGACACGTAGACATGACCGAGACCACTCTCCGGTCAATAACCAACAGCGGGATCTGGATACCCATGTTGGTTCCCATGTGTTCCTCGATGATCTTCATCGGATGAACCACTTTGTCAAGGATTCACTCAATCCCGTAGTTATTCCCTTTGTTCATCGGTACGATACTTGCCCGAGATTCGATCGTCGGTATTCCCGATACCTTGTTCAATCTCGTCATGGCAAGTCTCTTTACTCGATCCATAATCCATCATCCCGTGACTAACTCCTTAGTCACCTTGAGCTCATTATGATGATGTCTTACCGAGTGGGCCCAGAGGTACCTCCCCGTCATACGGAGTGACAACATCCCAGTCTCGGTTCGTACCAACTCAACAGACACTTTCGGAGATACCCCTTGCGTACCTTTATAGCCACCTAGCTACGTTGTGACGTTTGGCACACCCAAAGTATTCCTACGGCATCCGAGAATTGTACAACCTCATGGTCTAAGGAATAAATACTTGACACCGAAAAGCTTATGCATTACGAACTATACGATCTCGTGCTATGCTCAGGATTGGGTCTTGTCCATCACATCATTCTCCTAATGATGTGATCCCGTTATCACTGACATCCTATGTCCGTGGTGAGGAAACCGTGACCATCTGCTGATCAACGATCTGGTAACTAGAGGCCTACCAGGGACTCATTGTGGTCTATATATTCACACATGTATTGCTGTTTCCGTACAATACAATTCAAGCATGAATAACAGACGATTATCATGAACAAGGAAATATAATAATAATACTTTTATTATTGCCTCTAGGGCATATTTCCAACAATCCACCCTCGGGGCTGAGGGTTTGTACCAGTAGCTATGTGTGTAATCTCTCTCTCTCTATATATTCTTGAGATGGACAATCTTGATGTATTGTGGGCTTTGTTAATATAGTCGGATCATATGGTGTTTTCCCCAGTCTTTTTGTGATGAATTGAGTTTTCCCTTTGAGATTTCTTTTGGATTGAATACTTTTATGGATTTGAGGACACTTGGTATATGTCTTGTAATTGAATACTCACGGTGATAATGGGGTATCATATTGATTCACTTGATATATGTTTTGGCACTCAACTTGCGGATTCCCGCGGTGACATTAGGGTAATCTATGCATAGGGGTTGATGCAGGTTCTTGTCTTTGTTTCTCCGGTAGAAATTTTGGGGGCACTCTTTGAAGTTCTTTATGTTGGATTGACTAGTATGAATATGATTTGTTTTGGTGTTATTTTAGTACGAACTCTTGATAGATGGATCGGAAAGAATAACTTGTGTTATTTTAGTACGAACTCTTGATAGATCGATCGGAAAGAATAACCTGTGTTATTTTGGTACAAACTCTTGGATAGATCGATCGGGAAGAATAGGTACAAGCAATTCCTTCTTATGTTCTCCACTAGATAGGAACTTTGGAGTGATTCTTCATCGCACGTTGAGGGATGATTATGTGATCCAATTATATTAGCACTTTTGAGAGATTGCACTAGCGAAAGTACGGACCCTAGGCCTTGTTTTCAAGCTTTGCAATACATGTGCTCTATTTTGTCACTTGCTACCTTGCTATTTTTTATTGTTACTACTACAAAAATCAATGTCTACTATCCATATTACACTTGTATCATCATCTCTTTGCCGAACTAGTGCACCTATACAAATTACCATTGTATTTGGTGTGTTGGAGACACAAGAGACTTTTTTTATTTGGTTACAGGGTTGTTTGAGAGAGACCATCTTCATCCTACACCTCCTATGGATTGATAAACCTTAGGTCATCCACATGAGGGAAAATTGCTACTGTCCTACAAAACTCTGCGCTTGGAGGCCCAACACGAGTCTACAAGAACAAGTTGTGTAGTAGACATCGGCAGGCTGGATCCATGCCAGAGGAAGGCGAGAGTGGGACATCCTGGACTACCCCCGCGCCGCCCCGCCCGCTGCCGCGCAAGCCCCCTTCTCAAGGTAGGGTTGAACAGGGAGCCGCTAGATCCAAGGGGGGAGGAAGATGAGCATGGGGGATGAAGAGAGGAGTGGGGTGGTTAGCGCGACGGGGCTCAGAGGCCTCGGCGATGCAAAATGGCGGCTGGGTGTTGGCTGGATCTGGGCGGGCGGCGCTGGGAGTTGGCTGGGGCGGGTGGTGCTAGTGGTGGCTAGGGCATGCAGAGCGAAGAAAACGGGGAGAGGAAGAAGGTGGGAGGAGTGGGGATGATGATGGATCCGTCCATGGTGACGCGTATCTGGCCGGGATGAGGCGGATGCGGCTGCCGGCGGCATGGTAGGTGAGGTGGAGGGTTGTGCCATGGGGCGCAACAGTTGGGGCGCGGAGGTTGGGAGGTGGCGGGGTCGCCGGTGCTGCGTGGGCTGGCGCAGGGAGGTGGGGTGGGCGGGTAGGTGAGGTTGGGGGAGGGGCGGGACAAGACGTATGGGAGGTGGGAGAGAAGGTGTTGGGGACGTGGGTTTTTCTTTTGTTGCGTGCAGTTCTGTTTGTTGCATGCATGGGTTCGGTTTAGGTGGGCGGTAGCGTGCTCAAGTGTTATCAGAATAATCCTAGGTGTTATTCGAATAAGGTCTTAAGGTGTGTTATCATAATAGACCCACCCTATATATATATATATGAATCAATTAATTCATGTAATGATCACCAGATGCCTTATGTAAATATACCTCACCGGTCTTTGTTATTTAAAGAACATTTTCTTTGTCATCATTGTTGCGGACTTCATATATTCGTTCGTCTTTATCAAATATCATTCCATCACCGGAATTATTCAGATATTACGAGCCGTCCTCTTCAGGTTGATTCTCATCTGGGCTCGGGGAGCGTATGATGTCGAACAAGGTCTCTCCCCCCTCTCTGCCGGTATTGTCCATAGCTTATATTATAACTAATCTAGAAGAAAGATAAAACAATTTAGTATTCAAATTAAAATGCAATCAATAAGTAAAAAATGAATCATAGTAGATAATATGCATCTCGAATAATATCATTAATACATCTCGAATAATCCAGATAATATGCATCATCGAAAATAATCTCGAATACATCATCTCGAATACATCTCGAGTCTTATCACTAATACATCTCTAATATTATCATATATATATATATATATATATATATATATATATATATATATATATATATATATATATATATATATATATAACATCACTAGCTAATACAGATTGGATATTATTGAAGAATCTAGTTCACTCGCGGTTCCTGAGGCGCAGGCGATGGACACCCAATGAGAAGGAACGATCATAGGATCATAGCTGAGGTGAGATCCCTGAAGAATCAGCCAGGTATTGGAGAACCTGACCTCCAACGCAACCATGTAGCGATGGACGTGCTCGTCCTCCTTAGCGACACGGCGACGCACCACCTCCGGTGGTGCCGGCTGCCTCTGCACCAAAAGTGGCCCACGCGAATGTCGGTGTTAAAGCCGGCATATCTCAGGTAGGGGGGGGGGAAGCTACGTATCTGAGGATCAGTGGTAGCAGGGGGAGACAAGGACACAATATTTACCCAGGTTCAGGCTCTCTCGATGGAGGTAATACCCTACTTCCTACTTGATAGATCTTGATGGATATGGAGATTGCAAGAGTTGATCTACCTTGAGATCGTAATGGCTAAACCCTAGATGTCTAGCCTATGATTGTTCTGTTTTCCTCTAGGGACTAAATCCTTCGATTTATATACACACCAGAGGGGGCCTAGGGTTGTACAAAATTGACTTGAGGAGGAAGAAATCATTACATCCGGTCATCAAAATTTGCCTTTCTACATACATAGGAGTCCTACCCGGATATGGGGGTGGTCTTCTGTTTTATCTTCATGGCTGATGACCCACAAGTATAGGGGATCAATTGTAGCTCTTTTTGATAAGTAAGAGTGTCAAACCCAACGAGGAGCAGAAGGAAATGACAAGTAATTTTCAGTAAAGTAGTGTCTGCAAGTGCTGAAATTGTAAGTAGCGAGTAGTTTGATAGCAAGGTAATTTGTAACGAGCAAGTAACGACAATTGTATCAAGTATGCAACAAGGTAGCCCAATCCTTTTGAGGCAAAGGACATGCCAAAACGGTCTCTTATAGTAAGCAAAGCATTCTTGAGGGTACATGCGAATTGCATCTAGTCACTTTCATCATGTTGGTTTGATTTGTGTTTACTACTTTGATAATTTGATATGTGGGTGTACCGCTGCTTAGGTGTTGTTCTTACTTGAACAAACCTCCTACTTATGATTAACCCTCCCGCAAGCATCCGTAATTGTGAGAAAAGTATTAAGAATAAATTCTAACCATAACATTAAACTCTAGGATCCAATGGGTCCCTTACGGAATAGTGCATAAACTCGGGTTTAAGTTTCTATGACTCTCGCAACCCACCATCTATTTACTACTCCACAATGCATTCCCTTAGGCCCAAATAGGGTGAAGTGTCATGTAGTCGACGTTCACATGACACCACTAAGGGAATCACAACATACATACTATCAAAATATCAAAGACATATCAAATTCACATGATTACTTGCAACATGATTTCTCCCGTGACCTCAAGAACAAAGGTAACTACTCATAGGTGATGAACTTGCTCAAGATCAGAGGGGTATTGATATGCATAATGGATATGAACATATAATCTTCAACTAAATAAACCATAGTAATCAACTACAAGATGTAATCAACACTACTAGTCACCCCCTAGCTACAATCTATAGTTCTAGTAACAAGATTGACTACAAGAGATGAACTAGGGTTTGAGATGAGATGGTGCCGGTGAAGATGTTGATAGAGATTGCCCTCCCCAAGACGGGAGAGTGGTTGGTGATGATGATGACAATGATTTCCTCCTCCGGGAGGGAAGTTCCCATGGCGGAATCGCTCCGCCGGAGGGCAAAAGTGCTCCTGCCCAAGTTTTGCCTCGAGATAGCGGCGTTCTGTCCCGAAAACCTTCTCTTCTTTTTTTCTAGTTCAAAGTCACTTATATACGAGAAGATGGGCACCAGAGGTGGGCCGAGGAGGCGACAACCCACTAGGGCGCGCCAAGGGGGCATGGCACGCCCAGGTGGGTCGTGCCCACCTGGTGGCCCCCCTCTGGTGTTTATTGGCTCCGGTATTTCTTAAATATTCCATAAAAAATCCTCTTGGAGTTTCAGCTCATTGGGAGTTGTGCAGAATAGGTGGCCTAACGTAGCTTTTTCAGGTCCAGATTCCAACTGCAGAAATTCTTCCTTGCAAATTATGAGAGAAAAGGCATTATAATTACTCCAAAAAGCATTAATATGGATAAAAACATCTATTATATATAAAAAGTAAATGACGGGTTAACCAGAAGCAAGAGAATCTATTATATATAAAAAGTAAATGACGGGTTAACCAGAAGCAAGAGAATCTATTATATATAAAAAGTAAATGACGGGTTAACCAGAAGCAAGAGAATTAGTCTAAAAATTCCACGTTAATTAGAAAATACTAGCCCTCGATCTGGTGGGTCTTTTAAAATTATAATCTTGTACCCGTTAGATATGCGTAAATATATATTTATATAGCGTTGTCGTAACTAAACAAATATTAACGTGTCATATATGTCTCTCATAAAAAGTCAAACTTTAAACCTAATGCAAAAAACTCACGTATCCATCACGTAAGCACACGTCCTTTTTTTGAGAACACGTGTGCTAACCAAAAAAAAAGTAAAGATACTAGAAAATCAGACAATAGTCAGAAATATCTAGCCATAGATTTTCAGGACCTCTACTTTTACAGAAATAATTAACGAATTAGATCTAGCTTTAAGAAGGAAAAAAAGACTAAGCTGGTGATGGCCTCCGGTGGTGCGGTGGGATATTTTTGAACCCATATTACAATGGGATCTGAGCATATAGAATGCTAAGAATACGTACCCCTAGGAAGCGAACGTGGTCGTCCTGATGGGTTGTTGGCGCAGCCTTGCAGACGTCAAAGGGTATCGATAGGATATGGACGCCGGAAGAAAACAGATGAACAAACGTCTCCCTCTTGATACTATCCTCGGCACCGTCCAGCTGGCATCCGGGTGTAGCTCCATGTCTCTTCCTTCATATGAAGGCCCTGCAAGGATATAGGCAGTGTCTGTCTAGGTTTATGATTTATTAAATAGACTCTTCCTGTGTGTAGTTTTGAAGGAAATATGCCCTAGAGGCAATAATAAAGTTATTATTTATTTCCTTATATCATGATAAATGTTTATTATTCATGCTAGAATTGTATTAACCGGAAACTTAATACATGTGTGAATACATAAGACAAAACAGAGTGTTCCTAGTATGCCTCTACTAGACTAGCTCATTGATCAAAGATGGTTATGTTTCCTAGCCATAGACATGAGTTGTCACTTGATCAACGGGATCACATCATTAGGAGAATGATCTGATGGACAAGACCCATCCGTTAGCTTAGCAATATGATCGTTTAAGTTTTACTGCTATTGCTTTCTTCATGACTTATACATGTTCCTATGACTATGAGATTATGCAACTCCCGAATACCGGAGGAACACTTTGTGTGCTACCAAACGTCACAACGTAACTGGGTGATTATAAAGGTACTCTACAGGTGTCTCCGAAGGTACTTGTTGGGTTGGCGTATTTCGAGATTAGGATTTGTCACTCCGATTGTCGGAGAGGTATCTCTGGGCCCACTCGGTAATGCACATCACTATAAGCCTTGCAAGCATTGCAGCTAATGAGTTAGTTGCGGGATGATGTATTACGGAACGAGTAAAGAGACTTGTTGGTAACGAGATTGAACTAGGTATTGAGATACCGACGATCGAATCTCGGGCATGTAACATACCGATGACAAAGGGAACAATGTATGTTGTTATGCGGTTTGACCGATAAAGATCTTCGTAGAATATGTGGGAGCCAATATGTGCATCCAGGTTCCGCTATTGGTTATTGACCGGAGACGTGTCTCGGTCATGTCTACATAGTTCTCGAACCCGTAGGGTCCGCACGCTTAAGGTTTCGATGATAGTTTTATTATGAGTTTATGAGTTTTGATGTACCGAAGGAGTTCGGAGTCCCGGATGAGATCGGGGACATGACGAGGAGTCTCAAAATGGTCGAGACGTAAAAATCGATATATTGGACGACTTTATTCGGACATCGGAAAGGTTCCGAGTGATCCGGGTATTTTCGGAGTACCGGGGAGTTACGGGAATAGAGGAGAGAGGCCAAAAGGAAGGAGGCGTGCAGCCCCCTTCTGGTCCGAATTGGACAAGGGGTGCAGCCCCCTTTTCCTTCTCCCTCTCCCCCTCTTTCCTTCTCTCCTACTCCGGAAAGGAAAGGGGAATCCTACTAGGACTTGGGAGTCCTAGTAGGACTCCCCACACTTGGTGCGCCCCCTCTAGCGCCGGCCTCTCCCTCCCTCCTTTATATACGGGGGCAGGGGGGCACCTCTAGACACAACAATTGATCTCTTGATCTCTTAGCCGTGTGCGGTGCCCCCCTCCACCATAGTTCTCCTCGATAAATATTGTAGCGGTGCTTAGGCGAAGCCCTGCGACGGTAGAACATCAAGATCGTCACCAAGCCGTTCGAGGGACGTCATCGAGCTGAACGTGTGCTAGAACTCGGAGGTGCCGTAGTTTCGGTGCTTGATCGGTCGGGCCGTGAAGACGTACGACTACATCAACCGCGTTGTTCTAACACTTCCGCTTTCGGTCTACGAGGGTACGTAGACTCACTCTCCCCTCTCGTTGCTATGCATCTGGTAGATAGATCTTGCGTGATCGTAGGAAAATTTTAAAATACTACGTTCCCCAACAGTGGCATCATGAGCCAGGTCTATGCGTAGATGATATGCACGAGTAGAACACAATGAGTTGTGGGCGATACTAGTCATACTGCTTACCAGCATGTCATACTTTGCTTCGGCGGTATTGTGGGATGAAGCGGCCCGGACCAACACTACGCGTACGCTTACGCGAGACTGGTTTCACCGTTACGAGCACTTGTTGCTTAAAGGTGACTGGCGGGTGTCTGTCTCTCTCACTTTAGCTGAATCAAGTGTGGCTACGCCCGGTCCTTGTGAAGGTTAAAACAGCACATACTTGACGAAACATCGTTGTGGTTTTGTATGCGTAGGTAAGAACGGTTCTTGCTAAGCCCGTAGCAGCCACGTAAAACTTGCAACAACAAAGTAGAGGACGTCTAACTTGTTTTTGCAGGGCATGTTGTGATGTGATATGGTCAAGACATGATGAGTTATACGGTTTTGTATGAGATGATCATGTTTTGTAAAGTTATCGGCAACTGGCAGGAGCCATATGGTTGTCGCTTTATTGTATGAAATGCAATCGCCATGTAATTGCTTTACTTTATCACTAAGCGGTAGCGATAGTCGTAGAAGCAATAGTTGGCGAGACGACAACGATGCTACGATGGAGATCAAGGTGTCGCGCCGGTGACGAAGGTGATCATGACGGTGCTTTGGAGATGGAGATCAAAAGCACAAGATGATGATGGCCATATCATGTCACATATTTTGATTTGCATGTGATGTTTATCTTATTATGCTTCTTATTTTGCTTAGAACGACGGTAGCATTATAAGATGATCCCTTAAAAATTTCAAGGTACAAGTGTTCTCCCTGAGTATGCACCATTGCGAAAGTTCTTCGTGCTGAGACACCACGTGATGATCGGGTGTGATAGGCTCTATGTTCAAATACAACGGGTGTAAGACAGTTTTGCACACGCAGAATACTCGGGTTAAACTTGACGAGCCTAGCATATGCAGATATGGCCTCGGAACACTGGAGACCGAAAGGTCGAGCGTGAATCATATAGTAGATATGATCAACATAAGATGTTCACCATTGAAACTACTCCATCTCACGTGATGATCGGACATGGTTTAGTTGATTTGGATCACGTGATCATTTAGATGACTAGAGGGATGTCTATCTAAGTGGGAGTTCTTAAGTAATATAATTAAATTGAACTTTAATTTATCATGAACTTAGTCCTCGTAGTATTAGCATATCTATGTTATAGATCAATAGCTCGCGATGTTGCTCCCCGTTTATTTTTTATATGTTCCTAGAGAAAACTAAGTTGAAAGATGTTAGTAACAATGATGCAGAATTGTTCCGTGATCTGAGGATTATCCTCATTGCTGCACAGATAATTATGTCCTTGATGCACCGCTAGGTGACATACCTATTGCAGGAGCAGATGTAGACGTTATGAACGTTTTGACAAAAGCTCGGTATGATGACTACTTGATAGTTTAAGTGCACCATGCTTTATGGCTTAGAACCGGGACTTCAAAAACGTTTTGAACGCCACGGAGCATATAAGATGTTCCAAGAGTTGAAATTAGTATTTCATACTCATGCCCGTGTCGAAAGGTATAAGACTTCTGACAGTACTTTGCCTACTAGATGGAGGAGAATAGCTCAACCAGTGAGCATGTGCTCAGATTGTCTGGGTACTACAATTACTTGAATCAAGTGGGAGTTAATCTTCCAGATAAGATAGTAATTGACAAAGTTCTCTAGTCACTATCACCAAGTTAGTAGAACTTCGTGATGAACTATAATATGCAAGGGATGACGAAAGGAATTCCCGAGCTCTTCGCAATGCTGAAGTCGGCGAAGGTAGAAATCATGAAAAATCATCAAGTGTTGATGGTTAACAAGACCACTTGTTTCAAGTAAAGGGCAAAGGGATAGAAGGGGAACTTCAAGAAGAATGACAAGCAAGTTGTCACTCCCGTGAAGAAACCCAAAGCTAAAACTCAAGCCTGAAACTAAGTGCTTCTACTGCAAAGGAAATGGTCACTGGAAGTGGAACTGCCCTAGATACTTGGCGGATAAGAAGGATGGCAAAGTGAACAAAGGTATATTTTGATATACAGATTATTAATGTGTACTTTACTAGTGTTCATAGCAACCCCTGGGTATTTGATACCGGTTCAGTTGCTAAAATTAGTAACTCGAAACGAGAATTGCAGAATGAACAGAGACTAGTTAAAGGTGAAGTGACGATGTGTGTTGGAAGTGGTTCCAAGATTGATATGATCATCATCGCACACTCCCTATACTTTCGGGATTAGTGTAAAACCTAAATAAATGTTATTTGGCATTTGCGTTGAGCATGAATATGATTTGATCATATTTGTTGCAATACGGTTATTCATTTAAAGTCATAGAATAATTGTTATTATGTTTACATGAATAAAACCTTCGATGGTCATACACCCAATGAAAATAGTTTGTTGGATCTCGATCGTGGTGATACACATATTCATAATATTGAAGCCAAAAGATGCAAGGTTAATAATGATAGTGCAACTTATTTGTGGCACTGCTGTTTAGGTCATAATGGTGTAAAGCGCATGAAGAAACTCCATAGTGATGGACTTTTGGAATCACTTGATTATGAATCACTTGGTGCTTGCGAACCATGCCTCATGGGCAAGATGACTAAAACTCCGTTCTCTGGAACAATGGAGCGAGCAACAGATTTGTTGGAGATCATACATACAGATGTATGTGGACCAATGAGTGTTGAAGCTCGCGGCGGGTATCATTATTTTCTGACCTTCACTGATGATTTGAGCAGATATGGGTATATCTACTTAATGAAGCACAAGTCTAAAACATTTGAAAAGTTCAAAGAATTTCAGAGTGAAGTGGAGAATCATCGTAACAAGAAAATAAGAGTTTCTACGATATGATCGTAGAGGTAAAATATTTGAGTTAGCGAGTTTGGCCTTCAGTAAAAACAATGTGAAATAGTTTCACTACTCACGCCACCTGGAACACCATAGTGTAATGGTGTGTCCGAACGTCATAACCGTACTTTATTAGATATGGTGCGATCGATGATGTCTCTTACCGATCTACCACTATCGCTTTTGGGGTTATGCATTAGAGATAGATACATTCACGTTAAATAGGGCACCATCTAAATCCGTGGAGATGACACCGTATGAACTGTGGTTTGACAAGAAACCTAAGCGGTCATTTCTTTAAGTTTGGGACTGCGATGCTTATGTGAAAAAGTTTCAACATGATAAGCTCGAACCCAAACCGGAGAAGTAAATCTTCATAGGATACCCAAAAGAAACTGTTGGGTACACCTTCTATCACAGATCTGAAGGCAAGGTCTTTGTTGCTAAGAGTGGATCCTTTCTAGAGAAGGAGTTTCTCTCGAAAGAAGTGAGTGGGAGGAAAGTGGAACTTGATGAGGTAATTGTACCTTCTCACGAATTGGATAGTAGTACATCACAGAAACTGGTTCCAGTGATTCCTACACCAATTAGTGAGGAAGCTAATGATGATGATCATGAAACTTCGGATCAAGTTACTGCTGAACTTCGTAGATCAACCAGAGTACGTTCTGCACCAGAGTGGTACGGCAACCCGGTTCTGGAAGTCATGTTACTGGACCATGATGAACCTACGAACTATGAAGAAGCGATGATGAGCCCAGATTCCGCAAAATGGCTTGAGACCATGAAATCTGAGATGGGATCCATGTATGAGAACAAAGTGTGAACTTTGGTTGACTTGCCCGATGGTCGGCAAGCCATTGAAAATAAATGGATCTTCAAGAGGAAGACTGACGCTGACAGTAATGTTACTGTTTACAAAGCTCGACTTGTCGCGAAAGTTTTTCAACAAGTTCAAGGAGTTGACTACGATGAGACTTTCTCACCCGTAGCGATGCTTAAGTCTGTCCGAATCATGTTAGCAATTGCCGCATTTTATGAAATCTGGCAAATGGATAACAAAACTGCATTCTTTAATGGATTTATTAAAGAAGACTTGTATATGATGCAACCAGAAGGTTTTGTCAATCCTAAAGGTGCTAACAAAATGTGCAAGCTCCAGCGATCCATCTATGGACTGGTGCAAGCATCTCGGAGTTGGAATATACGCTTTGATAAGTTGATCAAAGCATATAGATTTATACAGACTTGCGGTCAAGCCTGTATTTACAAGAAGTGAGTGGGAGCACTACAACCTTTCTGATAAGTATATGTGAATGACATATTGTCGATCGGAAATGATGTAGAATTTTCTGGAAAGCATAAAGGAGTGTTTGAAAGGAGTTTTTCAAAGAAAGACCTTGGTGAAGCTGCTTACATATTGGGCATCAAGATCTATAGAGATAGATCAAGACGCTTGATAAGACTTTCGATGAGTACATACCTTGATATGATTTTGAAGTAGTTCAAAATGGATCAGTCAAAGAAGGAGTTCTTACCTGACTTGTAAGGTGTGAAGTTGAGTAAGACTCAAAGCCAGACCACGGTAGAAAAATATAGAGAAAATGAAAGTCATTCCCTATGCCTCAGCCATAGGTTCTATAAAGTATGCCATGCTGTGTACCAAACATGTTGTGTACCTTGCCATGAGTTTGTCAAGAGGGTACAATAGTGATCCAGGAGTAGATCACTGTACAACAGTCAAAGTTATCCTTAGTAACTGGATGACTAAGGAAATGTTTCTCGATTATGGAGGTGATAAAGAGTTTGTCGTAAAGGGTTACGCCGATGCAAGCTTTGACACTAAATCCAGCTGACTCTAAGTATCAATCTGGATGCGTATTGAAAGTGGGAGCAATTAGCTAGAGTAGCTCCATGCAGAGCATTGTAGACACATAGACATTTGCGAAATACATACGGATCTGAATGTGACAGACCCGTTGACTAAACTTCTCTCACGAAGCAAAACATGATCACACCTTAGTACTCATTGGGTGTTAATCACATAGCGATGTGAACTAGATTATTGACTCTAGTAAACCCTTTGGGTGTTAATCACATGACGATGTCAACTATCGGTGTTAAATCACATGGCAATGTGAACTAGATTATTGACTCTAGTGCAAGTGGGAGACTGAAGGAAATATGCCCTAGAGGCAATAATAAAGTTATTATTTATTTCCTTATATCATGATAAATGTTTATTATTCATGCTAGAATTGTATTAACCGGAAACTTAATACATGTGTGAATACATAGACAAAACAGAGTGTTCCTAGTATGCCTCTACTAGACTAGCTCATTGATCAAAGATGGTTATGTTTCCTAGCCATAGACATGAGTTGTCACTTGATCAACGGGATCACATCATTAGGAGAATGATCTGATGGACAAGACCCATCCGTTAGCTTAGCAATATGATCGTTTAAGTTTTACTGCTATTGCTTTCTTCATGACTTATACATGTTCCTATGACTATGAGATTATGCAACTCCCGAATACCGGAGGAACACTTTGTGTGCTACCAAAGGTCACAACGTAACTGGGTGATTATAAAGGTACTCTACAGGTGTCTCCGAAGGTACTTGTTGGGTTGGCGTATTTCGAGATTAGGATTTGTCACTCCGATTGTCGGAGAGGTATCTTTGGGCCCACTCGGTAATGCACATCACTATAAGCCTTGCAAGCATTGCAGCTAATGAGTTAGTTGCGGGATGATGTATTACGGAACGAGTAAAGAGACTTGTTGGTAACGAGATTGAACTAGGTATTGAGATACCGACGATCGAATCTCGGGCATGTAACATACCGATGACAAAGGGAACAATGTATGTTGTTATGCGGTTTGACCGATAAAGATCTTCGTAGAATATGTGGGAGCCAATATGAGCATCCAGGTTCCGCTATTGGTTATTGACCGGAGACGTGTCTCGGTCATGTCTACATAGTTCTCGAACCCGTAGGGTCCGCACGCTTAAGGTTTCGATGATAGTTTTATTATGAGTTTATGAGTTTTGATGTACCGAAGGAGTTCGGAGTCCCGGATGAGATCGGGGACATGACGAGGAGTCTCAAAATGGTCGAGACGTAAAAATCGATATATTGGACGACTATATTCGGACATCGGAAAGGTTCCGAGTGATTCGGGTATTTTCGGAGTACCGGGGAGTTACGGGAATAGAGGAGAGAGGCCAAAAGGAAGGAGGCGTGCAGCCCCCTTCTGGTCCGAATTGGACAAGGGGTGCAGCCCCCTTTTCCTTCTCCCTCTCCCCCTCTTTCCTTCTCTCCTACTCCGGAAAGGAAAGGGGAATCCTACTAGGACTTGGGAGTCCTAGTAGGACTCCCCACACTTGGTGCGCCCCCTCTAGGGCCGGCCTCTCCCTCCCTCCTTTATATACGGGGGCAGTGGGGCACCTCTAGACACAACAATTGATCTCTTGATCTCTTAGCCGTGTGCGGTGCCCCCCTCCACCATAGTTCTCCTCGATAAATATTGTAGCGGTGCTTAGGCGAAGCCCTGCGACGGTAGAACATCAAGATCGTCACCACGCCGTCGTGCTGACGGAACTCTCCCTCGACACTCGGCTGGATCGGAGTTCGAGGAACGTCATCGAGCTGAAGGTGTGCTAGAACTCGGAGGTGCCGTAGTTTCGGTGCTTGATCGGTCGGGCCGTGAAGACGTACGACTACATCAACCGCGTTGTTCTAACGCTTCCGCTTTCGGTCTACGAGGGTACGTAGACTCACTCTCCCCTCTCGTTGCTATGCATCTGGTAGATAGATCTTGCGTGATCGTAGGAAAATTTTAAAATACTACGTTCCCCAACAAGTTTGTGCGTGGGTAATTTACGTTTTCGGCCGGCTGCATGTTGGTTAGCAAGCGTAGCTAACTTTCCTTGTTGTGTACATGTGTGTATTGCTATTGAGATGCTTTGTGTACAAGGGCATCTTTCTAATGGGTTGAAACGGATCTTTGTGCAGTTAGCAATCTGCAGATCTTGTCCCAAGGAGATGTATATTGAGAGCAAAACATGCTCCCTGCTATCAACAACAGACCCCGGTAAGTGTTCTACAACTGCGATGTAGTCGGAGCCAGTCAAAAATATTCCCATGAGTGCTACCTTGGTCATTAAGGTAAGATATAGTACTACCCAAAATTTGTTTACAGGCAAGCAGATTAGGGGAAACGTCCTCATACCTAAGCACTGTGCATCGCGATAGTGCAGTATATTATTAATTAGTTTATCTTAATGTAACCTAAAGATAAACGATTTTTCGGACACATGAAATTTGATTTTGTATGTGTTCCTGAGATGTTATTAAAATATTATGCTGTTCAAATAAAGCAACTTTTAAAGTTTTTTCTTTAATGTATGATTTTTTTCACAGCAATGCAGTTTAGTTTTCACAAGTATTCGTACTTTCTGTTTGCTTTTAATTAGGATTTAGCTTACCATGAGTTTGTCATTATCAGGTAAGCGATTCAAAATTTGGAACTGTCGACACTGCCAACAAAATTTTCCTTTCTAAGTTAATCTTTAGATTAAATGCTTACTTTTTTCTGTTTTGAACTTTTTTCATACATCATATGCAGGATGAGGTTATTGCCTATGAGAACTGACAACCATTTCGGCATGAGGATTATTGTGCGGTTATTTTCTTGAATATTTATCCAAGATTAATTCCTACCCTTAACATTTAGCTGCACCTTCCACACATGGTTTTAGTGCATCATGAATGTTTGCATCCTCGACTTGATAAGTGTGTACATGTTCGTAATGCAATGCACGGGCTGGTGAAGATAGATTGACTCAGCTACTTTGCCCGCCGCATCAGCATGGTACAACAAACCAGTCAAAAGGTACACTTTCTTCACATGGTTGTGGTAGAAGTATAAACAGATTTAATGTGCATTGTTGGACCATATAGTTGTGATCCTTCAACTTTAGTTATATGTGTGTTCAGTAGAGGTATCATTATAGTGCTGTATAAACGGAATCAGAATAGTTTTCATAAAAAAATTACATCTTTTGTTCACTTAATCGGTGGCCATCGAAGAGCAGTGCTATGTGTATGACGAATTCCATCTAATTTCAGTATGATCTATTTGTTTGAGCCGTGGATCCTCACCTTCTTTTAATCTGTATGGCTCGGAAGTTTGTTCACTAGCCTTTGTCTCCCCTGCCTGGAGTCATATGTGCTGTTTTATTTATATGCATACCACACTCCTCATTATTGTTAGAATTACTGCCATGAAAAAATCTCACAAGTATGAAGGAAGGTTTGTGAACTTCTTTAATTTTTGTTTCTTCAACTCTTGAGGAAACTATTTTCCGGCGTCAACCCCATCGGCTAACAAAAATATAAGCTAGAGATAACGTGATTCTGAAAAACAATCATGCTTTAGTAACTTGGTGGTCATACTCTATACCAACTTCTTGACAGAATGTTTAATGTATGGTTCAAAATTGGGGAATATTACTCTACTTCTTTAGTGAATGATTTAGTTTTTCTCTTACCGACTTTTGTAGAGTGGAGCACGATTTTCAAACAGATTATTTCATGAATAAAATGTCCTTGGCAATAATTAAGATCCATATGGTCGATGTGTTCGGACTCCCTCACCAGTATGGTTAGGATGACAAAGAATTTACTTCCTTCATATTTAGACTGAACAAAAGGTAATTGGTAGAATGAGTATTATAGTGGTATATTATTGGTTAGATGCTTTTTTCCGGTAAAACTGATAAGTAAAGTTGATGTATGGTATATTAGCAGCATAATGACATATGTTCAAAGTATGTACTGTCGGGTCTTAGGGGTTACAGCTTAGGGTAGTTGACAGTTACCATAAGTCTCCCACAAACCGATTAACTAGAAAATGAACAATCGATCTAGAAATATCTAACATACCACAACTAGACGATCTTTACAAATAATACTTATTATTTAAATTTTATGCCTAAGGAGTCAATTTGATGTATCTTCATAATTGTGCATGTGGTAATTCATCTGACTGACCCCTTTTATATTGGACATAACTAATTGACTTCTATAATTTTATATAAACATCATTTTCCCATTGCTCTGCTCGATAGATCACATGAAGATGACACATATGGTCATGCTATTGTGTGTTTCTATAATGAGTAGATCATTTACCATATATAAAAGCTGATTAAATATAACTTTGTATGGTTATAGCTCATTTAGCATAACAATTTGTATGGCTATAGAACCATACTATTCTAAAAATGGCAATGTGAGAATCACTGAGGCATGTTTCTGATGATGCCCTCGCAACACTAATACCCATCTAGAACTGATAAATTGCACAATAGGACTGATTATGAAAAGTTACTACAGTGCAGATAACAAGCATGACTACAACGTAACATATAGATTTATATGTCAATGAGAAAACCAAATTACCTAAGACAAAGCTATGTTTGAAGAAGACTTATATTTGTGAACGTGATCACATTTGGTTACAAATTTCTATAGACAAATCAAATAATACATTAGCATGATAAACATTAAAAAATTCTAGCCCGCACATCGGGCGGGCCACTCTGCTAATTATAAATAAGAGTAAGAAAACATGATGCAAAATGGACGTATCAACGGCCCACCAGTCCGGCCCACCACGAGTAGTTTGGAAACACGAGGACCCCCAAATCCAAGGCTCCCTTAGTAGCCCCTGAACTTGCCTTCAACAACGATGTAGTATCCGGCTTTGTGTCTTTGGCCTTGCAAGGCAGGTTCTTCTTTATACTCCGAAACGACAATAGTTCGGCTCCAACCTTTATACCCTGCCTTGATGATTCCTTCCCGTTACCGCCTCGACTTCCATGCGTCAGGAGAATATGAACAGACCACATACTTTTTATAAATAAACCCCTGGCCGCGCGAGGGTTGTGTCTATTTAAGGAGATTGGATCTCAGATGCCCTTCTACACTGTGCAGAGATCCTTTAGAACAAACCACGAAAAATCCTCCAGACATGGCAAGCGCTCCTGGCTCTTCCTCGCGTCCCCATGGACCTCAAGCAGGCAATTGGGGAAGCTGCTCAGTATCCCACTCCCAGCTAATTAGGCTTCAGATGGAGGGATATCTTCCTCCCACGGATCTAGTCTCCGTTCGGGCTGGTTTAGCTTCAATTGATGGCGAGGCATTCGGAGAAATTTTCCCCAATCCCAGTAAGGAGGAGTAGGTGTGTTTTGCTTAGTTCCTTCTGAGAGGTATAGGCTTTCCAATCCAACCCTTCCTCTGAGGCTTTTTGGAGTTTTATGGGCTCCAACTGCACAACCTTACGCCAGGTTCTATCCAGCACATCGTGGGTTTTGTTGCTCTTTGCGGTCTATTTTTAGGCTGCGAAGCTCATTTTGAACTATGGAGAAAGTTCTTTTGCCTCGTTCCTCGCACTCAAAAGGGATCCATATTCGAGGTGGGCGGTGTCGAGGTATGGCGCATAGCAGGAACATATTACCTGTCCGGCACTCCCAAAAAGGGACCCGAAGAGTGGCCCTCGGAGTGGTTTTATATCGAAGACGTTGCCCTTCTGGACCCAGTGTGGCACGCTCTTCCCGAATTCTCCAGCGCCCCTTTGAAGAAACGCTTCAACTGGCATCCCCGGAGCCCCAAGCAAGGGGATAGCGTGGAAGTTAAGAGGCTAGTCAACAAGATCAGGGTACTTGCCCACACCAAGCTCTCGATAATTGAAGTTATGGCCATTGCGATAAACTTATGTGTTCAGCCACTTCAATCCCGGGGGTTTCCCATGTGGCATTACAACGGGAAGGTCGACGTGTCTCGCTACACGTGCGAGGGACCGGATACCCCGACCGCCTTGGCCGCCATCTTATCAGATCTTTACAAGGGGGAGAAAGAAGACTTTGTCCGTTTACAATGTTGGGAAGGTTTTTCCATGTATAACCCCATTGACCGGGTAAGTTTTTCGGTTGCCAGCATGATCCAACCTCTTCACTAAGATGTGCTGACCGAACTATATTTGGTTGTCCTTTTAAAACAGACATGGAGGAAGGTGATCGAGGGGGTTAATTGCCCTGCCCCGCAACCAAAGGACCGTGCCCGCGACAAAGATCCCTGATTCGAAGAGGATACAGATATATTTATAGAGCTCATTGACGGAGTTTTCTATCAGGCGAGCCATGATGGTACAGAAGTGGCAATTATAGCCGATTATCCTGATCTTCTTCCTTCCTCCAATGTAATTTCCCACGAGACATCCTCTCAAAGAGAGCCTTCCCTTCGCGCCTCACCCATTGTACTGACTCTGCTCAAAAGGGCATGCGCTCTGCACGCCGCATTGCATCGAGGGCATCTAGGGGGGCAGCGCCTACGCAGGGCAAGCCTTCGAAACAAAAATAAGCGGGGATCTCCATCGAGCCTCCTCCTTCATCGAAGAGGTATAATTTTCAGTATGTGCGCTTGTTTGAGATCGGGTCATTACATTTCCCCTTCTGTCCTATTCCAAAAGGAACGTGCGCCGAACTGTGTCTGAGGACCAAATTGGCCGATCACCATACAATCCGGCCCCGGGCTCATCAACAAGGACAAGAATTGATACGGATGATGCGCTGGATTGTCCACCGTAGGAAGATTCAGATGATGTGTCAGTCACAAATTCCGAAGTGGAGAGCGCGATGGGTAATCGACAGCGAAAAGAGGCCATGCGTGCTCTAGCCTTTACTGAGGAAGAATTCAACGACCTCAGCTCCGTGGATGCATATATCCGAGTTGCTCGGGACGGTCTCGCTGGAGCCACACACCTATTTTCAAAGGATATGCGGAAAATAATTTATGTAAATTTAATGAGTATATGCCAGTAGCCCCCGAGACTTGAAGCGGTTGGTCCAATTGATTCAAGGATCGTTATGACCACATGTTCTGAAGGAAAAGAATGAAGCGCTGTCTCAAAAGTTTGAAGCGAACCAGGCCAAGCTGAATGCAGTCACCACCGAGCTATAAGAAGTGAAGAAATCCACGACGGGATCTCATGGTAAGGACGAATAGTGTTTGAAAAATACGATTTTACCTTCGATGATGTTTAAGCATACATTGTTGCATTTCAGCGGCAGAATCGTCTGATCAACTGGAAGAGAAGTTAAGGACTGCCCAGAAAGACAAAAAATATGCTGAGGGGCAAGAAGCAGCAGACCAGCATGTATTAACACGGACTATTGAGCAAAAGAACAAGCTGTTGGATTAAAAAGATTAAGCAAGCCGGAGAGATAGAGGACCTAAGGGCCCAGTTATGGGATGCATTGACAGAGAATAAAAATTTAAAAGGCGGCATATTCAGTATGACCTTTGAACTTGCTCCAGTATTCATATTATCCGGTAATTCGGAGTGTTATAATGTTGTTGTTGTAGGTTTGTTACCCAGACGTCCTGAAGAAGAAGTATCCGAATTCCAAGGTGACGTGCTAAAAGAGCTCTCCAAAGTGCATGAGCGGGCCCGGAAAGCCATGAAAAGCATGGCTAAAGCCTTATGGCCGTTTGATTCTCCTCCAGAAATTATGGAGGACCTGTCAAACTTTTTCAAAGGAGCTCGGTGCCGCTTTGAGCTATGGAAGGCGTCGGCATGCCAAGAAGGTGCTCGAGAGGCATGGGCCATGGTGAATGACTATTATAGCAAGACTTCTCCCATGTCCTCAGGAACATATGATCAACACAACTAGCAACTACAAGGAGTATTAATATGCATAATGGATCTGAACATATGATCTACCACCGAAGAAATCATATAAATGTTCATAATCAGAGGGGTATTAATATGCATAATGGATCTGAACATATGATCTTCCACCGAATAAACCAACTAGCATCAACTACAAGGAGTAATCAACACTACTAGCAACCCACAGGTACCAATCTGAGGTTTTGGGACAAAGATTGGATACAAGAGATGAAATAGGGTTTGAGAGGAGATGGTGATGGTGAAGATGTTTATGGAGATTGACCCCCTCCTGATGAGAGGATCATTGGTGATGACAATGGTGACGATTTCCCCCCTCGCAGAGGGATGTTTCCCCGGCAGAACAGCTCCGCCGAAGCCCTAGATTGGTTCCCCCCAGGTTCCGCCTCGAGACGGCGGCGCTTCGTCCCGAAAGCTTCCTTCTGATTTTTTCCAGGGCAGAAGACACCTTATACCAGAAGATGGCCATCAGGAGGCTGCAGCTGGCCCATGAGGCAGGGGGCGCGCCCAGGGGGGTAGGGCGTGCCCCCCACCCTCGTGGACGGTGGGTGCCCCCCCCCCCCCCGCTGGTGCTTTCTTCGCCCAATATTTTTTTATTCCAAAACTGACTTTCGTGGAGTTTCAGGACTTTTGGAGTTGTGCAGAATAAGTCTCTAATATTTGATCCTTTTCCAGCCCAGAATTCCAGCTGCCGGCATTCTCCCTCTTCATGTAAACCTTGTAAAATAATAGAGAAAAGATATAATTATTGTGACATAATGTGCAGTAATAGTCCATAATGCAATAACTAACTATATAAAACCATGATGCAAAATGGACGTATCAGACGCTCGGCCCTGGAGTGTCGTCACCTCAACCTGAGACCCCCAGTTCGGACTCTTATCGGTCCAAGAGGTCAACCTCTCCGGGGTTCCATATCTGAAAGCAGGTTCGCCGCCCATTTGGCGTCGCGGGGTTCAGTGATATAGAACAACTCCTGCTGCCATACTTTGTTCGTCTCTAGGAACGATCCCTTTGACCAGGTTGCATTCGGGAGCTTGCTTATCATAGCACCCCCGCACTCCGCGTGTTGCCCGTCCACCACCTTCGGCTTCACGTCGAAGGTTTTAAGCCATAGGCCGAAGTTTGGGGAAACGCGGAGGAAAGCTTCACACACCACTATAAAAGCGGAGATGTGGAGAATTGAGTTCGGGGCTAGATCATGGAAATCTAGCCCGTAGACAAACAGCAAACCCCGAACAAAGGGGTGGAGTGGAAACCCTAGCCCCCTAACAAAGTGCGAGAGAAACACGACCCTCTCACCCGCCTCTGGGACGGGAACCACCTGGCCCTGGGCGGGGACTTGGTGCGCAATGTCAGCAGCGAGATAGCCTGCGTTCCAAAGATCCTCCACAGTTTTCTCAGTAACCGTAGAGGCCTCCCACTTGCCCCTGGCACCGGATCCAGCCATTGCTGGGGAAGGAAGTAGTGGTTGATGAACGAAGAATGGTGGGTGCAAGAGATGAGGGTCCTGGGGCTAGGAAGGTTGGAGAACTCGACCTTGAGGAAAGCGTGGGGCTGATGAAAGGGATTGATATCCTTTTATAACAATGTGAATATAGAACGTCCCCCACTTTAGTAATAAACCTCGACGGTTCCCAAAGTGGTCGTGCGTAATGCGCGGTTTGGATGCTCACGTCACGTTGATAACGATCCCACAATAAGCGGGCACGATCTCTACTCTCATAAGATGTGTCAATGGGGTTATACCTCGAAAGGCAAAATTAGGACCAAATAAATGGTTCGGTATGTTAATGGGATGGACGCGACACTTCGCCAAAAATTTGTCAGTGAAGACGTAATATTTGTTTTCTTTCGATGCCTTGCCTTCGAGGCTAAGGGTGGTACTAACCATGTAGAGCCGAACACAATACACCTTTTTACAGAAGATATATTCGGAAGAAGGAACCCGCCTTGCAACGTCGAAGACAATACAGAAGCCGAACTCATCGTCATCGAACACAGGTTCAGGGGCTCCTGAGGGAGTCCTAGATTGAGGGGTCCTTGGGTGGCTAGATAACTCATGGTGGGCCGAAGTTGTGGGCCGTGAAGATCATTGTTGAAGATCGTCTCTCGTATCCGGATAGGACTCATGTATTTGTATAATGGCAGGTTTTAGGTTCGGGTGTAATATTTCCTTCTTGTGCAAGATGGTTATGTGCAAAACCTAGGCCCCTCCGGTGCATATATAAACTGGAGGGTTTAGTCCGTAGAGGCTAGAGAATCATAAGATCCTCATAGGCAAGAATTTAGGGTTTAGCCATTACGATCTCGAGGTAGATAAACTCTTGTAATCATATTCCTCCATATTAAGAGGGCCTGAACCTAGGTAAACATCGTGTCCCCAGCCTCCTGTTACCATCGATCCTCAGACGGATAGTTCGGGACCCCCTACCCGAGATCCACCGGTTTTGACACCGACAAGTCTCATGAATTTAATTTCTCCAAGTTTAATAGAAATCTTCATGAAAAAGATTTGCCAAGTAAGGATGAAAAAATTGGTCTTGCTTCTATTGATGTGCCTCCCACTGATCCTCAACAACAATATTTGCTAGACCATGAAAATGATTTACATATGCATGAAATAAATGAAATAGACGATATTTTCTTTGAATAGCATCCTCTACTTAAACCCATTTACCTATTGAAACTCTAGGAGGTCCTCCTCCGCCTAATGGTGATCATGTGTTTGAACTAAAGCAATTGCCTAACACTTTGAAATATGCTTATCTTGATGACAAGAAGATATATCATGTTACTATTAGTGCTAACCTTTCAGAACATGAAGAAGAAAGATTAATGAAAGTTCTAAGGAAGCGCCGAGCTGCTAATGGATATACTCTTGATGACTTAAAGGGCATTTTTTCCACTCTATGTCAGCATAAGATTAATACGGAACCTGATTCTAAACCCGTTGTTGATCATCAACACCGGTTAAATACGAAGATGAAAGAAGTGGTAAGAACGGAAATATTAAAAATTCTAGAAGCAGGTATAATCTATCCTATAGCTGGTAGTAGATGGGTAAGTCATGTTCATTGAGTTCCTAAGAAAGGAGGTATTACTGATGTTCCTAATGATAAGAATGAACTTATTGCATAAAGAATTGTTACAGGCTATAGAATGGTAATTGATTTTAGAAAACTAAATAAAGCAACTAGAAAAGATCATTACCCTCTGCCTTTTATTGATCAAATGCTAGAAAGACTATCTAAGCACACAAACTTTTGCTTCCTTGAAGGATACTCTGGTTTTTTGCAATTACCTCTTTGTCAACCTGATCAAGAAAATACCACTTTTACTTGTCCCTTTGGATTTTATGCTTATAGACGTATGCCTTTCGGTTTCTACAATGCACCTGCTACCTTTCAAAGATGTATGACTGCTATATTCTCTGACTTTTGTGAAAAGATTGTAGAAGTTTTCATGGATGACTTCTCTGTTTATGGGAAGTCATTTGATGATTGTTTAAGCAATCTTGATCGAGTTTTGCAGAGATGTGAACAAACAAATCTTGTCTTGAATTGGGAAAAGTGCCACTTTATGGTTAATGAACGTATTGTCTTGGGCCATAAGATTTATGAAAAGGGTATCGAAGTGGACAAAGCTAAGGTAGATGCAATTGAGAAGATGCCATGTCCTAAGGATATCAAAGGTATTCGTAGATTCCTAGATCATGTTGGTTTCTATAGGAGATTTATTAAAGACTTTTCTAAAAGTTCTAGGCCTCTTACAAATCTTTTGCAAAAGGATGTTCCTTTTGTTTTGGTTGATGATTGTTTCGAAGCCTTTGAAACACTCAAGAAAGCCTTAACTTCTGCACCTATTGTTCAACCACCTGATTGGAACTTGCCTTTTGAAATTGTGCGTGATGCTAGTGATTATGTTGTTGGTGTTGTTCTAGGACAAAGAGTTGATAAGAAACTAAATGTTATTCATTATGCTAGTAAGACTCTTGATAGTGTTCAAAAGTATTATGGTACTACTGAAAAGGAATTCCTAGCACTGGTATTTGCTTGTGACAAATTTAGATCTTACATTGTTGATTCGAAAGTAACTGTTCACACGGACCACGTTGCCATTAAATATCTTATGGAAAAGAAAGATGCTAAACCAAGACTTACTCGGTGGGTACTCTTGCTACAAGAATTTGATTTGCATATCATTGACAGAAAAGGAGTTGAGAACCCCATAGCTGATAACTTGTCTAGGCTTGAAAATGTGCTTGATGACCCACTACCTATTTTCGATAGTTTTCCTGATAAGTAGTTAGCTGCATTAAATGTTGCTGATATTACTCCTTGGTATGCTGACTATGCTAATTACATTGTTGCTAAATATTTACCTCCTAGCTTTACATATCAATAAAATAAAAAAATATTTTATGATTTAAGACACTACTTTTGGGATGACCCACATCTTTATAAAGAACGAGTAGATGGTATTATTAGACGTTGTGTACCTGAGCATGAACAGGGACAAATCCTTCGGAAATGTCAGTTCGAAGCATATGGAGGGCATCATGCTGGAGATAGAACTGCTCACAAGGTATTGCACTCTGGGTTTTACTAGCCTACTCTCTTCAAGGATGCCCGTAAGTTTGTCTGATCTGGTGATGAATGTCAAAGAATAGGTAATATCGGTAAGCGTCAAGAAATGTCTATGAATTATTCACTTGCTGTTGAACCATTTGATTTTGGGGATTTGATTACATGAGACCTTTTCCTTCCTCTAATGGGCATACACATATTTTGGTTGCTGTTGATTATGTCACTAAATGGGTAGAAGCTATTCCAACCAGTAATGCTGATCACAATACCTCTATTAAAATGCTTAAGGAAGTTATTTTCCTAAGGGTTGGAGTCCCTAGATATTTAATGACTGATGGTGGTTCACACTTTATTCATGGTGCTTTCCATAAAATGCTTGACAAGTATGATGTTAACCATAGCATTGCATCACCTTATCATCCTCAATCTAGTGGTCAAGTTGAACTCAGTAATAGAGAAATAAAATTAATTTTGCAAAAGAATGTCAATAGGTCCAGGAAGAATTGGTCTAAGAAATTAGATGATGCACTTTGGGCTTACTAATCAGTTTATAAAAATCCTATGGGTATGTCTCCTTATAAAGTGGTTTATAGAAAAGCTTGTCATTTGCCTCTTGAGTTAGAACATAAAGCATTTTGGGTGATCAAAGGACTCAACTATGATTTCAAACTTGCTGGTGAAAAGAGGTTATTTGATATTAGCTCATTGCATGAATGGAGAACCCAAGTTTATGAAAATGCCAAGTTATTTAAATAAAAAGTTAAAAGATGGCATGATAAAAGAATCCAAAAGCGTGAGTTCAAAGTTGGAGAATATGTTCTTTTGTACAACTCACGTTTCATGTTCTTTACAGGATAACTCCTCTCTAAATGGGACGGTCCCTATGTCATCGAGGAGGTTTATCGGTCTCGAGCTATCAAAATAAATAATGCCGAAGGTACTAACCTGAATGTTGTTAATGGGCAACGAATAAAGCATTATATTTGACGTACGCCTATTAATGTTGAAAGCAATATTATCTAAAGTTTGACACCGGAAGAACACATAAAAGAATCCTTCCGAAACACTCCAGAATCATGAAAATAAGGAGGTACGTGATACGTTAAGTAAACGGACTCCGAAAAATCCGCAAAAATATTTTTTATCGTTTTTGGAATATTTAGAAAATTAGGAAAATAAGAAACTTCCAGGAAGCGTACCCTGGTGGGTGCAACACACCACGGCGCGCCTAGCTTGCCACGCGCGCGCAGGTGGGTTTTACCCACCTCGGGCACCTTCTGGACTCCGTTTTTCTACAGTTTGCTTGTTTCCCAAGATAAAAAATCTTTATATACCCCCCAAATCTGTTGACCACTGTATCATGGAGAAATCTTCTGTTTTCTTTTCCTTGCTGTTTTTTGTCATATCCCATCTACTATGGTGTAACGCCCGGATAATTAAGCTATAGTAACCCCCAAGTTAATGGTGCCACGTCATCGTTTTCACTGTTGCTAAATCCCTCTTTGATTTCGTCCGGTTTAAATTTCCATTTAAGTTGAAGTCAAAATTTAAAGTTTTAAAATGTCAAAACTAAAATGTTCAAAGTGTGGCAAATAATCCCTGTGTATTTGTCATTTTGGAAACAACCTCTTTTGGATTCCCAAAGTGCCTCTGGAAATTATTTAGTGGTCCAACAACATCTTAATGAACCATTTAAATTCAAACACGATTCTAAAATTTTCAAAATAACCTCGAACATTTCATGGCAGTGTCAAATTTTTTCATTGTAAATTATGGACCAAGCCTCTTATTTTACGAAACCCATTTTATTGTTTAATTTAAATGCTAAAAAGAAATAAAAAAGGGAAATGCAAAAGGATAAAAAAAAGGGGGAAGACAACTCCCTTGGCCCAAACTGGGCCTCGGCCCAGCTGGCCGGCTCAGCTCGCCCCTGGCCTACTTAGGCCTTCCCAACTCCCCCGTGACCTAGGCCCGACCCCCACTTCCCCCATTCTCTCGTCCCTCTCGCCCCCCCCGATCTGGATCGGGGCGACCACGCCCCCGCCCCCGACGACCCTACTGACTGGATCGACCGTGCCCGTCGCCGCCACCTGGAGAGCCACCTCGCCGGAGCCTCTCCGCCTTGACCACATCGTCACCGCCGCTCATCCCCATCCTCCCCCTCGCCGTACCGCTCGACCTCGCCTCCCCCTCGACGGCTCCACCGAGCCTCGCCGCTGAACCCCTGCAACGTGGGGTGAGGACCCCGAACCCCCCCTCTCGCGTTTCCTTCTGCTCGCTTCCGCCGCTAGCTGTCGCGCCGCCTCTGCTCATAGCCGCCGTCACCCTCGACCCACGCATATGGCCGCCGTCGCCCCGGGCGCTCCCCTGCACTCCCGTTCAGCCTCCCGGCCGCGGCCCCCCGCAGCCACTGCCTCGTCGTCACGCTCGTGGCCGCTCACATGCGCGACCCCGCCGCCCGGGTCCGGTGCTCGCCCGTCGTCCGTCCCTCCGGCGCTGGGTGCCCCTGCCGCGCCGGCCGCGCCCGCTGGCCAGGCCTCGCCCGCCCACGAGCGTCGCGCCGCACCGGCCGTCCCCGACCGACGCGCCCACTCCTGCTCTTCCTAGCGTCGCGCCGGCCGCCCCTCCCGGCCGCCGGCCGCAGCCCCCTAGCCGACGGCCGTAGCCCCCTGGCCGCCGGCCACGCCCCCCTGGCCGCCGGCCGCGCCCCGCCCCGGCGGCCTTGTCCGCCGCGCGGGCGAGCCCCTGCTCGGGCGTCGCTCAGCGCCCGCTCCCGCCCCGCTAACACCCAGACGGGCTGGCGCCCGTGGCCCGTTAAGCTTCCCCAGCCACTGACGTTGGGGCCCCAGCCCCTTCAAACAAAATTTAATTAGAAGTTAATAAAAATAATAAAATAATTAATAATTAATAAAATTAATTAATTAATTAGCTAAACAATTAATTAACTTAATTAGCCTAACCACCTAGTTTAGTTAACTAAACTGTTAGAGTAGACTGAAACAGTCAATGCCAGGGGGGTCCCACCCCTGTTGACCAGTCAAACGTTGACTGGTCAACTGGGTCCCTCTGGCCCACCTGTCAGCCACTGGGTACACTTTTGTGTACACAGTGCTGGGTGCGCCTAGCATTTTAGCATTTATTTTCGAATTAAAAATAATTCCAGAAAATGGTTAAATCTTTAGAAAATCATATAAAATAATCTGTAACTCGGATGAAAATGTTTTATATATGAAAATCGCTCAGAACGACGAGACGAATCCGAATACGTGGTCCCTTCGTCCGCCACACATCTCTATCATACTGAACCTGCAACTATCCCCCTCCGTTTCATCTGTCCGAAAACACGAAAGACCGGGGATACTTTCCCGAGTGATACCCCCCTTTGCCGGTACCGTGTACCACCGCGTTAGATCACACCGAGCGCTGCCTTTTACTTGTCATGCAACTGTTTGCTTTATATTTACTGTTTCTTCCCCCTCTTCTCTCCGGTAGACCCCGAGACCGATGATGCCCCGGTGATCGACTACGGTGTTGACCACCCCTCCTTCTTGCCAGAGCAACCAGGCAAGCCAAACCCCTTTGATCATTCCAATATCGCCCATTCTCTTCTCTCTTATGCTTGCATTAGAACTGCTACTGCTTTTTGTATGATCCTATTCTGATGCATAGCCTGTTGTTGATATTGCTTTCATACCTTACATGTTTATACTAAACTGCTTAGTATAGGCTGGTTAGAGATCCACCAGTGACCCCCTACCTTGTCCTGACTGCCTCGCTGGATTATCAGAAGACCCGATCAACGGGATCGAAGACCAGGACCCGGCACCGCACATCACTTTCCCCATAGTTGCTCGACACTACTAGGGTTACTATCGAGTGCCGAGGGTGAGACCTCATCAACACTTCTGATGTTAACCTTGTAGGTTAGTTCATCGGTTGTGGTCATCGAGGGTGATTCCTCTTTCTCCACTCCCGATAACGACACTGTCATGCAACTCCTCAAGAGTGGACCTCGAGGGTGACTCCTCTTTCGTTCACCTTGACGATACACATCAGGTGGAATTCCATCGAGGGTGATTTCCTCAGGTTTTCCTTTGGTGTCAGACACACAGTTACTTTGGTTACTATGACTTTACACAGAACCTGGTTACTAAAGACGGGTCGACCCTGAGGGGTACCCGCGCGAGCTTAATTGCGAGTGATGTGTAGTCGGGTTGACCTGGAAGGTGCCCGCGAGATAATACGAGGCGTGGCCGGGCACTCGCCCTTGCCGCAAGTTCTCGAGACGGGGCGATGGGGTCACATTTTCGTGAGTCTCTGCTCGTTACCGCGCGTTCCCAAGACACTAAACGGTTTGGATATTTGATCCGAGGGGCCTCTGGCCTGATAGCACTAACCATCACGTGGGCATAGTATGGGTGTTCTGCGTCGTATGCATCAGCCGAAGCTTAACTGACGTCATTGCGAATGAGCGGCGCACGCCGGGTTGGACTGGTTAGGCTCGTACCTTTTTAAAGGTGGTTGCTAGGTCTGCTCACCGGCCGCGTACGCAACGTGCAGGAGTTCCCGCGGCGATTGGCCCATGACACCTGGGGGCATAGGGTTTAGTCCGGCGTGCATGACCTCTCTATTAAGCCTAGGTCGGGTTGCGGCGTATTGTTTGGCCGAGGGCGGGCATGACCTGATGGTGTGTCCGGCTGGAGTTAAGCAAGCGTGATGGGTAAGTTGGTGCACCCCTGCAGGGAAGAAAACATCTATCGATAGCCTGTCCTACGGTAACGGACACTTGGAGTTGTATCCCGATCGCTACAACTAGAACTGGATGCTGAGGCATTGTTTGGATACGTTGCTTCGGGAGTCGAGAAAGGATCCCGGAGCGTTGGAACAACAACATATATATGACTTATGTTACACTACTCTACTTCCCCCTCTTGCTGCAAGACGGTGGTTCCCAGAAGATGCTAGTCTTCGATAGGACTAGCTTCTTCCCCTCTTATTCTGGCATTCTGCAGCTTAGTCCACAGATACTGCCCTTTTCATTGATACCGATGCATATGTAGTGTAGATCCTTGCTTGCGAGTACTTTGGATGAGTACTCACGGTTGCTTTGCTCCCCTTTTCCCCTTTCTTTCTTCTTGCTGGTTGATGCAACCAGATGGTGGAGTCCAGGAGCCAGACGCCACACTTGACGACTGCTACTACCCCGACGGAGCCTGCTACTACGTGGAGACAACTGACGACCAGGAGTAGTTAGGAGGTCCCAGGCAGGAGGCCTTGCCTTTTCGATCGTGTTGTTTTTGTGCTAGCCTTCTTAAGGCAATCTTGTTTAACTTATGTCTGTACTCAGATATTGTTGCTTCCGCTGACTCTTGTGTTTTCGAGCTTATGTATTCGAGCCCTCGAGGCCCCTGGCTTGTAATATAAAGCTTGTATTATTTTAATTTGTGTCTAGGGTTGTGTTGTGATATCTTCCAGTGAGTCCCTGATCTTGGTCGTACACATTTGCGTGCATGATTAGTGTACAGTCAAATCAGGGGCGTCACATATGGCCTCCTCAAGCTCCTCCAAGGACAAGTTCTTTAAGAACATCATCAACACATATCTGCGAGAGGTGGTGCAGCACCCTCAGGCCATCCAGATGCATGAGGGAGTGTTGCATATCCGTGATGTACTAGTACCTTGGGGGACGGGAACCGTGGAGGCCAGACTTGAGGCTATGGAGCAGGAGGTCTTCCGGTGCAAGGGGGTGGTGGAGCGTGGGCTCAATGCCAATCACCTCATGATCACGGAACTTTCCCGTGATCTCAAGGTGGATGGCAAGCCCATGAAGAACCTGGTCTTCACCTTTAACGAGAAAATCAACTTCCTCCAAACCCAGATATATGATCTGCAAAACCAAGACTTTGAATATGAGGTGAGATTTAAAGGTATGAGTTTGGCTGCCAGTTGTAGGGCCCGTGGGACTCATTCTTCCTCCTATGATGGTGAACCTCTACCATGGAAGCCCGAGGACAAGATCGCATCTACTCACCACCACCATCTTCTTCACCACCAAAAGAAAATTGAGTATCGGGTATGGGCATTCCCCTTGGCTTTCGCCAAGCTTGGGGGAGGTGCCCCGGTATCGTATCATCCCAACTATCCTTTTACCTTTTCTTATTATAGTTCAATCTTTTGGTTTAGAATGAATAAAAGTCTAGTTTGATCCTTTATTTTCGAGAGTTTGCTTAGTGATCTATCCCTGTAATCGTGTGCGAGATATATAATAATGTTTAGTTTGAGTTTTTGCTTTCTTTACTTACTTGTTGCAATAAAAAGAAAAGTTATAAACAAATAAATAAAAGAAAGGAAATTTTTATTAGAGATTGACAAACATAGCATTGGCCAATGATGCAACTCATGAAAGAATTAATAAGGGAAGAGAAGATTCAAATATAAATATAGTATCCTAGAAATCTTTTGTGATTGTGAGCCCCCATCAAAATATTATATGCCAAAATTATTGATGTTGGACAAGGAAGACAACTTAATGATTTATGTTTGTTCATATTCACATAGAAGCCATATTGTCATAGATCCTTTAACATTTGGTGCTTGCTTATATATTTTATAGCCAAAAATTCCGCACTAAGTAGAGATACTACCTGTGCATCCAAAAACCATTAAACCCAAACCTTTTTCGAGAGTCCACCATACCTACCTATGGATTGAGTAAGATTCTTCAAGTAAGTTGTCATCGATGCAATAGGGCAATAAAAATTGCTTCTAAAAGTGTGAGATCATTTAGTGTAAGAAAAATTGAGCGTTGCACGAACTTGTGATGGTGAAGCATAAAAGCAATAGACTGCATAATAAAGGTCGTTATCACAAGGGGTAATGCAACGTGACGTTCTTTTGTACTAAGGGGTTGAGCATACAAACAAATAAGTGCATGGCAACCAATGCTTCCCTCTACGAAGGGCCTATCTTTTACTTTCATGCAAATAGTCAAAGTTTTCTCTATATTCCTTCTTATTTTATCCTTTGGCAAGCATTATATGGCGAGAAAAGATCTAGGCACATATGTCCAGTTTAATATGGATGGCATGAGTTATTATTGTTGACATCAACCTTGAGGTGAGTATGTTGGGAGGCAAAACTATAATCCCCTATCTTTCTATGTGTGGTTGAAACGTTTTGCTCATGAGTATGCGGTGAGTGTTAGCAATCATAGAAGATTATATGATGGTTGATTATGTGTACTTACCTAAAGGCTCCGATACGTGACCCTTCCTGAAAAGATGATGAATTGTAGTTGCAAAGTTGACTAAGAACATTGTTTGTTGGTTTCCAATAGAGTTTATGATTCATACTTCGATTGTGTGATGAATTGTTACTTATTCATGAGAAGTTTATGATAAAAGTCTTATGTTTAAATTTGTTGATTTTATAATAATCTACATGATGCTTCTATGTCCGTATTTTGTTTTTATCGACACCTCTCTCTCAAAGCATGTGGACATGTTTTCCTATTTCGGTTTTTGCTTGAGGACAAGCGAGATCTAAGCTGGGGGGAGTTGATACGTCTATTTTGCATCATGTTTTCTTACTATTATTTATGATGTTTTTATGCATAATAATGCTTTTGGAGTAATTCTAATGCCTTTTCTCTCATAATTTGCAAGGTATGCATCTAGAGGGAGAATTCCAGCAGCTGGAAATTTCGACCTGAAAAAGCTACGTCAGGCCACCTATTCTGCACAACTTCAAACAAGTTGAAACTTCACAGAGAATTTTTATGAATTATTTGAAGAAGTACTAGAGGCTAGGGGCCCAGGCGCGCCCTGGTGGATTGTGCTCACCCAGGCCCACCGCCGGTGCCCATCTTCTGGTATATAAGCCCTTCTGACCTGGAAAAAAAATAAGGAGAAGACTTTCGGGATGGAGCGCCGCCGTCTCGAGGTGGAACTTGGGCAGGAGCACTTTTTCCCTCCGGCGGAGCGATTCCATTGGGGGACCATCCCTCCCAGAGGGCGAAATCATCGTCACCATCATCACCAACAACCCTCCCATCTTGGGGTGGGCTATCTCCATCAACATCTTCAACAACACTATCTCATGTCAAACCCTAGTTGATCTCTTGTGTTCAATCTTGTTACCGAAACTATAGATTGGTGCTTGTGGGTGACTAGTAATGTTGATTACATCTTGTAGTTGATTACTATATAGTTTATTTGGTGGAAGATTATATGTTCAGATCCAGTATTCTATTCAATACCCCTCTGATCTTGAGCATGTTTATCATTTGTGAGTAGTTACCTTTGTTCTTGAGGTCATGGGAGAAATCATGTTGCAAATAATCATGTGAATTTGATATGTGTTTGATATTTTGATAGTATGTATGTTGTGATTCCCTTAGTGGTGTCATGTGAACGATGACTACATGACACTTCACCATATTTGGCCCTAAGGGAATGCATTGTGGAGTAGTAATTAGATGATGGGTTTTGAGAGTGACTGAAACTTAAACCCCAGTTTATGCGCTATTTCGTAAGGGACAGATTGGATCCAAAAGTTTAATGCTATGGTTAGAATTTATTATTAATACTTTTCCCGTAGTTGCGGATGCTTGCGGGAGGTTTAATCATAAGTATGAGGTTAATTCAAGTAAGAACATCACCTAAGCAACGATCCACCCACATACCAAATTATCAAAATAGCGAACACGAATTGAACCAACATGATGAAAGTGACTAGATGAAATTTCAGTGTACCCTCAAGAACGCTTTCCTTATTATAAGAGATCGTCTTGGCCTGTCCTTTGCCTCAAAAGGATTGGGCTACCTTGCTGCACTTTTTCTACTACTATCGTTACTTGCCCGTTACAAAATTATCTTGCTATCAAACTACTCGGTTACTTACAATTTCAGCACTTGCAGACATTACCTTGCTAAAAACCATTTGTCATTTCCTTGTGCTCCTCGTTGGGTCCCCTATACTTGTGGGTCATCAAAAACTCAAGCAGGTCACCTCGGGGTCGCAACGATCATACAATGGAGTGTTCGAGTCTACCACTAGTTGCTCCAGCTTGGCCTCCTCTTTAGAAGTAGCTTTGTCAGTACTCGTCTCCATGCGAAGCGGGTCTCGAACAAGATAGTCCCGCATGATTGAACTTAGTAGCGACAAATTCTGCGGCGTATAGTCCATGTCTTCTCTGCCGACATGTTTGGCCTCTTCTCCGCCGCCATGTTCGGCCTCTTCCCTGCATCCATGTCTGACCCCTTCTCTGCCGCCATTATCGGTCATCTCTTCGTCTTGTCCCGTGTTGTCATTGGCCGCCCTGTTGGCGTCCTCATCATCATCTTCTTCTTCAATTATCCATCGAGTATAACCATCCATGAAACCAGTCATGAGCAGGTGCGCCATGAAACGACCATCCTCATAGGGGTCTAGCAAAACTCCTCCTTTGCATCTTCGACACGAACATAAAATCTCGGTCTGATTATTTTCATTCATGTCCTGCACCACCGATCGCAACCACCTTTGCACCATTGTTCTACTGACCATTATGAACGCCTGCGTGGTAATAATAAACAAAATTGATTATAAAAATGCATGCATTCAACAAAGTCATACAAAAATACGTCATGACCTTCCCTAAAAATAGGACATCTAGAGTTTGCCCGAAATTCGCAGAAACGGAAATAAATCGATATTTCGACAGAACATATGCAACTCAAGAACAATTCGGTGGCAACTCATGCCACACACACACACACACAATTTCCATGATATCACCCGATTATGTCATATCACTGACATACACATATTTCCATTCTTGCAAAAGCAAGAATTTGAACCACTTATCTCGAGATCGAGCAAGGTGATGATGATGTCGATCGGTGTCGCCACACACCTAGGGAATGATCAAAAGTGGAAAAAAGCTTACTACTTGACATGGCTAGATCTAGTTAGGGAGGTACATATGTCACTTCTTTAAGTAGGTAGATCTACCTAGCTATATGGGGAAGGATATCACTCTAACTAGTGGAGGGGGAGGAAAAAGAGAAAGGAGTTGCATTAATGGAGGTGGTGTAGTGATACGTCTCCAATTTATCAATAATTTTTGATTCTTCCATGCTATTATATTATCAACTTTGGATTTCTTTATATGCATGAATATGCTATTTATATTATTTTTGGGACTAACCTATTAACCTAGTGCCCAGTGCCACTTTCTATTTTTTTTCCTTGTTTTTGAGTTTAACGGAAAAGGAATATCAAACGGAATAAAACTTTCACGATTCTGGACAAAAACACACCTACGTGATTTGGAGTAGGGGGCAGGGAAGTAATGGGGTGGCCACAAGCTGTAGGGGCACACCCCGGGGGGGCCTAG
>LR738715.1:767566615-767591306 GCA_902687465.1 Secale cereale
CCCCCCCCCGTGACTCCCCTGCACTGTCGGGACCCCGATCCTAAGTCATACCGGTCTAGCATGTAACACACCATATCACTTTGCGGCCTCACGCACGGTATCCCATGGGTGCCACCTTACCTGGCCCGGGACCGTTTGCACATTTTGGCTCACGTATATGATTGTGTCGACATGACCAGTTATAAACCAAAAGTGGCACTAAATTACAGAGACAGGCATACATGACCCAGCAACGAACGTGTCGGTCATCAACGTATGAAGCCAAGTCGTAGCAAGCTACAAGGAATTAAAGGAACAACGCGTGACATTTCCCCTAAGGGACAGACACATGAACGAAGAAGGACACATGCCGGTCAACCTAAGTGTTCCGAAGCAGTAGCAAGCTACCAAGGCTCAGTGGAAGCACTAGGAGACATTTCCCTGTAAGATAGGCTACCAAGGGTAAACAACTTGGTGTCGGATCCCACACATACCAAGCATTTCAACAACATACACACAATATGCTCAATATGTGCAAATACAACATGGCATCACAACAAGACTCTAATAAACAAAGTATTTATTCATTAGGCTCCGAGGAGCCAGATATTACAAACATGGGTCTCATGACCCAACATTCAGAGCATACAAGCAACAAGCGGAAGCACAACATGTCTGAGTACAAACATCTACAAATGAAAAAGGCTGAAGAGCCTGTCTATCTACAACACTCGTCCAAGATCGTAGCTGAGGTAACAAGCTACTTGTCGAAGTCCAAGCGGAACTACTAGTGAGACAGAAGTCTCATCTGCAAAACATAAATTAAGCAAACATGAGTACAAAGGTACTCAGCAAGACTTACATCAGAACCTATCATACATGCATTTGTATCAAGAAGGCATAGTGGGGTTTAGTTGCAGCAAGCCAGCTTTGACTCAGTGGCTATCCTGTACTACGAATGCTGGTAACTTTGAGGTGGCGCACACGAGTCCACTAATCACCATCAAATACACCACTATGGATTCATCCCCGTCTCCCTACGAGAAGGCCATCCATAGCACTCACACTTGTGTTGAGTATTTTAGAGTATCCACTTTCAGTTGTCTATGTACCACGTAAGCATCCAAGAAGTCCATAACCGTGGACTCGGCTATTCGAATAGATCATGTTAACCCTGCAGGGGTGTACTTCTTCACACACGCTCTCACCACTTACTGCCATGTACATCTCGCGTATCTCGACAACCTTCAAGCGGAAGCCTGGCGAGGGTGTCGGCCACGACCTGACTAACCACATAAGACTCTAGTCCAGGTTTATCGCCTATTCGGGTTCCATCCGTATGGAGATCCGGCCGGGGTGTCGCTCACGGCCCCAAATGATGTGCGCAGGGTTCCCAAGCCCACCTCGCCGAGTGGATCTACGCTTGGTACACCGTGCCACGGTGCCTAGTCTATCCTAAGCCCACCTGGCCGAGTGCCACTTGGTAGACTACTAACACTACCTACAAACACCAGAAATTAGTTGCAACTCCTGGACAGAGATCATGTTGATTAATAAGTCGAGAGGGGTCGAATTACCGGAACCCAATGTGTGGTAGTAGCTAGTCATTGGACAACATACACAGAACTCAGTTCTTAGGAACGGTTCCAGTGAGACAACCCACCATGTACTCCTACATGGCCTCTCACCGCTACCTTTACCAAATCGCGTTCACACACTTAACTCTCAGCATCAGAACATATCATTGCACTCCAATTCATTTTCGATGAATCAGACCTGACACACTCTAAGCAATAGCAAGCAAGGCATGGTAAGATCACATCATGGCTTCAATCAACTCCTACACATGCTAGTGGGTTTCAACTATTTACTGTGGCAATGACAGGTCATGCAGAGGAATGGGTTCAACTACCGCAGCATAAAGTAGCAGTTGAAGTCGTCGTTGTCCTAATGCAATAACAGAGAGCAGGAGCGAGAGAGGGGTTGTATCGGAATGAACAAGGGGGTTTGCTTGCCTGGTAAAACAACGTGCAGAGCACTGCTCCTTTGACAGGTACTCTGGAACGGTCTCCGGAGCTGGACCTATCGAGAAGAACGGTGCCGACAATCAAACACAAGCATATGCAGCAATATGATGCATGAACATGGCATGAAGATGTGATGTTATTTGAGCTAATGCAACTAGCATTCTATTTGAAAGAAGTCCATTTGAACCAAGGGTTCAAATGCAATTCCAAAATTAATATTTAAAAGTGCCATTTATGTGTTTTCACCTATACAGCAAGTATAAGTTGGTTTAACATGCATGAAAATGCCATAAAAAGATTCCTTATATTTCTCTGATCATTTTTCATATATAAATTATTTCATTCTGAGCTACGGTTGAATTTCTGTGATTTTTTGAAGTTTAAACAATTTTCTGGATTTTCTTAAACAAAACAATTCCAGAAAATTGTTTATTGCGTCAGCACTGCGTCATGCTTGCGTCAGCAAGTCAGCAGCGCTGACTCAGGTCAAACCTGACGTGTGGGGTCCACACGTCAGTGGCTTTAGTAAACTAACTGAGTTAGTTAGCCCTAACTAACTGTGCAGGGCCCACTAGTCAGTGACTGTAGGACTAACCTAACTAAGTTAATTAATACTAACACTAATCCTAACAACTAATTAGCTGGGCAGGGCCCACATGTCAGTGAGAGAGAGGGGAGGTAAACTGGACCGTGGGGGTCAAACCACGCCGGTCAGCGGGTCAAACCCGCCGGTGTTTAGCCGCCGGCGAGGCCAAACACGGCGGTGATCTGCGGGATTCGCCTCCAGGGCGTATTTTGGCGTCTGGAGTACAGCTACGAGATGCTGGAGCTCGTCCGCATCCAACCGTGGTGGTGGCTCGGCCAGGGAGTGGCCGGAGTGGCGCCGGCGAGCAGCGCGGCGGCGGCTGGAGTTCGGAAGCCGACGGTTTCGACGCTGTGGTGCACGGCAGGAACAACAGGTGATGGTTTTGGGGTCCTGGCGTTGCACTGAACAAGGTGGTGTGCTCAGTTATGGCCCTAGGTGGCAGTGTCCACGGTGGCGACATGGCCGGCGGCGGGGAGGTCGGGCATCAGCGGAGATATGGCCTAGAGGTCGAACGCGACCAGGGAAGAAGGGGGAAACGTTCCGGGGGCTCACCGCAAGTCTGTTGGGAGGGTCAGTGGGCTCGGGGACGCGTCGGAGGCGGCGAATTCGTCGACGGCGTCCGGTGGCCGTGCGGAGAAGATGAGCTCGGGGACGAGGCCTCAGGGCGTCCGGGGTCCTGCGGCTCGGCGTAGAGGTGCACGGCAACGAGGCAGAGCTCGGGGGCTCGTCGGATAAGCGAGGGGGATGCAGTGGCTATGGCAAAGGCGAACGGCCGCGACGGCGCGCTCGGGTCCGAGCGGGGGAGAGAGCAGAGGAGGGGGGAAGGGTCCAGGGAGAGTGCGAGAGGGTCGGGAGGGCGAGTGGCTCGTCCAGAAGCAACTAGGTGTCGAGGGGGAGAAGCAGGCAGCAGGAGGTGGCGCGGCGCGACGAAGCACGCGTCGGGCATGCGCCCCTGGCCTCCCGGCGCGAGTTTGAGGGTGACTGGCGCTGCCAGTCACCTGGGCCGGCTGCTGGGCCAAGCAGATGGGCCACCAGGTTAGCACAGGTAAGGTTTTCCCTTTTTTATTTTTATTTTCTAATTTTCTGACATTTGTTTTGATTTTTAAAAAAATCATTTAAATTATTCTGACAATTTTGCAGGGATCTAAGGATTTAACCCAAGCCCCTCACAAGTTTCCAGAATTATTGGACATATATTAATAATATAATAAATATATATCCAATGCAAATATTTATTGCATTAATTCCAAATGCCCAAAATAAATACTTATGAGCTCCTGAAAATATTGGTTTGATTTTTATCTCTGGCCAATATTTTCAGAGAGCAACATGAACATTTTCTTGGGCCTTTTTGGAGAAATTTATATCTGGGTCATTTTCAAAAAGATCCCTGAGGCTTTCACATGTCCTCAATTCAATTTCATTTGAAAATTTAAACATGATGCAAACAACAAGACTAGTCTAGTGCATACCAGAACTAGGGTTGTGACAACTCGCCCCGACTCGAAAGAATCTCGTCCCGAGATTCAGGAGTCGGCGGAAAGAAGGTGGGGTACTCCAGTTGGAGACGATCTTCTTGCTCCCGTGTAGCTTCTCTCTCGGAATGATGAGACCACTGAACCTTGAGAAACTTGATGTTATGTCGTCAAGTGACACGCTCTGCTTGATCCAGAATGCGAACGGGATACTCTCGATATGTGAGGTTATCTTGGAGATCAAGCATTTCGTGGTCCACTCCGCGGATGGGATCCGAGAAGCAACGCCTGAGTTGAGAGACGTGGAAGACATCATGAACTCGAGAAAGATGTGGGGGTAGTTCCAACTGGTGGGCAACCTCTCCTCGTTTAGCGAGAATGCGAAAAGGGCCAATGTAACGAGGAGCCAACTTGCCCTTGATACCGAAACGATGGGTACCCTTCAAAGGAGTAACCCGAAGGTAAGCTTTGTCGCCAACTTCATAAGCCACTTCCTTATGATGACGATCATACAAGCTCTTTTGACGAGACTGGGCTGCTTTCAAATTCTCACGAATGATGGGAACTTGCTCTTCTGCCTCCTGAATCATATCCGGTCCAAAGAGTTGTCTTTCACCGGTTTCTGACCAGTTCAACGGTGTTCGACATCTTCGTCCATCGAGAATCTGAAAAGGAGCTTGCTTGAGACTGGATTGATAGCTATTGTTCTAAGCAAACTCGGCGAAAGGAAGAAATTTCTCCCAATCCATACCGAATGAGATAACGCAAGCTCTAAGCATGTCTTCAAGAATTTGGTTAACCCGTTCCACCTGACCACTTGACTGAGGGTGGAAAGCGGTACTGAAGGAAAGATGGGTGTCTATGGCAGTCTGGAAACTCTCCCAGAAATGAGAAGTGAAAAGACTACCACGGTCTGAATTGATCTCTAGTGGAACACCATGAAGTGACACTATTCGAGAAATATACAATTCAGCAAGCTGACTAGAAGTGATACTCTCTCGAACAGGTAGGAAGTGAGCCACTTTGGAGAGACGATCAAAGACTACGAAGATAGCATTATTCCCTCTCTTGGTCCTGGGAATGCCGGTGATGAAGTCCATACCAACTTTATCCCATTTCCACTCAGGAGTAGCTAGAGGCTGAAGGGTGCCAGCAGGTCTTTGATGCTCTGCTTTAACGCGACGACAAACGTCACAATTAGCAATGAACTGAGCGATTTCTCTCTTCATCCTAGTCCACCAGAACCTCTGTCATAGGTCCTGATACATCTTAGTACTACCGGGATGAATCATGAGAGGAGATTCATGAGCCTCCTTAAGGATGAGTTGCCGAAGATGTTGCTTCTTGGGAACCACCAGTCGGTTCTGGAAGAAAACAACACCTGGATCATCTATGGAGAAACTACCAGCAATACCCTTGGCAATGTTTCTCTTGATCCGGGTAATCCTCGTATCATGCTTCTGGGCTTCTATGATATGATCCACAAGAGTTGGTTTCGCCACCAAGGTAGAAAGGAATCCATGAGGAGCTATGTGAAGGTTAAGCTTACATAATTCCTCATGGAGAAGTGGTTGGCCCTACTGCAACATGAGATTGTTGCAATAGGACTTACGACTTAGCGCATCAGCCATGACATTTCCCTTGCCTGGGGTGTAGGTAATCCCTAAGTCATAATCTGAGATCAACTCCAACCAACGTCTTTGCCTAAGATTTAAATCTGGTTGGGTGAAGATATACTTGAGGCTCTGGTGATCGGTGTAGATCTCGCAACGATTACTAAGGAGGTAATGTCGCCAGGTCTTAAGTGCATAGACTACGGCTGCAAGCTCTAGATCATGTGTAGGATAATTCTCCTCATGTGGATGCAACTGTCGAGATGCATAGGCAATCACATGACGATCCTGCATAAGAATGCAACCTAGTCCCTGTCGTGAGGCATCACAGTAGATAACAAAATCTTTAGTGAAATCCGGTGGCACAAGTATGGGGGCAGAAGTCAGGCGTCTTTCCAGTTCCTGAAAACTGTGCTCACACTGTGGGGACCACTCAAACTTTTTATCTTTCTTGAGAAGTTCCGTGAGAGGTTTGGCCACTTTAGAGAAGTTCTCAACAAAGCGGTGACAGTAACTGATGGCTTCTCGCCCCTCGTTGGTTACCCCAAGTGGAAGGTTTGAGATGTAGCGTAGCGGTAGTTTTCCCTTGGCAAAGATACCAAGGATCGAATCCCGTGAGACTCCGAGGGTCGACAAGAAGGTGTCAATAGCGCCAGAGACTTTTGCTTGACAGGACCTGCACACAGATACAAATAACTTTGCTCCCAACGAGTACAGAGAGGTTGTCAATCCCTCCGGCCTTGTCGTTTACAAAGGATCAAACGCAAGAGATAATAGTGATAGGTATGACTCCAACTAGTAAACAAGAACAGGAAGTAAATAACGGGTATGATCAGTGATGGTAATATGGACCGGGGTCCCATGATGTTCACTAGTGATGTCTCTCTCCCAAAAGACGATAAAACAGCTAAACGAGGTAAACAAATTACAGCTGGGCAATTGACAGGATTATGTGCACAAACCAATGCTAACTATGCTGTAAGAAAGGTAGAGGCTCAAAAGCATGGGCGGTACGCCAAGGCAAGTAGACCGAAATCCATCTGCATCTACTACTAATCATCCACCTTGAGATATCTATCCAGAACATCTCGCTGGTATTAAGTTGCGAGTCCCACCCATAGTGTAAACTCAAAGCAACAGACAACTGCATTAAAAGAACTTTGCGTAAAGTAAACAATCCTTGTACCCGCAAGTACAAGCACCGTTGTTTTCCCCCTTGTGGCAACAGCACATCCCCTAGACTCATGTTTCTGTCACTCAAGCTAGTCATCGAGGGGCATGAACCAACAATCAAGCATAACGTTCCCTCTTGGAGTTACTACCTACTACTTGGCCAAAGCAATAAACAGCAACGGAGAACATGCAAGAATTACTCAAGAACATAAATATAAAAGAGGTGAATCAAATATATTACTCACACACAATCTGAACATAATCTCATAATCCATCGGATCCCAGCAAACTCATCATAGCAACAGCATAAGGATTACATATGTGCCTCGATCATGTAGGGCCGCTCACGAGGTCTAATGAATGAAGAACAAAGAGGGGAGGAGAACATCACATAGCTACAGGTCATGGACCCATGGTCCAAGGGGAACTACTCACAACTCATCCGGGAGGCGTCCATGGTGGTGGAGAAGCTCCCGGTGGTGGTTCTCCCCTCCGGCAGGGTGCCGGGAAGAGTTCTCCTGGTGCTCCCGATCTTGGAAGCACGGCGGCGGCGGAACAGAGATGAGATCGTGAAAAAGGGCTCCGTCCTCGAGGGTTTCGGGACGCGATGTAAATATATGCCAAAGGGGGTCACCAGAGAAGGTAAGGGGGGCCCAAGCGCCCCCCCCGACGCGGCCAGGAGGGGGCCGCGTGGGCAGGCCGCCTGGGCTGCCCCTGGCTCCCCTCTAGCCCCACTTCTGGCGCGTGGAAGCTTCTGGAGCGCTGATTTTTTATATATTTTTCCCGGAATTTTTCTGGCAATTTAAGTAATGGGAAAACCTGAAATACAAAAATAGCAGAAAACAGAAACTGGCACTGGGGGTGCACTGAGTTAATATGTTAGTCCAAATATGATCAAAAGTGTATGGAGGTGCATAAATATCATAGCAATATCACACAAAAGAGGCATGGAGCAAGCAGAAATTATAGATACGTTTTGGACGTATCAACATCCCCAAGCTTAATTCCTGCTCGTCCTCGAGTAGGTAAATGATAACAAGCATAATTTCTGTGGTGACATGCTATCAACCATATAAGAACTTTTAAGTAAAGCAATCAAGGCATGTAATGCAATTCAAGTCATAACAAGCAAGAGTCTATATTAGAACTGTAACATGTAACATAAGAACATAAAGGTGCAAGAGCTCTCGCTGTCCGTGACTCGAATGTCTCCAAATGGTGTTTGCGTGCAAGAAAGGGGATAGGGATATAAGAGAGAGTAAAACATAGTTTTTGTATTGTTGAGAACTTAATCTACTAAAGTTTCACACTTGGTCTTCTTTGGAATCTTATCTTGACTCATCCCCAGACCGTCAGCCAGGTACAAGTCAAAATGATCCACTCCCTTTCGATATTTTGAGCACTCATGCAATGGATGAGCGTAAGCAAGAAAGTCGACACTTAGGATGGCAAAGAGAGAAATGATAGAGGGGGAAGACAAAAAAGGTGTGAAAGGCTCACATCAATGAGGACAATCATCGGCGAGAGAAAGCCAAATGATAGATATGATGCGAGGAGTAGGGATTGCCATGCAACGGATGCACAAATGAGCTAATGTAAGCTCTCCAATGGAACTAGTGGGGGTGCATCCAACTTGCTTGCTCAAGAAGACCTAGAGCTTTTTTGAGGAGGCTCATTATTGGAATATACAAGCCAAGTTCTATAGTGTAAAGGTCCCCACATAGCTATATGCATAAATGATAATCTCTATGGAGTACAAGGTATAATATGGAGTACGAGTGTGGATCTCTCAAAAGAAATAGTAGTGTGCCCCCTTCTCTCTTTTTATTTATTTTTCTCTTTTTTTCTCTTTTTTTTATTTTTTTGTGGCCTCAATGGCTCTTTCTATTTATCTCTCATTTGTCCTCTTTGGGATCTTTTTATTTTGTCCTCTTTGGGATCTTTTGATTTGTCCTCTTTGGGATCTTTTCCTCACTTTAGGGGCAACACTCTATGTATTACAAGAAGTATAGAAGATCTTTCACACTTTACAAAAGTACTCAACATAAAGAAAATGAAACTACCATGATGTATGCAAATGTATGCCTCTGCCAGTGTAGCAGGATATGCAATGATACTAGCGCGTCATGTAGCAATTATTAGGGCAAGGCCCAACTAGCATGCGGCTCATCGATCAAGCAAAAAGCATGTATGATATGAAGATCAAGTCATGAGAGGATGGGTCTTGCATGGCAATGTATCTCGGAAAGGCTATGGAAATGCCTTAATAGGTAGGTATGGTGGCTGTTTTGAGGAACGATATAATGAGGTTTATGATGACGGAGTGTATCATGCCAAGGATTTGGATGCACCGGCGAAGTATGCGCCAACTCTCGAGGTGAGAAAGGGCAATGCATGGTACCGAAGAGGCTAGAAAAATATGGATAGGTGGAAGTGTCAACCTTCGAATACTCACATTAGTCCGAAGAACTCATGCACTTATTATCGGTAACTCTCAATCTAATTAGGAGGTTTACGAAGAGACAAGTACCCCGAGGAGGTGTGTATGGGGGTTTGGTTACCCTTGCTCATCCTCGACCCATGGTACGTGAATGTACTCTAATATTCGATCCCTCCAAAGATTAGTGATCCATTTATTAGCTAAAGTTCTCAACTATTTTGTAGGTTTTCGAAAATAAACACGGATTGCGCAAAATACGACATCTATCACTAATAGGCTAAATCTCTTGACACCAAAAGTTCAGACATTACTCATGGCAATACCTCAAAACTATTGCAAGTTACTACTAAAATTAAATAGCAACCTCAATTACCTACTTTAAGTTAGACACACAACTCAATGCAACAGACAAACTCTCTTAACAAGATAAACATGAAAACTCAAGAGAGTTCAACAACCAACTAAACAAAAGCTCTTTAAAAAGAAAAGCATGAAAACTAAGAGCTAAACATGACAGTAGCTTATTGAAAGACAAAGAACATACACAGCAAAGATAAGCATGAAAAATCCTATGTTGTGTTTTAGGTTGAAGTGGAGCGTGTTTCTCTCCCACACAAAGAAAGTTGGGTTCTAACTCGTTATGAACAGCAAGCAAAGCTAAAGAAAACTAAAAAGGAAACTAAAAGCAAGACACTCCAAGCATAGCACATAACGCATGAAGTGATTAAAATATAGTGGAACGAAAGACAATCTGATAATTGTTGATGGAGAAGGGGATACACGGGGGCATCCCCAAGCTTCGACGCTTGAGTCTTCTTGAATATTTCTTGGGGGTGCACGGGGGCATCCCCAAGCTTGAGCGTTTGACCCTCCTGAATCTTTTTATCATCTTCCCTCGCACACTTGAAAACTCCCTTCAGACATAACTCATCATAATCTGATTAGCGAGGTTAGTACCCATAATAAAATAATTATACCTTGCTGGAAATAAGGATAATATTGAAGATCTACTGTTTCTCAAGATTTCCAAAAGGTTTTTGCAAAGAAAAAGCAAGCTCAAGGTTTGCAAAACGAAGAAAAGGCAAAACAGGACAGAATCTGTGAAAAACAGACCAGCAGGTAGTAAATAATTTTTTCGGGGCACTTCTGCAACTCAAATCAAAAAACTCAGAACAGAAGCCCGAAAGCCAATTGTCTAGAGCACGCTGTCGAAAAAATTCAGACCAAAAAGATGATCTGGTGATTTTATACGAATTTTTCTGTCCAAGGACAGCATCTGTTTCCTGGACAGCACGTCACAACTTTTGAACTTTCTTGCAATCAGAGGCTACACTTGGCACAAAGCTGAAAAGTAAAGATACAATGATGATGCTACTGTAGTAACAAACATCAAGACACAACAAAAGCAAAATAAAACTGTATTCATTGTGGGCTGCCTCCCAAAAGCGCTTTCTTTTATGCCTTTAAGCTAGGCATAATGCAAAAAGATCAAGTTGTATCAATTGAACCATCATCAAGATCATCAAAAAGCTCTTCAATAGTACAACTAGTCTTAAGAGGACTTTCAAATAAAGGCCTGATAGAGATACTTCTAGGGAGAAGACCAAAAGGTAAAAAGTCAATGGAAGATTTATTTATAAACTTATCAAAGAGAGGTGTTTCTTCCAAAGTCTTCGCAGTTTCAACCCCTTTGGCAATAGATGGATTACTTTTGGAGCGGGGAGCCTTTGGAACGTAAACGAACTTAGGCTCCTTCTTTGCCAGAGTTTCTACCTTTTTGGTTTTGATTGAGGAGAAAGTAGTTCCTAAAGTATCAAAGATTTCCTCAATCTTGTCTATCCTAGAAGAATCCAAGTCATGGGATTTGATGGTCTCCAAAGTTTTGAGAATTTTATGCATGGAGCTATCAAGCCTATTCAAATTCCCTTGGATCTTACGGTCCAACTCATTTATCTTATTAATGTTTGGCATCTCTAGCTCTATCTTTTCAAGTTTTTTCATAATGTGAGCTGGGTAATGTCCTCTTGAATGCTAACAAGAGGGGGATTTCCAACAAGATTTTCAATAATACTAAGAGATTCCCAAACTGGGGCTTCTAGGAAATTTCCATTGATAGCAGAATCTAGAATAAACCTATTCCAAGAAGTAATTCCAACATAAAAATTTCTAAGCAGGATAGTAGTAGATTGTTTCTTGGTGGCTCTTTTATGAGAATCATTAATTCTATACCAAGCATCTTTTAGACTTTCCCCACCTCTTTGTTTAAAGGTGAGAACTTCTGCCTCACCAAAGGCAAAAGGACCAGACATAATGCCAACTAAAAAGCGAGATAACTATTTTTGTGATTTTTGATAAAGGGAACTAAAGCAAAAACTGAAAGGTAAACTAACAAGACTAAAAAGAAAAGATAAAAGATAGTGTGCAACTCCCCTATCTTGAAGAGTGGAGTCCCCGGCAACGGCGCCAGAAAACTTTGCTTGATGGCTTCTCGCCCCTTGTTGGTTACCACAAGTGGAAAGTTTGAGATGTAGCGTAGCGGTAGTTTTCCCTTGGCAAAGATACCAAGGATCGAATCCCGTGAGACTCCGAGGGTCGACAAGAAGGTGTCAATAGCGCCAGAGACTTTTGCTTGACAGGACCTGCACACAGATACAAATAACTTTGCTCCCAACGAGTACAGAGAGGTTGTCAATCCCTCCGGCCTTGTCGTTTACAAAGGATCAAACGCAAGAGATAATAGTGATAGGTATGACTGCAACTAGTAAATAAGAACAGGAAGTAACTAACGGGTATGATCAGTGATGGTAATATGGACCGGGGTCCCATGATATTCACTAGTGATGTCTCTCTCCCAAAAGACGATAAAACAGCTAAGCGAGGTAAACAAATTACAGCTGGTCAATTGACAGGATTATGTGCGCAAACCAATGCTAACTATGCTGTAAGAAAGGTAGAGGCTCAAAAGCATGGGCGGTACGCCAAGGCAAGTAGACCAAAATCCATCTGCATCTACTACTAATCATCCACCTTGAGATATCTATCCAGAACATCTCGCTGGTATTAAGTTGTGAGTCCCACCCATAGTGTAAACTCAAAGCAACAGACAACTGCATTAAAAGAACTTTGCGTAAAGTAAACAATCCTTGCACCCGCAAGTACAAGCACCGTTCTTTTCCCCCTTGTGGCAACAGCACATCCCCTAGACTCATGTTTCTGTCACTCAAGCTAGTCATCGAGGGGCATGAACCCACAATCAAGCATAACGTTCCCTCTTGGAGTTACTACCTACTACTTGCCAAAGCAATAAACAGCAACGGAGAACATACAAGAATTACTCAAGAACATAAATATAAAAGAGGTGAATCAAATATATTACTCACACACAATCTGAACATAATCTCATAATCCAACGGATCCCAGCAAACTCATCATAGCAACAGCATAAGGATTACATATGTGCCTCGATCATGTAGGGCAGCTCACGAGGTCTAATCGATGAAGAACAAAGAGGGGAGGAGAACATCACATAGCTACTGGTCATGGACCCATGGTCCAAGGGGAACTACTCACAACTCATCCGGGAGGCGTCCATGGTGGTGGAGAAGCTCCCGGTGGTGGTTCTCCCCTCCGGGAGGGTGCCGGGAAGAGTTCTCCTGGTGCTCCCAATCTTGGAAGCGCGGCGGCGGCGGAACAGAGATGAGATCGCGAAAATGGGTTCCGTCCTCGAGGGTTTCAGGATGCGATGTAAATATATGCCAAAGGGGGTCACCAGAGAAGGTAAGGGGGGCCCAGGCGCCCCCCGGCGCAGCCAGGAGGGGGGCCGCGTGGGCAGGCCGGCTGGGCTGCCCCTGGCTCCCCTCTGGCCCCACTACTGGCGCGTGGAAGCTTCCGGAGCGCTGTTTTTTTATATATTTTTCCCGAAATTTTTCTGGCAATTTAAGTAATGGTAAAACCTGAAATACAAAAACAGCAGAAAACAGAAATTGGCACTGGGGTGCACTGATTTAATAGGTTAGTCCAAATATGATCAAAAGTGTGTGGAAGTGCATAAATATCATAGCAATATCACAAAAAAGAGGCATGGAGCAAGCAGAAATTATAGATACGTTTTGGACGTATCAGTAACTGGCTAGACCAAGGAAACTCCTAACTTGTTTAACTGTTTTAGGTGGAGTCCAATCAAGGACGGCCTGAACTCTCTCGGGGTTGACAGCAATGCCCTTATTAGAGATTACGTGGCTGAGATAGGTCACTTTTGACAACCAAAATTCGCACTTGGAGAACTTGGCATAAAGGTGGTGCTCTCTGAGTTTTTCTAGAACAAGTCTAAGATGTTGGGCATGCTCTTCCTCGTTCTTCGAGTAAATAAGAATATCATCGAGGTAAACCACGACGAACTTATCTAAGTACTTCATGAAGATCGAGTTCATCAAGCGGGAGAAAGTGGCTGGAGCATTTGTTAGACCAAAGGACATGACGGTGTACTCGTACTGACCATAACGAGTGACAAAAGCTGTCTTGGGGATGTCCCCATTTCTAATCTTGATTTGATGGTATCCCAACCTCAAATCCATCTTGGAAAAGACTGATGATCCAGCGAACTGATCATACAGGTCGTTGATCCTGGGAAGCGGATACTTGTTCTTTACCGTGACCAAATTAACGGGACGATAATCTACAACCATCCGATCCGTACCATCCTTCTTCTTAACGAAGAGGACGAGGCAAGCCCAAGGAGAAGAACTAGGACGGATGAAACCCTTTTGCAAGGACTCGTCAAGTTGTTTCTTAAGCTCAGCTAGTTCTAAGGGTGCCATCTTGTAAGGTCTCCTAGAGATTGGAGCGGTTCCTCGGATAAGATCTATAACAAACTCTACATCTCGGTCAAGTGGAACACCTGGCAGTTCCTCTGGAAAGACATCCGGAAAGTCACGGACTACCGGAACATCTTCAAGGTCTGGAAGAGGACTGGCATTAAGAGAATAGAGTTGACACTTTGCAACTCTAGTGGTGACAGTGACTATCTTGCCAGATGGGAGTGTAAGCTGAACAGACCTAGTGTAGCAATCAATCTTGGCATGATGAGCTGTCATCCAGTCCATACCCAAGATGATATTAATATCTGAAGACTTGAGGGCTACAAGTGATGCAAGGAACACAAGTCTGTCGACAAGGATTTCATTACCATGGCTCCCACTAGAAGTTTGCCATTTGGATCCAGGAGTTTGAATGAGATATGGAGAGGGCATATCACAAAATGACATGTCGTGCAAGCGGGCATAACTTTCGGAAATGAAAGAATGAGATGCTCCAGTATCGAATAGAACCGATGCCGGATGACAATTGACAAGGAGTGTACCAAGAATGACATCTGGATCATCATGAGCGTTTTTGGCTGAGACGTGATGCACACGTCCATGTTCAGTGGGAGCTGACTTGACACTGATCATCTTACGTGATGGCTTATCATGGCCAACAGATTTCTCGGACTGGGTTGGAGCAACACAGGTCTGAGTGCAAATACGGGCAATGTGGCCCGGCTCTCCGCACTTGTAACAAATCCTGGAGGTAGGACGTGGACCTACATTGGCAAACGGTCCACCAATAGGCCTGGGTGGAGCATACTGCTGAATTGGAAGAGGTACCACATAAGATGGCCTCGGTGTATAACTGGGTGGAAGAACAGAGTTCGTAACCCAAATCCGGCGCTTCTGAGAACTAGAACCGGAGGAAGATCCCAAATCAAGGATGTGCTTACGAGACACCTCGTAAGTGAGCTGAGCTGTCTCTGCATTGATGGCCTTGTTCACAAGAGCCTGGAATGTGTTGCAATGATGCAAGTGGAGATCACGACGCAGTTTGGGGTTGAGACCCTTTCGGAACCTAGCCTGCTTCTTGGCGTCCGTGGACACTTCCTCTGTAGCATAGCGGGCGAGGTTCTCAAACTCTCTACTATAAGCATCAACAACCATATTAGCCTTGGTAAGACTACAGAACTCTTCTCTCTTGCGATCGATGAGAGCTTGAGGGATATGATGCTCACGAAAAGCCTCGGTGAAATCTCTCCAGGTAGGAATCTGGCCAGCTGGAATCATGGCCTCATAGTTCTGCCACCAAAGACTAGCAGGACCTTCCAGGTGATAAGTGGCATAGATGACCTTGTCTCCTTCAGCTACGTTCGCAGAACGCAGCTTGCGAGTGATACTATGGAGCCAGTCATCTGCATCGAGTGGCTCAATGGGATGATGGAAGGTGGGCGGTTTCAGACGAATGAAGTCATGGATGGTTGCTGATTCCTTGCACTGATGTGCGGTGTTCTCCTCAATACGTGCCAACAAGCGGTTAGACTCGCGCTTGTTTCTCTCCATCTCTAACATTAACTCTGCCAACGAAGGCTGGTCGGGAGGATCCTCCTCATCCCTACCACCTCCATGGTTCTGTCTACGAGTAGCTGAGCTTCGCTTAACTGAAGACATCCTGAGAAGCGAAACCGAGGACGGAAACATCAACAATTATAGGATGCATAAGGTAGAACAAGAAATTAGTATCTCTCGAACTACTAGGATAATTCCGGCAGCATAACGGCAGTAAATGCTCAGAATGAGACATCCTGCTAACAAAAAGGGGTAGTATAACAACTCAACATCATCACTCAAGGTTCTGTGATAGTACTAAACAATCTACACTGGAAGAACTTGAAAACATGAGTAGGACACTGATCAACCAATCCTAAGGGACTACGGAGTAGTAACTCGTGATCCTGATAGACGGAAGAGAAAGCCTAGTTCCTTAACCCCGTAGGAAAGGTAGGATGACTCAGATCAGAAGACATGAGGTATAAGGAGTAAAAAGAGCCTTACGTTCCCTTCCACAATCAATTCCCTTATATAACTAAAGAATTTCTAGACTCAACTTCGACCAGTTCGGCTTGGTAATCCTACAGGCAGTCAAGCTCTGATACCAAAGTTGTCGGGACCCCGATCCTATGTCACACCGGTTAGCATGTAACACACCATATCACTTTGCGGCCTCACGCACGGTATCCCACGGGTGCCACCTTACCTGGCCCGGGACCATTTGTGCATTTTGGCTCACGTATATGATAGTGTCGCTAGCATCCATATGATAGAGAACCCGGGCGACATGACCAGTTATAAACCAAAAGTGGCACTAAATTACAGAGACAGGCATACATGACCCAGCAACGAACGTGTCGGTCATCAACGTATGAACCCAAGTCGTAGAAAGCTACAAGGACTTAAAGGAACAATGCGTGACATTTCCCCTAAGGGACAGACACATGAACGAAGAAGGACACATGCCGGTCAGCCTAAGTGTTCCGGAGCAGTAGCAAGCTACCAAGGCTCAGTGGAAGCACTAGGAGACATTTCCCTGTAAGATAGGCTACCAAGGGTAAACAACTAGGTGTCGGATCCCACACATACCAAGCATTTCAACAACTACACACAATATGCTCAATATGTGCAAATACAACATGGCATCACAACAAGACTCTAATAAACAAAGTATTTATTCATTAGGCTCCGAGGAGCCAGATATTACAAACATGGGTCTCATGACCCAACATTCAGGGCATACAAGCAACAAGCGGAAGCACAACATGTCTGAGTACAGACATCTACAAATGAAAAAGGCTGAAGAGCCTGACTATCTACAACACTCGTCCAAGATCATAGCTGAGGTAACAAGCTACTTGTCGAAGTCCAAGCGGAACTACTAGTGAGACAGAAGTCTCATCTGCAAAACATAAATTAAGCAAACATGAGTACAAAGGTACTCAGTAAGACTTACATCAGAACCTATCATACATGCATTTGTATCAAGAAGGCATAGTGGGGTTTAGTTGCAGCAAGCCAGCTTTGACTCAGTGGCTATCCTGTACTACGAATGCTGGTAACTTTGAGGTGGCGCACACGAGTCCACTAATCACCATCAAATACACCACTATGGATTCATCCCCGTCTCCCTACGAGAAGGCCATCCATAACACTCACACTTGTCTTGAGTATTTCAGAGTATCCACTTTCAGTTGTCTATGTACCACGTAAGCATCCAAGAAGTCCATAACCGTGGACCCGGCTATTCGAATAGATCATGTTAACCCTGCAAGGGTGTACTTCTTCACACACGCTCTCGCCACTTACCACCATGTACATCTCGTGTATCTCGGCAACCTTCAAGCGGAAGCCTGGCGAGGGTGTCGGCCACGACCTGACTAACCACACAAGACTCTAGTCCAGGTTTATCGCCTATTCGGGTTCCATCCGTAAGGAGATCCGGCCAGGGTGCCGCTCACGGCCCCAAATGATGTGCACATGGTTCCCAAGCCCACCTCGACGAGTGGATCTACGCTTGGTACACCGTGCCACGGTGCCTAGTATATCCCAAGCCCACCTGGCCGAGTGCCACTTGGTAGACTACTAACACTACCTACAAACACCAGAAATTAGTTGCAACTCCTGGACAGAGATCATGTTGATTAATAAGTCGAGAGGGGTCGAGTTACCGGAACCCAATGTGTGGTTGTAGCTAGTCATTGGACAACATACACAGAACTCAGTTCTTAGGAACGGTTCCAGTGAGACAACCCACCATGTACTCCTACATGGCCTCTCACCGCTACCTTTACCAAATCACGTTCATACACTTAACTCTCAACATCAGAACATATCATTGCACTCCAATTCATTTCCGATGAATCAGACCTGACACTCTCTAAGCAATAGCAAGCAAGGCATGGTAAGATCACATCATGGCTTCAATCAACTCCTACACATGCTAGTGGGTTTCAACTATTTACTGTGGCAATGACAGGTCATGCAGAGGAATGGGTTCAACTACCGCAACATAAAGTAGCAGTTGAAGTCGTTGTTGTCCTAATGTAATAACAGAGAGCAGGAGCGAGAAAGGGGTTGTATCGGAATGAACAAGGGGGTTTGCTTGCCTGGTAAAACAACGTGCAGAGCACTGCTCCTTTGACAGGTACTCTGGAACGGTCTCCGGAGCTGGACCTATCGAGAAGAACGGTGCCGACAATCAAACACAAGCATATGCAGCAATATGATGCATGAACATGGCATGAAGATGTGATGTTATTTGAGCTAATGCAACTAGCATTCTATTTGAAAGAAGTCCATTTGAACCAAGGGTTCAAATGCAATTCCAAAATTAATATTTAAAAGTGCCATTTATGTGTTTTCACCTATACAGCAAGTATAAGTTGGTTTAACATGCATTAAAATGCCATAAACAGATTCCTTATATTTTTATGATCATTTTTTCATATATAAATTATTTCATTCTGAGCTAACCAGTGACTGTAGTCAGTGACTGTAGGACTAACCTAACTAAGTTAATTAATACTAACACTAATCCTAACAACTAATTAGCTGGGCAGGCCCACATGTCAGTGAGAGAGAGAGGAGGTCAACTAGACCGTGGGGGTCAAACCACGCCGGTCAACGGGTCAAACCCGCAGGCGTTTAGCCGCCGGCGAGGCCAAACACGGCGGTGATCTGCGGGATTCGCCTGCAGGGCATATTTTGGCGTGTGGAGTACAGCTACGGGATGTTGGAGCTCGTCCGCATCCAACCGTGGTGGTGGCTCGGACGGGGAGTGGCCGGAGTGGCGCCGGCGAGCAGCGCGGCGGCGGCCGGAGTTCGGAAGCCGACGGTTTCGATGTTGTGGTGCACGGCAGGAACAACAGGTGATGGTTTTGGGGTCCTGGCGTTGCACTGAACAAGGTGGTGTGCTCAGTTACGGCCCTAGGTGCAGTCTCCAAGGTGGCGACATGGCCGGCGGCGGGGAGGTCGGGCATCAGCGGAGATATGGCCTAGAGGTCGAACGCGACCAGGGAAGAAGGGGGAAACGATCCGGGGGCTCACCGCGAGTCTGTTGGGAGGGTTAGTGGGCTCGGGGACGCCTCGGAGACGGTGAATTCGTCGACGGCGTCCGGTGGCCGTGCGGAGAAGATGAGCTCAAGGACGAGGCCTCAGGGCGTCCGGGGTCCTGCGGCTCGGCGTAGAGGTGCACGGCAATGAGGCGGAGCTCGGGGGCTCGTCGGAGAAGCGAGGGGGAGGCAGTGGCTATGGCAAAGGCGAACGTCGGCGACGGCGCACTCGGGTCCAAGCGGGGGAGAGAGCAGAGGAGAGGGGAAGGGTCCAGGGAGAGTGCGAGAAGGTCGGGAGGACGCGTGGCTCGTCCAGAAGCAACCAGGCGTCGAGGGGGAGAAGCAGGCAGGCAGGAGGTGGCGCGGCGCGGCGAAGCACGCGTCGGGCACGCGCCCCTGGCCTCTTGGCGCGAGGTTGAGGGTGACTGGCGCTGCCAGTCACCTGGGCCGGCTGCTGGGCCAAGTAGATGGGCCACCAGGTTAGCACAGGTAAGGTTTTCCCTTTTTTTATTTTTATTTTCTAATTTTCTGACATTTGTTTTGATTTTTAAAAAAAATCATTTAAATTATTCTGACAATTTTCCAGAATTATTGGACATATATTAATAATATAATAAATATATATCCAATGCAAATATTTATTGCACTAATTCCAAATGCCCAAAATAAATACTTATGAGCTCCTGAAAATATTGGTTTGATTTTTATCTCTGGCCAGTATTTTCAGAGAGCAACATGAACATTTTCTTGGACCTTTTTGGAGCAATTTATATCTTGGTCATTTTCAAAAAGATCCCTGAGGCTTTCACATGTCCTCAATTCAATTTCATTTGAAAATTTAAACATGATGCAAACAACAAGACTAGCCTATTGCATACCAGAACTAGGGTTGTGACATGCACCGCCTATTTTCTCTATATCTTTCAAATATTCCAGAAACCCTAGTGGCATCCACGAAAATACTTTTCCACCGCCGCAGGTCTCTGTTCCAGTGAGATCCCATCTTGGGACCTTTTTCGGTACTCCGCCGGAGGGGAATTCGATCACGGTGGGCATCTACATCAACCTTGCTGCCCCTCCGATGATGTGTGAGTAGTTTACCACAGTCCATAGCTAGTAGCTGGATGTCTTCTTCTCTCTCTTTGATCTTCAATACAATGTTCTCCTCAATGTCCTTGGAGATCTATTCGATGTAATCTTCTTTTGCGGTGTATTTGTCGAGATCCGATGAATTGTGGGTTTATGATCAGATTATATATGAATATTATTTGAGTCTTCTCTAAACTCTTTTATCCATGATGGAGATAGCTTTGTATTTCTCTTCAATCTATCGATTTGGTTGTCCAACTAGATTGGTTTTCTTGCAATGGGAGAGGTGCTTTGTGATGGCTTCAATCTTGCGGTGTCCTCACCAAGTGACATAGTAGGGGTAGCGAGGCACGTATTGTGTTTTTTCCATTAAGGATAAAAGATGGGGTTTATATCATATTACATGAGTTTATCCCTCTACATCATGTCATCTTGCTTAAGGCATTACTCAATTTTTAACTTATTACTCTAGATGCATGCTGGATCGGTCGATGAGTGGAGTAATAGTAGTAGATGCAGGCAGGAGTCGGTCTACTTGTCACGGATGTGATGCCTATATTCATGATCATTGCCTTACATATCGTCATAACTTTGCGCTTTTATATCAATTGCTCGACAATAATTTGTTTACCCACCGTAAGCTTTCTTATAGAGAGAAGCCTCTAGAGAAACCTATGGCCCCCGGGTCTATTTACCATCTTATATTTTTCAGATCTATAAAACAAAAAACCCAAAATTATCTTTCTAAAATTATTTCGTGTTTACTTTATTTAGCTGTTTACTTTAGTTTTAAATCTATCTCTATCAAATCTCACTCTTGTTCTTGACCGTGAAGGGATTAACAACCCCTTTTTTGCGTTGTGTGCAAGTGTTAGTGAGTTTGTGCAGGTGCATAGATTGGATATTTGCTTGTGCCTCTTACTGGATTGATACTTTGGTTCTCAACTAAGGAAAATACTTATCTCTACTTTGATGGATCACCCTTTCCTCTTCAAGGGAAAAACCAACGCAAGGTTAAGAAGTAGCAGGAATAATTTATGGCGCCGTTGTCGGGGAGGTTCTACATCAAGCCTATCAAGTACTTGTCATAAACTCTCATCTCTTGCACTAACCTTATTTGCCATTTTCCTCTCGTTTTCATATCCCACACTTCTAAAATGTTTTTAGAAAACACAAAAATATTTGCCTTTCTATCACTTCTGGGGAAAAGCCTAGCAGTAGCACGGGTTTTAGGTGTGCGCTAGTGATACAGCCCTATAGCTAACCTGTATTAGTAGCGCGGATCGCCCCACGCTACTACTATACATTGGTAGCAGTTGCGAGCTTCGTAGAAACGCGCTGCTGATAATAGCTGCAGCGCTTTTAGTGAAGCTACGCTGCTGCTAATCTAACTAGTAGTAGCGTGCTTTCTGTCCAGGGCTACTAGTTTAGTGTTTTTCATATTTAGCATATTTATACGCCGTTATACAAATTTTGATACAGTACCAATTAATAGGTTGTTATGTCATTATATCCATGATGAATTAATATATCATTGTGAGGAAGAAACATGGATTAGATTCATTTGGATGAATCAAAAGGTGAATTAGGACGATGATCCTACTAATTCAACTTTTGGTCACTTTTGATCCATCCACATGAATCTAATCCATGTTCCTTCCACCAACACTAACTAATAACAAATCATCATGATAATCATGATCAAAATCATCATCATATTAATATAAAAACGCTTGCATCATATCATCACCAAAAACACTAGCTAATAATCATCATAGTCATTACCACCAACACTATTTAATCATCATAGTCATAGTGTAGCTATCTAATCACCACCAATGCTAGCTAATAATAATAATCATAGTCATTACCACCAACACTAGCTATTTAATCATCATAGTCATAGTGTAGCACATCATCATCTTCAAAAGCATTCTAGCTAGCTAATCACTCCTGCTGCTCTCTCTCACGTAAAATAGCATAGAACATGTGTAGCACTCCTGCTTCATTACGTTGGAGCATGCAGATGAACCTGTCTCCTAATTGTGGGACGCGCTTCTGATTGTTGCCCCCTAGTACTTCTCTGCTGCGATCCTTCACAATTTTGCTCCAATCTTTGACTAGTAAGGCTTGCTCGCTTTGAGAAATCTTAAATGCACTAAAGTAAATGTAGGATGTCTTGGTCGTAAGCTAACCATTGGCATGCGACCTTTATGCTCGATCCATTGATTCACACCTATCATCAAGAGTCCCTATTGAAGAATATCGTAATAACATACTTAGCAATGAAGTTTAGCTTAAAAATAATGTTTGCAAAAGATGCACTCAGGACAAATAGTAAAAATCTTACCATCTTTCCTAAATAGATGTGACCGTAGTTCAATACGCACACTAATGGTCGCACGTTTTAAGTACTAATATTTTGAAGGCCAGGAAAATAATTTGTCTTGACAGTATCATGGTCCTCAAGCCATGAAACATAATGACCGTAGGTCATGTCTACCAAGCGCCGGACATGATTGCTTGAATGGAAATAAGTTGTCAATAGAAATTAGCTGTCAACTATTTTTTAATAAACAATATCCAAGACATAAATATGGTTGAGAAACTCACAAAATGGTAGAACTGGAGGCGTCTGCACATTGACCCAGATGTCTATATTACCTTCAACTTCATCTTCCGGACGAATATCAATGGTGATGAGCATACTAGGCTCAAATGCATAAGCCTTGCATAGTGCTCTCCAATTTTTGCATTCAAAATAGGTGTAGGTGTCTGCATTGTATAATTTTACGGCAAAAGAATAAACATGCTCGATCCTGAATTGAACTCTCTTTACCTCCATAGTTTCCATAGTACTGAAACCAACCTTATCTAAGACATACATTCTTGCATGGCAGGGGATACGCTAGTAAAAATAGTAATAAAATAAAATTATAAGTTGAAGCAAAAGAAGCAACAGTCATGCTTAATTACGAAAAAAACTTGTCGTTGTGACTTACTGTATCCACTTCGAAGATCTCATCCAGCTTGATGTTGAAGCGCCTACCACCAACTAGGTGAGGCATGTCGCACTGGCCGCGCTCGTCTTCACAGTATTCACACATACTGAAATTCTTTTCGTCGTTAGACATTTCCTATGTTCATAGTTGAAACATTAATTAATTGAAAATCAATCAAAGGCAACTACCAGGAAACTCAACACACAGATCACTATTACTCAATATCAAACGGGTTGACTTTAGGTGTGTCGAGTCTTCCTTCCTAAAATCTTATCTCACGTATATAGTCGGGATTCTTCCACTCTCACATTTCGACCGTCGGTGATGGTCGCTACTCCTCCTTTTCCCAAGTGCTTTGCAAACATCTAGCACAAGGAAAAGAAGGAGAAGTGACCCGCACAACAACAGTCGGGATTCTTCCTCTGTCATATATATATGGTGGAGACCCTCCCTCACTGAAAGACACACAAGGAGCCAAAATAGACCTAAAGTAAACCCGTTCCATATATCGAGCAATGACATAGAAAAAATGCCCTATGTTTTGCCGAAATATCATTGAATTCCTGTTCTGACAAATCACAAGCACTCGATATGTCCTACACTGTAGCACAAGTCATGCTAAAATTCATGAAAAAATTCGGCGTGACCTTTGCTAAAGACAGGACATATCGAGCGCCTCAAATTTGCCGGAGCGGAAATTAATCAACACTCTGGCAAAACATAGACCACTCGGAGGAGTTCCCTGCAAACATGGCCACTTGGAAAAGCACTAGTACTACAGAACATTGTCACAACTACTCATGTAGCTACTACTCTACTACAATTGTCAAAACATCTACATCATCATCGACATGGAGATTTGGCTGGTCTCACCTCGAGGTCGCAGGATGATGAAGGGGCTCCTTGATTTGGCTAGAGATTTGGCTGGTCTCACATCGACGACGACGGGGATGATGCAGGGACTCCTTGATTTCTGCAAAAACAAAGTATAAACAAAACATTATTAATTATCCTCATCAAAACACCTACATTTACTAAAAAAATGTAAAACCTAGTTCTAACCCTACAAATTTATCACTATAGTTCTAGCCCTAACATGTATCCATCCATCCATCTATCTATATATCCATCAATATAAACATCCATCCACCTATCCATCCAGTTGTCTATCTATGAAATATATCAAACATCCACATCATCATCTATTCAAACTATTATATATATACCTAAAACATCTACATCTTCATCCACTATATATACCTAAAACATCTACATCATCATCCTAAAATTTCCTATTCTATTCAAAACCTACATTCTAAAATCTACATTTAAATTACCTACATTCTACAAGAACAGAGAGAAGGGCGGGAGGAGGGGTAGGAAGGGGTAGGAAGGGG